>JAODLM010000138.1:0-420000 GCA_036937905.1 Salvia rosmarinus | reverse complement strand
CTGAGTTAGAAGAGTATGCTGATTCATGCTATCTCCAATTGAAGGAATCGAACCACATTGTCAGAATTTCAGATGATGAATACAAGTGCCCCTACTGCACTCAGAAAAAGAAGCGGATATTTTGCTTCAAGGATCTGTTGCAGCACGCAGCTTGGATAAGCCAGGGATCGAGTAAAAGGAACGAAGATAGGGAAGACATTTAGGTTTGAAGAAGTATATGCAAGAAATAAATCGCGGAAATAGTTCATTAAGTGAAGTGGATGACAGAACTCTTCATGAGAGCTGTGACACAAATGAGCTCTATGTGTGGCCATGGATGGGAATCGTGGCAAATGTTCCTGTCCAGTGGAACAATGGCCGTTATGTTGGACAGAGTGGCTCGAACCTTAGGGATATGCTGAGAAAGGAGGGTTCAATCCTGTGAGGGTAATTCCTTTGTGGAACTTTAAGGGTCACTCTGGGTATGCAATAATAGAGTTTAAACGTGAGTGGCTTGGACTATATGATGCCTTAAAGTTTGAGAAGGCTTATGAGGCTCTGCACCAAGGAAAGAGGGACTACTTTGGGGATGAAGAGAATGTAGAAAAGCTATATGGTTGGGTGGCTCGAGATGGTGATTTCCACTCAGACAATGTTGTTGGTGACCATCTACAGAAGCATGGAGATCTGAAGTCAATAGCACAATGTCAAGAGGAGGAGCAGATAAAAATAGCAAACTACTCTCCCAATTGGCAAATACAATAGATGTACAAAACAGGAACCTGAAAGAGATGGAAAACAAATACAAAGAAACTTCCATATCCCTTAGCAGTGTGATCAGCCAAAAAGATGAGATGGTCCGAACTTTCAATGAAGGTATATACAGTTTCTGGTGTTGATTATAGTTCTGTAACAGAACTATTTCTCTCTGTTGTTATCTTTCTTTGTTTCTCTGATCTTTCAGTGCTTAGTTTTCAAATAAAACTGATACAAATCTTGCTTTTGCAACTTCTATTAGAAAGAAGAAAACTGCAGCAAAGTGCCAGTAATCAACTCCAAAAAGTTCTCCAGGACCATGATAGAATCACCATGCAATTGGAAGTTCAGAGGAAGAAGCTCGAGCAAGAGGAACTAGAGTTGAAGGAACGTGAAGCTCATAATGAAAATGAGAATCAACGGCTCAACCATGAGCAGAAACAGGTAAATCTGCCATCTTCCACCTCACATTCAATGGGAAACGGACTCGCTACAACTAGATTTATTATTGATTTAGCTTTAGTAAGTAGACACTAACATGACTATTTAGTCAAGTAAATGTTACAGAAGCTCGCCCTATCTATGTCAGTGGTAGCTTCAATCTTGTATCTTGCTCATGCACATTACCAATGATAAAGTATATAGGCATAAACTTTCAAGATGTTCTAGATGTGACTTCATTGTTGATAATACTTCATTTTTTATGTAGAATGAGATGGCAATCTTGGAATTAAAGAGGGCAGATGAAAAGATGTTAATCTTGGCAGAAGAGCACAAGGTGCTGCTTTTTTATTATATAACTTGAGCAATTGAATTGAAGGTTTTTGTTAATAAACTTCATTATTTCTCTCAGAGAGAGAAAGAGAAACTTCAGAGGAAAATTATTGACTTAGAAAGGAAACTTGACGAAGCAAGCACTGGAGTTGGAGATACAACGTCTCTCAGGGAATCTGCAAGTTGTAAAGCACATGGGAGATGATGGTGACAAGGAAGTGTCTGAAAAGTTTCGTGCCATTCAGCAAGAACTAGAAGAGAAGGAAGAAGAACTTCAAGATCTTGATCAACTCAGTCAAGCTCTTATAATAAAAGAACGAAAAGCAATGATGAATTGCAAGAAGCTCGGAAGGAACTAATAAATGTAAGCACTCAACATTTGCATTCATATTTGATGCTCAAAACTTCATGTTTTAATGTTCGATAGAAATGAGTTAACACCTAGGTGTATGCTAACTTTTCTATTTTCTGCTACTACATCACAAAATTAAAAGTATTTGCATTCTCTATGTACTTGCTGCTAAGTGCTACATTATAACAGAAAATAAAAAGGGTTTCGTGTGGTGATTGGAACAGAATATATAATGCATGCAGTGCTTACTTCTTGATGTAGTATCTTCTAGCAACAACGTTCATCACTTGCCACCAATATTCCCTCATTGATACTAAAGAACTTCAAACTTCAGCAACATCTACACTATCTGTGCATTCAATTTTCTGTCAAAATGTTACAAGAAAACTTTCTTCTAGGAAATGAAGGACCATTCCGCTCGGGCCAGCATTGGGGTCAAGAGAATGGGAGAGTTAAGCAGTAAAGCCTTTTTACCATCAGCCAATAGGATGTATTTGGATCATGAAACAGAGCTCAGAGCTGTTGAGCTATGTACGCAATGGGATAGTCGCATAAGGGATCCTAATTGGCACCCTCTCAAGACCATCCGAATTGAAGGTGGTAAAAGTTACAAGGTACATATTGCTGAAATTGAAGAGTATGAAAGAATGTCTCCTAATTTGCTGAACAACTATACATACTATCCCTATCAACAGAAACTTACATGTTTAGTATGTGAGCCCAATTAGGTCTCAAAGGCACATAAAAAGCATTCTTTATGCAGGTGAATTTGATATGTTAAATTGTGTTAGAAAATGAATGTCAAGTTTTAGCTGGGAAATTGAATTTTAGCCCATTCCTAGAAGTATCTTGACCGACTTTACCTATATGACCTTTTGATGCTTTAAAATCCACTGTCATTGACTGCTCAAGTACTTGATTTCTTTCTCCCAATTATTTGGTGTAGACAATCCTGAACGAAGAAGATCAGGAACTGACACTGCGGAGGAATGGGTTAGGCGAAGAAGCCTACCAAGCAGTTAGGACAGCCTTGTTGGAGGCAAATGAATATAATCCGAGTGGTAGGTATGTAATTAAGGAGCTGTGGAATAACAAAGAGCAAAGAAGAGCAACTCTGAAAGAAGGAATAGCATTTATCATCAAGCAATGGACCACGCTCAAAAGCAAGAGACGCTAGAGACTAGTTCCTCTAAGGGTATATAATACAGATTACAGCCTATTAGCATGCATGCTTTCTGTTAGATTTTTGTTAGTTATATATTTCTATTTAAGAAAGTTTGTTAGGTAGTTATGATGATGTGGCAAAACTATTAGAAAAAGGTTAGCTAAATTATGCATTCCATGCATACGTCTGTAAACCTCTGTAATCTCTATAAATAGAGAACAAAGCAATAAATAAATAAACTTGATCTTTCTCTTTACAATCTTATGGCTTGGTTTAATCTGACATGGTATCAGAGCTTGATTTTTTGATCCGAAATATTCTGTCTCAATTTTTTTTTCTATTCATCTCGGCTTCTTCTACTCTGTCATGGATTCTTCCACCACATCAACTACCACCTCTCTCCCAACCGTACATCCAATTAGTTTGAAACTGGATCGTTCAAACTACAATTTCTTGAAATCTCAAGTTCTTGCTATTGCACGTGCCTATGGTTTTGAAGAAATATTACTTCGAGCCGCGCCGCCACAGTTTATACTGTTGCATCCATCTGTTGAAGGAACTGTTACTACTGAATCTGTTGTCAATCCGACCTATCTCGACTTGCTCCGTCGCGATCAATTCATGTTTAGTTGGATTCTCACATCTATTTCTCCCAAAATGATGGGGTACATAGGTAGATGTACTACTGCAGCTCAAATATGGAGTGCATTTGAAACTCTATTTCACTCTCAATCAAAAGCTCGCGCTATACAACTTCGAAATCAGCTGCAGCGTTGAAGAAATGAGCTTCTTCGATCGATGATTACATTCTCAAATTTAGAGATTTCGATCAATTATTCATATAGGCCAATGATTTGAGTCGATCGATCTAATATATACTTCAAGGACTTAGTGCGAAATGAAAGCATCGGTGTTGTTTTGTTGTCTTCAAAATGTAGGAGTTATCTCACATGAGGTACAGTTTGCCCTTCAAACTCATGAGTTACGTCTTCAAAATCAAGCTACTGCTATGAACACAGTTAATGTAGCTTTTCAACCTCAAGTCAATGCTGTGTATCAACAACATTATGGTCAACAACAACAATATGGACAATTTCGAGGTCGTGGAAATAGATCTGGACGAGGTATGAGCAATTGTGGCAGATGAGGAGGTCAATACTCTAATGGAAATAAACATATCTGCCAATTATGTGGAAAACCTAACCATGTAGCTCTAAAATGCTCAAAAGGTTTGATGTGAGCTTCAATGGACCAGAAACTCTCCATTTCCCTCAATCTCAAACATATATTGTTTCAACTGACACTACTACATCTTGTTCTAATTCGGTCATCTACCACAGCTTATAATGTCTCCTTTCCTAGCTCTCAAAGTTCCAATCAATCCGATTGGTACTTGGACTCAGGAGCATCTGCGCATGTCACTGCTGATCTTAGCTCTCTCCATACTCAATATCCTTATCATGGATCTGAAATATTAACCGTAGGTAATGGCTCTCAAATTCCTATCACACATATTGGATCTACTTCACTCCCTTGCACTCAATCACCATATCCCATGCTTCTCAGTAATTTATTATTTGTCCCTCACATTACAAAAAGTCTTCTCAGTATATCAAAATTTACCGCAGACAATGATGTGTTCTTAGAGTTTCATTCAAATTTCTGTTTTGTTAAGGACAAAAAGTATCGCAAGGTCTTGCTGGAGGGAACCTTTAAAGATGGTTTGTACTATCTGGATCTCACAAAGTACACGTCATGCTACAGATCACCTGCTTCTTCAGGTTTTTCCTCACCTAATAACACTTTACCACCTACCTGTTATGTTGTTCAATCTAATAATAACGTGAGATTGTGGCATGCTCGTCTTGGCCATCCTTGTAATAGTGTGTTAGGTACCACTCTTCAAGCTATGAACATACCTGTAAACGTGTCAAAATCTAGCTTTTGTGATGCATGTGCATTAGGGAAAATACATTCTTTTAATTTTCCATCAGTAGACATCAAAACATCTGCTCATTTTCAACTTATCCACAGTGATGTATGGGGTCCTAGCCCAACCGTTTCTTCAGATGGTCATCGTTACTATGTTCATTTCATTGATGACTATACACGATTCACTTGGATTTTCCCATTAGTTGCAAAGTCTGAAGTGTCATATGTGTTCCAAAATTTTCATAAGTTTGTTGAACGGCAATTCCAAACAAAAATTATGGCTGTGCAATCGGATTGGGGGGGAGAGGATTATAGACCTCTAAAGTCTATTCTTACTTCGTTAGGTATTCTTTTTAGACATCATTGCTCTTACACGCATCAACAAAATGGTAAATCTGAAAGAAAACATAGACACATCATTGAACTCGATCTTACTCTCCTTGCTACAGCTGTGCTCCCTAAAATTTTCCGGTGGGATGCTTTCCAAACAGTTGTCTTTCTTATAAACAGGTTACCCACTCCATCACTCCAAAACCGCTCTCCCTATACATCTTTGTACAACATATTGTCTGACTATAAATTCCTAAAGGTATTTGGGTGTAGTTGCTTCCCCTATCTCAGACCATACAACACTTCTAAGCTCCAATACAGATCGTCTAAGTGTATGTTTCTAGGGTATAGTCCTGATCATAAGGGATACAAATGCCTTCATCCCACTAGGAGAATGTACAATATAGCTAGGTCTGTCCTATTCAATGAATGTGAGTTTTCCTATGCTGAACTCTTTTCTCAAGATAAAAATCTTAATACATCTCCTCATCTCCCTCTTCCACCTATATGCATACCTATTCCTATACCTCTACTCTCTATTGTTGAACCCTCTGTTATTCCCACTACTCAGTTTCTATCTCATACTCTTCATATTTCCTCAGCATCCACAGACTATCCTTTCATATCTACTCAAAATATCTCATCTACCCACAACTCAACATCCAGTGCTTCCACTTCAAATAATCCAAATATCTCATCAATTCCCAGTCCAATATCCAGTGCTTCCACTTCTCATATCTTATCCCACGGCCATGCTCATTCTCCCGAATTCTCATTCTGTAGTAACCCAAAAATCTTTAAGTCTTATTTAGACCCTAATTAAGGATAATTAGGGGCTTAGAAAATAATTATTTCTTAAAAATTTATAAGAAGCGCATAAGGGATTATTAATCGATAGAAATTCGATAAATTCTTAATTGAAGAAATAGAGATTAGAAAACGTAGAGATTGTTTAGAAATGAGTTTTATTATGATAAAATGTGTGAGATGTGATTATTATTATGTGTTTGAATGAAAAATGTTATTTAATTGAAAAAGTTTGCTAAGAAATGCATTAATTATGTTTGTGTGAAAATTCTCTTATGAAATGAGATGAAATATTATTTAAGTTATTAAATGTCTTGAATAAAGTATTTTATTTATATTTAGTGATAAAAGAATTATTGGGCATAATTTTCAAAATTTAAGGAGTTAAGTATAATTATTTGAATTTTAACATATGAAAGCAATTAATTTATACTTATATCTAAATGAATTTGATTCCAATGTTTTGGATATAATTGTTTTGGATCCTTATAATAATGAGAAAAATTTATATAATCTATTAAAATGTACTAAGGTATAACTTTAGTAAATTTAGAGGTGTAAATATAAGTTTATTGAAATTTGTGTATAATACTAATGAAATTAAAATTAAATGTACATTTAATTACACATAAGCATTCTAGAAATATGATACACATAAAATATCATCTTCAACCTCCCCTTTTCTCCCAACTTTCGGCTCACTCACACACACTCACACACAAAAATTTTATTTTCAAGTTTAATCCATATTTAAGTGGGAATTTAGTGGCAAATCAATCCAAAGAAGGTAATTACTTGATTTAGCTTAAGTTTTTGTGATTTAATTTGATAAAAATGATGTTCTATATACCTAGAATTTTTGAAAATGTTGTGATGTTGAGTAAGCTTGATTTGTTTAATTCTTTTTATGTTTATTGAATTAATTATGTTTATGAAGATTAATTAACATATACTATGGTTTTAAATTCATTAAATTCATGAAGTTAAAAATTTAAAGAATCATCCATAAACCCTAATTTTTGATATGTGAATTATATGTTCTATTTTAGTTGAATTGAGTTTAAATATATGCTTAGGAATGGATATAAACATCATATGATCAAAGAAATAAAATTTAAACCAAGTTTGTATAAATTCCTAAAATTTTCAAAAATTAAGGGTGTATAGAACTTGGGGATTTTGATTTTAATTGATCAATTTGACATGATATTTATGTTTAGGGATATAAATAATGCCTAAAATGAATTTATAGGAATTTAATTCATGTATATGAATAATACCCTAATTTTCAAAAATGAAGGGGAATGTGTTTAGTATGAATTTGTGCTGATTTTTGGTATTGTTTTGTGTGTCATTTTCAGTGGTTTGTCCTATTTATGCCGTTGGTTTGATTAATATTTGTCGATTCGAACTTATTTCGTTTGTTTCGATGTTTTGTAGAAAAACGGCATAAAATAGGATGAATTGAATCTACCAAGGATCATGTATTATTGACGAGCATCTCGATAGGAGTTCGTAGGTACAAACGGTTCGCAAATCGGAGTTCGATCGGGAAAGAACCGAGCGAACATCGAAGCCACGACGACTCAAGACGCCCTCCTGCCCCAGCCTGCTTATCCGCCCCATGCCCCAGCGCCGGTGCGCTGCCACCAGCCCAGCGCCTCAAATCCATCCGCCCAGTCCGGCGCTGCCACCCAGCCGCGCCCAACAAGACGCGTCCGTCCGGCCTGGGTCCCTGCCATACCATCCGTGTCCCATGCGTCCGGCATCTCACCGCGGCCGGCGTTGGGCGTGAGTCGATGAACTCCTGCGTCCGTGCTTCGTGTCCGGCGCTGGAGTATTACAACTTTTTGTCCAGAAACTCCTCGCGTCCGGCGCTGGGAGTTAATTTTCGTCAGTTATAAAGGCTGAAACGCACGAGAAAAACCCTAGTTTTTAATTTCTCATTTTATTTCTTCCGTCAGTTCTGAACGCGAATAGTTTTCTTTTTCCTTTCTCCTTCCTTTTCTTTTCCTTTTAATTATTTCGTGCTTGGATTAACAATTGGATTATGCGATTCGAATATTTGGAAGGCAATTTATCTATGAATGGTTGTAAGTTTTTCGGTTTTGATTATATCATGTAATTGGGATTAGAATTATTTACGCCATGAGATAAATTATGATTTGTTGAGAAATATATGTTTAATCGTTCTTGTTTTGAATTGCGATTAGTGAATTGATGATTTGTGATTTTCCTATTCGCATAAATTGGTTATTTCATGATCTTCATACATGGTGTTCGAAAGAATAGTGTAGGTTGATTGTGTGCTTATATTTGATTATGAAGATATACGAGAGCAGATTTATATTAAATATGAGTTTGACAACGAAAGTGATCTAGAGATTGGTTTGTTGTTGGGTAATTGATATATGTGGATAGGTTTTTGCTATTGTGTGCTTTTATAGTGAAATATCCTTCGTAGTTGATGGTGGGGTGGTTGAGAGATCTCCGTCATTAAGTTCGAGTCTAGCATTAGCGTGTCGAGAGATTAGTTAGTGTTGACCGTAGGGTGAGAAGCGTGGGTGTTTGATGCATTGAGTACCGGTCATTGATTCGATGGTGTGAGGATAGATTTGAACCACAGAACACCGTCTCCAATTCCGTGTCTCATCGATTCCTCTTGTTGTCCAAGTGCATTCCGTTTTATCTCGCTTTATTTTATTTCGTGCTTTCGTCCTTTCCGTGACAGCCCTTTATGTTAGGACATTAGTATTTCTTTTCTGTTCGTATTTGACATAAAACCGTAGCCTGTTAAGCCTTCCTCGAGAGATTCGACTTGGGTCGACCTTACCGCTTCTATAAGGACCTCGTACTATTGCGATGCGATCGAAAAGAATAATTTGGTCGGAACAAATTTTGGCGCCGTTCGGGAAGGCTTTAGGCTTTTGGTTTTGTGTTGTTTTGTTTTTCTGTTTCTTCCCCCGTGCTTCTTCTTTTTATTTCTTTCTTTTTCTTTGTTACTATTTTCTCCAACTGGTGCGTGTGATCTTGTTTTTGTAGTTGGTGTCTGTTAATGCAGGGTTACCTACGATACGAATATGGTCATACATGCCTGGAGGAGGAAAGCTCGTCGTATTGGGCAAATTCTTCCTATGAAGAAGGAGCCCAATTCGACTATTTTTAGGGATAAATCAAGCCTATGATCCCTACTGGAGGCATCCTCAGAGTTCTTCATACAATCAGGACTTCCTCTTCCAACAACAGCCGATTAAGCCGACATTGGAGGATTCACTGCAAGCATTCATTCAAGGTAGTCGGCGATGAAGCGGCCGGTGAAGCCGACATTGGCGAGTCGTTCTGAGCATTCATTCAGCGAGTCGGCCGGTGAAGCCGACATTGGAGGAATCATTAAAGGCTTTCGTTCGAGCGAGTCAACCGGAGAAGCCGACATTGGAAGACACATCGGCGTCATCATACAAACGAGTCAACAAGGGTTCAAGATGTTGGAAGCATCTATGGGCGTTTGGAGACTCAAGTCGATCGATCGACCAAGAAAGTGGAAGAATGGTCTGACCAAAGTGTGGAGGAGAAGCGAGACAATTGGAACAAATTTCTTCAATCATAGTCTATGAAGATGATGAAGTTGAGGAAAGAATCGGTGTAGAGGAAGTTAAAGAGTCAGTTTCATCAAACCGCGACTAACCATGAACAACTGATATGTTCCCGAACCGGTTAGAGGATGAAGAGAGACATGCATTGAGGTAGCATCTATAGTTTTCAAGATCCTAATTCTCCAAAGTATTATGCTTTTGGAGTTGAAGTTATTACTTTTCTTTGGAGAATAGGATGTTTGATTTGAATTTAATTGATTTGGTAATTGCTACCTTTACCGTCCTTTGTGCTTACATTGTTACTACTGATGCTCTGGTTGAGATGGTATTCCTGCAGGTGAAGGACTATGGATAGTCCAGTTTTCATTGGTGTAGGCTTGTAGCTCGTGCCATTGAAACGAGCGCTGCGTGGGAGGCAACCCACGAGTTTCTTTTTTGTTTTGTTTTGTTTTGGTTTTGCTTTTGTTTTGTTTTCGTCTCGCCTTGGTTTTACGTAGTGCGAGGTTTGGTGTTTATCATTCTCGAGTTCGGGACATTTTAATCCGTGGGTGAAGCCGTGATGCTCCAACTCTCAGCACACTCGTCTATTATCGTGAAGTATCATCCTCTATGGTCATTTTGTGTTATAAATGTTTAGAGCAATGGGGACAGTGCTCGAATTAAGTGTGGGGGATGATTACTCTGTTTTGTGTGCGATCTTATCTATTTGTATGCTTGGTGATGTGCATTTATGCTTATTTTGATTTCTTTGATTCAAGTGTTGTATATGCAAGTAAGTCAGGATGTTGATTTGTGCAACCAAGCTCTGTGGTATTGGTCAAACTGTTTTTAATTTCCGAAACTTCTGGTGGTATATGATTCGAGTGTAATGTGAATTGACGGGATTGTGATTGATAGAAAATGAATAGGGGAGAATTGATGTGATTTGTCCGGCTAATGTTAGGGGGAGTGTTAACATTGTGGTTACCTATATACTTGTTTCATCTTATTGATTAAAAAAAAATGTGAAAAAGAGTAGAAAATGAGATTGTTGAAATGGAGGATGAGATTCTGTCCCTCTTTCTCGTAATTTGAGAAATGAACATGGGAAACCACGATAGGAAACTCGAGTTCATCGAGGGTTCACCTTTCGAACATTGTTCCAAAATCTGTTAAAACATTCTATGTGCTAAAAAAAAAAAAGAAACTTGTTGCTAAAGGTGACCACATTAGTTAGTTCACCTCTAACGGAGAGTTGGGTTTGAGCAGAGGTTCCCCTTTTATTTATTGGAAATCAATTGTCGTCCTGGATTTATTTCACATTAGCTTTGAATGCGTAAACATCAAGTGTGGGGGAAAGCAATAAGGTTTGATTGATTAGACTAAGAGTGAAGTTGCATGAATTATCTTCCCTATTCTTACTAGTATATACTTTGCTTGAGGACAAGCAAATGGATAAGTGTGGGGGAGCTGTTTAGTATGAATTTGTGCTGATTTTTGGTATTGTTTTGTGTGTCATTTTCAGTGGTTTGTCCTATTTATGCCGTTGGTTTGATTAATATTTGTCGATTCGAACTTATTTTGTTTGTTTCGATGTTTTGTAGAAAACGGCATTAAATAGGATATTTTAAATCTGCCAAGATCATGTATTATTGAAGAGCATCTCGGCAATGCGTATGCATAAACAGTTCGCAAATCGGAGTCCGATCGAGAAAGAACCGAGCGAACGTCGAAGCCGACGACTCCGTCGCTGCGCGTGCCAGCGCCGTGCACCAGCGCCGCGCCGCGCCCGAGCACCCCCAGCAGCGCACTCATCCGCCCTGCCCCCTGGGCCAACAGACAGATCGCCACCCAGCGCCCGCCGCCTCTCAAAGACCCCAATCATCCGCCCCAGCCTTGCCTCGGCGTCCGTGACTGCGACCCCATCGCCCGGCCGCCTCTCAAGCCTTGCCGCCAGCCCGCCAGCGTCCGTCCGGCGTTGGGTCCCGGCTGTTCGCGCCATCCGTGTCCCATCGTTCGGCATCTCACCGCGATCGGCGTTGGGCGTGAGTCGATGAACTCTGCGTCCGTGCTTCGCTTCCGTACTGAGTATTGCAACTTTTGTCCGAAACTCCTCGCGTCCGGCGCCGTCGCGTCCGACGCTGGGAGTTAATTTTAAATCGATTATAAAGGCTGAAACGCACGCGAAAACCCTAGTTTTAAGTTCTCATTTTATTTCTTCCGTCGATTCGAGCGCGAATAGTTTTCTTTTTCCTTTCTCCTTCCTTTTCTTTTCCTTTTAATTATTTCGTGCTTGGATTAACAATTGGATTGTACGATTCTGGATATTTGGAAGGCAATTTATCTATGAATGGTTGTAAGTTTTTCGGTTTTAATTATATCTATGTAATTGGGATTAGAATCATTTACGCCATGAGATAAATTATGATTTGTTGAGAAATATATGTTTAATCGTTCTTGTCTTGAATTACGATTAGTGAATTGATGATTTGTGATTTTCCTATTCGTATAAATTGGTTATTTCATGATCTTCATACATGGTGTTCGAAAGAATAGTGTAGGTTGATTGTGTGCTTATATTTGATTATGAAGATATACGAGAGCGCATTTATATTAAATATGAGTTTGACAACGAAAGTGATCAAGAGATTGGTTTGTTGTTGGGTAATTGATATATGTGGATAAGGTTTTGCTATTGTGTGCTTTTGTAGTGAAATATCCTTCGTAGTTGATGGTGGGGTGGTTGAGAGATCTCCGTCATTAAGTTGAGTCTAGCATTGACGTGTCGAGAGATTAGTTAGTGTTGACCGTAGGGTGAGAAGCGTGGGTGTTTGATGCATTGAGTACGGTCATTGATTCGATGGTGTGAGGATAGATTTGAACCTACAACACCGTCTCCAATTCCGTGTCTCGTCGATTCCTCTTGTTGTCCAAGTGCATTCCGTTTTATCTGCTTTATTTTATTTCGTGCTTTCGTCCTTTCCGTGACAGCCCCCTTTATTTTAGGACGTTAGTATTTCTTTTCTGTTTTCGTGTTTGACATAAAACCGTAGCCCTGTTAAGCCTTCCTCGAGAGATTCGACTTGGGTCGACCTTACCGTTCTATAAGGACCTCGTACTATTGCGAGCGACTGAAAAGAACAATTTGGTCGGAACAAATTTTTGCGCCGTTGCCGGGGAAGGCTTTAGGCTTTTGGTTTTGTGTTGTTTTGTTTTTCTGTTTCTTCCCCCGTGCTTCTTCTTTTTATTTCTTTCTTTTTCTTTTTCTTTGTTACTATTTTCTCCAACTGGTGCGTGTGATCTTGTTTTTGTAGTTGGTGTTTGTTAATGCAGGGTTACCGACGATACGAATATGGTCATACATGCCTGGAGGAGGAAAGCTCGTCGTATTGGGCAAATTCTTCCTATGAAGAAGGAGCCCAATTCGACTATTTTGAGGATAAATCGCTATGATCCCTACCGGAGGCATCCTCGAGTTCTTCATACAATCGGGACTTCTCTTCCAACAACCGATTAAGCCGACATTGGAGGATTCACCGCAAGCATTCATTCGAGTGTAGTCGGTGATGAAGCATCCGGTGAAGCCGACATTGGCGGAGTCATTGCAGGCATTCATTCAAGCGAGTCAGCCAGTGAAGCCGACATTGGAGGAATCATTGAAGGCTTTCGTTCAGGCGAGTCAATCGGAGAAGCCGACATTGGAAGACACACCGGCGTCTTTCATATAGGCAGTCGACAAGGGTTCAAGATGTTGGAAGCATCTATGGGCGTTTGCGGACTCAAGTCGGTCGATCGAAGAAAGTGGAAGAATTGGTATACTGACAACCAAAGTGTCGGGAGAAGCGAGACAATTGGAACAAATTTCTTCAATCATAGTCTATGAAGATGATGAAGTTGAGGAAAGAATCAGTGTAGAGGAAGTTAAAGAGTCAAAGTTTCATCAAACCGCGACTAACCATGAACAACCCGATATGTTCTGAACCGGTTAGAGGATGAAGAGAGGACATGCATTGAGGTAGCATCTATAGTTTTCAAAGATCCTAATTCTCCAAAGTATTATGCTTTTTGAGTTGAAGTTATTTACTTTTCTTTGGAGAATAGGATGTTTGATTTGAATTTAATTGATTTGGTAATTGCTACCTTTACTGTCTTTTGTGCTTACATTGTTACTACTGATGCTCTGGTTGAGATGGTATTCCTGCAGGTGAAGGACTATGGATAGTCCAGTTTTCATTGGTGTAGCTAGAGCTGGCAAAATTGGCCCGGCCCGATGGGCCGGCCCGGCGTACCCGGAATTAGGGTCGGGTTGGGCTCGTGAAAACAGTGACTCGAAAAAAATCGGGCCTAAAAAGCCCGCCCACGTAGCCCATCGGGCTGACCGGGCTTTGGGGCTAAAAAGCCCGGGGTTAACGGGCCTAAAAACCCACCCACACATTTAAAGTTTTAATATTTTATATTAGTAGACTAGTAATAAATACTAAATACTAATTAGTAAAGAGAAAATAAAATGAATGAGAAAGACTATTAAAAGCGCTTTCGTCCTCTCTAAAGTCTCTGTCCAAGTTCTTAAAACCCTAACCTACTTTTCTAAATCGCCGTCAAGTCGCCGTCGACTCGTTGTCTGCTGCCGAACACCAACCACGTATCCTCAGTCCTCAATTCCTCATCGTGTTCCAGCCATCAAACATGTAAGATTTTTAGGTTCTCATCATTTTAGTAAGTTACTTTTCAGTCTTTGGTTCTTGTTTGAGAACCAGTAACCTAAATACATTGTTGGACTGAACAGCTTCAATTTTCCAGGAAGTTATAGTTTTTCTTCTTATGTAAACGACTAAACGCTGGGCGGTTAAGTCTATAGGCTGAAGTGTTCAAAATAAGTTTTAAATGCATAGTTAACTTTTAAAAAGATTGTAGATTTCTGATATTTAATAGGTGTTTATTTTTCTATAATACTTTACACATAATGTGGATTACGGCATTGTATCCTAGATCACATCTTTATTCTCTTTCCTCAATTAGTGTGGAATAGCCTTTGTTAATTGTTAATTGTTAGGTTCATCGGTTTCATGGCTTATGCCTTTGCGCCTATTTTCAAGAAAATGAGGCCGATGAGAGCTGTACGTGTATGTGTGTGGAATATCCTTCCTTTTTATTTGTTATTCTTTTTTTATATGTGAATGTGTACGTGTATCAGTGTATGTGTGGTTGAGGAAAAAATTATAAGTGAAAGCTTTAGAAGGAACTTTTGATTTTGTTTTATCAAAACTTATGAATAACCAAATTGATATGAATCATATGATTATTGGTTTCTTGGGATATAGATTATGCTATATTGATTGTTGAATTGGGAGTAGGTGGTTCTTTGTTCTTGTTCATTGTTTACCGAAAGTAAATGAGGTGAATGGAATTGTGTTTGTGTAAGAATAATTGAAAATCTTAAATATTCAAAATGAAACTTTAAACCCAAAAGACGAATCTGAAACTTCTTGTTCTAACACACTTAGTTTGCATCGAGTAGCAAAAAAAAACAATTAACATGCACTCAACAAAATGCGAGACGATTACACAGCGAGGACGAAACTGTAGCCTCCAATAAATTTGGATAATATGACAACTAATTACAAGCGTCAACGAAAATAAGAAAAATGGCTGACCAAAAACCAAATTGAATTAATTGATTAAGCTGGACGATGCTTTTAAGCAAAGAAGAATAAGGTTTTATTAAATTAAATATTGGGCGGGTTTGGCCGTTGGCCCGAATGGGGTTGGTGGGCTACCATATTTTCACCGATAGCATTTGGGCCGGCCAGACCGACCGGTAAAACAACAAGCCCGATGGGTTGGGTGGGCGGCCGACCCCAGCTTTTGCCGACTCTAGGTGTAGCTCGTGCCGTTGAACGAGCTGCGTGGGAGGCGACCCACGAGTTTCTTGTTTTGTTTTGTTTTCTTTTGGTTTTGCTTTTGTTTTGGTTTTTGTTTTCGTCTCTGTCTTGGTTTTCTGTGGTGCAGGTTTCGGTGTTTATCATTCTCGAGTTCTGGGATATTTTAATCCGTGTGGTGAAGCCGTGATGCTCCAACTCTACAGCGCACACTCGTCTATTATCAGGGAAGTATCATCCTCTATGGTCATTTTGTGTTATAAATGTTTAGAGCACTGGGGACAGTGCTCGAATTAAGTGTGGGGGATGATTACTCTGTTTTGTGTGCGTATCTTATCTATTTGTATGCTTGGTGATGTGCATTTATGCTTATTTTGATTTCTTGGATTCAAGTGTTGTATATGCGAGTAAGTCAGGATGTTGATTTGTGCAACCAAGCTCTGTGGTATTGGTCAAACTGTTTTTAATTTCCGAAACTTACGGTGGTATATGATTCGAGTGTGATGTGAATTGACGGGATTGTGATTGATAGAAAATGAATAGGGAGAATTGATGTGATTTGTCCGCTAATGTTAGGGGAGTGTTAACATTGTGGTTACCTATATACTTATTTCATCTTATTGATTAAAAAAATGTGAAAAGAGTAGAAAATGAGATTGTTGAAATGGAGGATGAGATTACATCCTCTTTCTCGTAATTTGAGAAATGGACATGGAAACCACGATAGGAAACTCGAGTTCATCGAGGGTTCACCTTTCGAACATTGTTCCAAAATCAGTTAAAACATTCTATGTGCTAAAAAAAAAAAGAAACTTGTTGCTAAAGGTGACCACATTAGTTAGTTCACCTCTAACGGAGAGTTGGGTTTGAGCAGAGGTTCCCATTTTATTTATTGGAAATCAATTGTCGTCCTAGATTTATTTCACATTAGCTTTGAATGCGTAAACATCAAGTGTGGGGGAAAGCAATAAGGTTTGATTGATTAGACTAAGAGTGAAGTTGCATGAATTATCTTCCCTATTCTTACTAGTATATACTTTGCTTGAGGACAAGCAAATGGATAAGTGTGGGGGAGTTGTTTAGTATGAATTTGTGCTGATTTTTGGTATTGTTTTGTGTGTCATTTTCAGTGGTTTGTCCTATTTATGCCTTTGGTTTAATTAATATTTGTCGATTCGAACTTATTTTGTTTGTTTCGATGTTTTGTAGAAAAACGGCATAAAATAGGATGAATTGAATCTGCCAGATCATGTATTATTGAAGAGCATCTCGGCAGAATGCGTGGCGTAAGCGGTTCGCAAATCGGAGTTCGATCGAGAAAGAACCGAGCGAAACGTCGGCAGCGCCGACTTCCGTCATAGCGTGCCAGCCGTGCACCGCCTTGACGCCCGCCGCCGAGCGCCCAATGAGCGACTCATCCGCCCAGCGCCTGGCGTCTGGCGCTACACCCAGCCTGTACGCCCTCCAGCCCCAGCGCCTCATCCGCCTCGGCGTTGGTAGCCCACCCACGCCCGCCTCGCCTCTCCAGCGCCCGCCCGGCCAGCGTCCGTCTGGCCGCTGGGTCCCCAGCTTCGGCGCCATCCGTGTCCCATCGTCGGGCATCTCACCGATCCGGCGTTGGCGTGAGTCGGTGAACTCCTGCGTCCGTGCTTCGTGTCCTCCGTGAGTATTGCAACTTTTCGTCCAAAACTCTCGCGTCCGCGTCTGAGGGAGTTAATTTTAAATCGATTATAAAGGCTGAAACGCACGCGAAAAACCCTAGTTTTAAGTTCTCATTTATTTCTTCATCGATTACGAACGCGAATAGTTTTCTTTTTCCTTTCTCCTTCCTTTTCTTTTCCTTTAATTATTTCGTGCTTGGATTAGCAATTAGATTATGCGATTCGGATATTTGGATGGCAATTTATCTATGAATGGTTGTAAGTTTTTCGGTTTTAATTATGTACATGTAATTGGGATTAGAATCATTTACGCCATGAGATAAATTATGATTTGTTGAGAAATATATGTTTAATCGTTCTTGTCTTGAATGCGATTAGTGAATTATGATTTGTGATTTTCCTATTCGTATAAATTGGTTATTTCATGATCTTCATATATGGTGTTCGAAAGAATAGTGTAGGTTGATTGTGTGCTTATATTTGATTATGAAGATATGAGAGAGCGATTTATATTAAATATGAGTTTGACAATGAAAGTGATCGAGAGATTGGTTTGTTGTTGGGTAATTGATATATGTGGATAGGGTTTTGCTATTGTGTGCTTTTGTAGTGAAATATCCTTCCTAGTTGATGGTGGGGTGGTTGAGAGATCTCCTGTCATTAAGTTCGAGTCTAGCATTGACGTAATCGAGAGATTAGTTAGTGTTGACCGTAGGGGTGAGCGTGGGTGTTTGATGCATTGAGTACCGGTCATTGATTCAATAATTTTGAGGATAGATTTGAACCCTAGAACACCGCTCCAATTCCGTATCTCACGATTCCTCTTGTTATCCAAGTGCATTCCGTTTTATCTGCTTTATTTTATTTCGTGCTTTCGTCCTTTCCGTGACAGCCCCCTTTATGTTGGGACGTTAGTATTTATTTTCTGTTTTCGTGTTTGACATAAAACCGTAGCCCTGTTAAGCCTTCCTCGAGAGATTCGACTTGGGTCGACCTTACCGTTCTATAAGGACCTCGTACTATTGCGAGCGAAAAAGAACAATTTGGTCGGAACAGAATGCTTGAACTTTGATTTCTTGATTTTATTTGATGCATTTGATATGATATTTGAGATCTATGATGAAAATAATGCTTAATTTGAATTTATAAGAATTTATGGACATGAATTGTGAAAATTAGAAAATTAAAGTTTAGTATAAAGTTATGATTTTATGTGATGAAATTTGGTTAAAATTTAAATGGATCATGGATTAATGATCATTGATGCTAAATGAGTATAATTATGAGATATTTTTAGAGTGTAAAACTCTTGGAATTTTCTATAAGTGTAGTTGAAGAGCATTAGCCGATTAAAGTGTAAATGAATAAGTTTAACCTTGTTTTAAGTTCCTAAATGCATATTTAAGTATATGGTGATGATATTGAGGAGTTTGGGATGAAATTTGATGAATTGGATTACTTGGGCTATTCATATTATAAATGTTACTCTGCCGAAATTTCGGTAGAATTTGTTGTTAATAATACGTTTTGAATTGCTAATCGATAAACTATTGATAAGTAGTTAAATGAATAAGGAAGGGTTGCTAAATTCAATAATACTCTTATTTTACTAGGAACGAGCAAAGGCAATCGAGACGTGAAGAACGAAGAAACTAACGTCTTGGAATAATCGTTTGAGATGGGTAATGCTTTGCAAATTATTTTAAATAAGTTATTGTTATGCTATGAATTTATTGGTATCATGAAATTATTTTCAATCACCACATTATGAACATGTTAAAATGAATGTTTGACCTATTGTGGGTATGACGGCGAATTACCTGTCTACGGTAGGAAAATATTGTACTATGCACAGGTTATGGCTGTGAGCTTGCAAATGTAGGCCGACCATGGTATTGGGGAGAAGGCCTACTTTCCATTACCGGATGACGTAGATAGGGTATGACCGTAGTTGAGATCCTTCGGGACCAACTCGAGTATGTGATGCCGGTATGTTTCAAAAATGAAATTGTGGTGATATGATAATGAAAGATTTTTATGAAACAATCATTCAAATTGTTTTATCTAAATTCTTATTGAAAGAAAATTATGAGTTTTGAAAGTTAAGTTTGGCAATTACCCACTGAGTACTTTCTAGTACTCACACCCGCAAAGTGTTTCTGTTTGATGCAGGTTGAGCGTGGAAGAGATGTGGGCTTGGAACTGAGCTTAGTTGATCCCTTTTTGTTGTAAATAATTGTGCCAGAATGTCGTGTCTTCATACATGACATTCACTACTCTTCCGCTGTTAACTTGAAAACTTGAAACAATACTTTTGAAAAACCTTGTAAATGTTCTGAAAACATCTATGTATATATTGTGGAGGTGTGACCTCATTTGTAATTATTACTTGTCGTTGATTATTTCTTTGAGTGCGCAGTTGGCTTATTCCTATTTTAGCGATTATCTTGCCCATTTGTCGAAAATTTTATTCATTTAAATCCATTCAATTATCCAAAATCTTTTGTCTCAACCGGTCAAGGCCTGCTTAGTTAGTTAATTATATAATTAATTAGTCGGTCGTGACACATTCCATGACTACTAGATCAAAAATTGCATTTTCAAACCAAAGGTCTTCTTAGCCATATCAAATATACCACATTTTTCCATTTTCTCACCCACTGGTTCAAAATTTCATCACACCTCTTCCAAGTTCACTGAGCCGACGTTTGACTCTGAGGCTATTGCTCATCCTCTCTCGTATAAAGCCATGGCTATTGAGATTGAAGCCATAAAAGTAAAAGATACATGGGATGTTGTTCCTCCTACAACAGATATGCACCTTATTGATTGCAAATGGGTTTATAGAGTTAAGTTGTTTGCCGATGACACTCTTGATAAACTCAAGGCTAGACTTGTAGGGGATTTCAACAACTTGTTGGACTAGACTTTCTGGAAACATTTAGTCTGGTTGTGAAACCGGTCTCTGTCAGGCTCTTATTTGCTTTAGCTGCAACCTACAATTGGGAGATACAACATATAGACATAAATAATGTCTTTCTCAATGGTCACCTTGATCGGCCAGTGTTTATGAAGCAGCCTCCCGGATTTACAGATCCTAAACATCCAGATTGGGTTTGTCGATTGAAGAAGTATTTGTACAGCTTAAAGCAAGCCTCTTGACCATTTTATGATAGGCTTAAAACTCACTTAACTGCCTATGGGGTTAAATACTCAAATTCTGATCATTCGTTTTTTAATATGAGAAAAAATGGCAAACTCTTGTTGGTGTTGGTCTATGTCGATGACATACTAGTTACAGGTGATGATCCTTCACTAGTGAAGGAATTTATTTCCACTATCTCCTCAGAATTTGCTCTGAAAACTATCGGGAATATGACATTTTTTCTCGGCATTGAAGTATCCAAGAAAGAATCTGCTTACACCTTATCTCAAACCAAGTACATAAGGTATCTTCTTGCTAAAACACATCTTCTTGATAGCTATCCTCAGTCGTCGCCCTATGATACTGGTACTAAACTCCATAAAAGTGGCAGTCCTCTTTTTGATGATCCTACTCTCTACCGGAGTACCATTGAAGCTATTCAACATCTTACCATCACACGGTCGGATATATCTTATTTGGTGAATAAATTGAGTCAATTCCTTCAATAGCCAACCCAACTTCAGTGGAAAGTGTGCAAACGACTCCTTCGATATCTCAAAGGCACTCTAAATCATTCGCTCATATTAAACCATCTCCGTATCTATCTCTATCTGCTTACTCAGATGCGCACTAACCGACTCATCAACGACCGCAAATCAACTGGAGGATATTTTGTCTTCCTGGGTTCTAATCTTCTGTCTTGGAGTTCCAAGAAACAAGGAGTTATGTCTTGCAGTTCTCTTGAGTGAATACGTGTCACTAGGCGATCTCGCGATGGAACTTGTTTGGATAAAATCTCTCTTCCGGATATTGGTTATTCGTTAACACAAGTACACGTGATATGGTGTGACAACAAAGTGCAGCCTCCATAGCCTCAAATTCGGTTCTACATGCGCGTACTAAGCATATTGAGATCGATATTCATTTTGTTCGGGACGAAGTTATCAAACGAGAGTTGGATGTTCGTCATATAGCTTCAGAAGACCAAGTTGTTGATATTCTAATCAAACCAATTATAGGTTTACCCTGCTCCACTCAAAACCGCCATTTGAAAAGGGTGATCAATGTTCGTGGGGGTTGTATTAGCATGCATGCTTTCATTTAGTTTCATTAGTTATAGATTTCTGTTTTAGAAAGTTTGTTAGGTAGTTATGATGATGTGGCAAAACTGTTAGAAGAAGGTTAGCAAAATTATGCATTCCATGCATACGTCTGTAAACCTATGTAAACTCTATAAATAGAGAACAAAGCAATAAATAAACTTGATCTTTCTCTTTACAATCTTATGGCTTGGTTTAATCTAACACAACCCAACATCACAAAACCTCAGTCTTCTTGTTCCACTTTTAGTTTTTTTTACTTCTCCGAGAGCTACATAATTGGGACAAGAATCTTGACACACTATTTTGGTAAAGAATCATGAGCAGCGTGAAATTTATCAATTTAGATTATGTTTGGTCTAAAATTTTGCCTCCATTGGAAGAATCCTTGGTTGCCAAATTTTGCGTAATAGTTGGTCTTAGTTATTTCGAGAGGGTTTCCTTTAGTTATATTATGATTATCTTCCAATATAAGTCAAGATTCAAATCTTTTTCGGCTTTGTTAGTGAATCTCCTCTATAAATGTTCTTTTCCTTACATTTTCCTTTATAGCCTCATTGCTTGTTACAAGTTCACAGACTTTGTAAAATTAGGGCATGAATAATTAATATCTGCGCTGAAGATTCCATCCGAGATTTCTTTATTTGGTTTTGGAATGTGAAATGAGCAAAAATGATGGGGGCTAGCTAATCTCGCTCGATCCGCAATTGCTAATAAACTCTTGCATATAATTTTCATTTATATAATGAAACGTGTTAGGAATATAAATATTTTAAGAAGAAAATACAAAAATTAAGGGAATTATGAATAGTGATTTAAGGGAATACGGATCCAAAGTGTGTAGAAATAAATGAATAAAAGGTTTAAATCACGCACCTAAAATATTCTTCTTCTTTGTTGCCTTAATTACAATTTTTTTGATCCATTAATTTACAGATATATCGGTGAGCATCGGCTGCTAAGCTACGCACCTATATGCATAATGACTAATGAGCTTGCATTATTAATCTTATTTGGTCGTGGGCGATAAACGCGCATTTTACACGTATTTAGTTGATATTTGAAGATGAGTTTAGCTCGTTTAATGTGCGTTTATGTATCGATTCTTAATGTTTCATCTATTTCTAGAAGATACTGCTCTTGGGTGTTCCTTTGACGCTTTGTAGGTTTATATATTGATAATCGAAGCAAGGAACGAAGCACGAGCGAAATAAGCAAGCGCCCGGCTTTAGTGAATCGCCAGCTTAGCGACCGACTAGCGGTCGCTAGGTTGGTCATGAGGCAAACCAACGGCGCCCGAAGAGCCGCGACCGCGACCTGCGTGCCGCGAACGAAGCCTAGCGTCGAGAATTCATCGGGCGATTTCTCGCGACCGATTCGTAATGGCTAGCGACCGCTGGCCGGTCGCGAGGTACAAAGCGAATAAGAAGAAGGCGAAAGAAGCGAAGAACGCTGCGAGAGATACCTAGCGATCGCACTAGCGATCGCGAGGACCGGTCGCGAGGCGGCGCGACAGAGGCGAAAATTAGGGTTTCCACCCTTTTCTATAAATAGGGCAAGACACCCGCGCCTCCAGAGACCCCAGACGCCCCAAAGCTCGTTTTTCTTAAGTTTTCCTCAGTTTTTACAGCTTTTAGTCTTTAATCTTCATTTAGTTTAATTCTAGTATTGTTTTTCCGTCGTTCTAGTTTAGTTTATCGTTTCGTTATCGATCGGAACGTTTTGTCCGATCGTTTTCTTTTGTTTTCCGTTTGTTCGCTTGGGATTGGATTCAAGACCAACCATTGTTCATCCGACGCTTCCCTACGGGTTTTATATATTTAAATTTCGTTTTTATGATTAATTCGTATTTCATTCCGTTTATTATGTCTGGCTAGTTTTCCGTTCTAATCCTAGGGTTTGCATGATTCGATCCTATATGTTGTGAGTTCTCGCTATCGTTATTTACCTTCCGTGCATTGATTCATGATTCGATTGTGCTTATTTATATGTGTTGATTTTGATCAATCTTGATGCATATCTAGTTGTCGGTTAATGACGAATCGTATTAATTGTCAATCGTTATCGAATGCATGATACGAATGAGCCTCGAGTCGAATCGAGATAGGACATTCGTAGGAAGCATATTCTTAGTGATCCTTTTGAGTTGCTTATTTTCCTCTAGAGGCGAATCGTGATAGGGAAAATTAGTAATCAATCGCCGCAATTGTCGTGAATCGAAGTTGTTGGTTATATATGTGATCTTCCGTCTTGTGCGGATTAAAGCGGTTAGTAATAAGCGGGATAAACATCGTTGTGGATAGGATTGGTGCATCCTTAGGGTTAGTCTTTCTTTATAATCATCTTTCGTGATTTTATCGCTTTATTTTATATTTCTGTCTGGTTACCTTTGCTTTGGATTAATTTCCGAAGCCCTTAAACCTCTCATCATTTATTTGTGCTTGAATAATGATGAATTGTCGTTGAATTAGCTTCGTGTTTTCGGATTGCAATCTCGTGGATACGATACTTGCCACCTATACTTACACCTTTGCGTGTGAAAAGGAGCGATCAAATTTTGGCGCGCTGTCGGGATTGTTAAGATCACATAGGAATAATTTGACGATTTGGATTTATTAATTCAAGTTATATATATATATTATTTTATTTATTTTTGTTAGTGCTAATTTCTCTTTCTCGCGGTGTTTATGCGTCTAAGATCTCGGGGACCTCCGAAATATTTTTAGATCTCGAGATCGAAAGCTCTCAAAGGAGAAGAGGACGAGAGAAGAGACAAGCCGCAATGGCAAAGCAAATCCATGAATCAGGGCATTCCTCCGAGCAAGTTGCACGTATGCTAGGCGACTTTGCGGAGATGCAGCGTCGGATGACTTAACATGGGAATCATTGTCCTGCTCCGGAGGAAAGACCCACGAACCACATGTACCGACATCCCACCGAACAGCCCAAGGAGGCGGTTGGGGCCCTGCGTAGATGCAAACAATTTCGAGCTCAAACCGCCCCGATCGGTATGGTCCAAGGAGAAGCGGTTTGGGGAGGAGTCACGGAAGACCGAATGCGCATCTCGAGGCGTTTCGACATTTGTGACACCATCAAATGTAATGGGGTGCCACAAGACACAATCCGGATCGCATGTTCGGTTTCTCATTGCGACCAGTGAAAGATTGGTTCAAGAGTTTGGACCGAATGGCATCGACACTTGGGAAACTTTGTGAGAAGTTTCTTCGAAATACTTTCCGCGTGGCGCAGAAGATCATCGCGAAATCTCTCATTTTGCCAAAACCACGATGAATCATTATTCGAGGCATGGGAGAGATTCAGAGGTCTATTGAGGCGATGTCCACAACATGGGTTCTCCAGGAGCAACAAATCACACAGTTCTACGGTGGGTGACATGGCGAGACAAGGAGCATGGTAGATGCGTCGGTGGGGCTGCTTATTAAACCGATCGACGAGGCAAGCCGTATTGTAGAAGAGATGGCTGCCAACAGCTATCAATGGCCAACGGAGAGAACGCCATCGTTCAAAGCAGCTGCTGTTGAGAGTGATTCGAAATATGATGACCTCATGAAGAAGTTCACTCTTTTGAAGAGTCAGATTGAAACAGAGAACGTTAGCCACATCAATCAGAGGAGTCATTCAAATTTCCAACAACCTTCAGCAGGCTTCAATACTCAGAATTCGATTCAAGAGCCGAGGAAGCCAAGTCTCGAAGACATGATGCAGCAGTTGGTTGTAAGCAACCAACAATTGGCAACGAATCGAATTGCTCATCGCCAACACCGCGTAAGATAAATCACTTGGAGTCGACTGTGACGGCTATGGGGAAACACATAAAGATGTTGGAAGCTCAAATCGGTCAAATTGCCGTACAAGTGAATGCACTACAAAAGACGGGCCAATTTCCGAGTAATACGGAGGTGAACCCGAAGAGTCAATGCTTCGCCATTCGGGCGAGGAGGGCGAGCCTACCCGAGCCCTACCGAGAAAGAAGAGCAAGAGAACATTCTGACGCAGAAACTCGCGACCGCGAGCCCGATCGCGAGCCATCCTGAATTTTGTCCACAGACGCTCGCGACCGAGCGCGCCCACAGACCCGATCGCGAGCCATCCAAGCATCGAAGGCCAGATTGCTCATGGCGACCTAACGCCCGCAAGCTCGCACGCGAACAAGGAGATCAGCGCGACAAAGATACTCCTCGCGACCATCCCAGCGGTCGCGAGGTCGACCGTGAGGCACCCCTAGAGGCTAATCCTCGCACGTATATTCCTCCGGTCCCGTTTCCGAGTCGACTTGTCAAGTCGAAATATGACGAGGAATTTGCTCGTTTCAAAGAGGTATTTCAGAAAGTTGAGATAAATTTGCCTCTCTTTGAAGCGTTGCGAAACATGCCGACTACATGAAATTCTTAAAAGACGCAGCTTGCAAGTAAGAAGAAACTTGGGAAATTTGAGAAAATTTCCTATCCAAAGTCTTGATGCCGTCTTGCAAAAGAAGCTCCCTTTGAAGCAGAAGGATCCCGGCAGTTTCACGTTAGAGTGCGAGATCGCCGAGCAGAATTTTCCAAATGTGTTATGCGACTTGGGGGCGAGCATCAATCTGATGCCGTTGAACGTTTTCAACCGGCTACACCTAGGAAAAATGAAGCCGACGAAGATTTCACTGATGATGGCTGACCGGTCAGTCACATATCCAAAAGGTATCGTCGAAGATGTGTTGGTAAGAATTCGGGATTTTGTTTTTCCTGCTGACTTTGTTATTCTTGATATTCCCGAATTCAAACAACAACCACTAATCCTAGGTAGACCTTTTCTAGCAACTGGTCGTGCGTTGATTGATGTGCAGGAAGGAAACCTCACGTTTCGTGTTAACGATGAGGAGCTCAAAATTTCCATATACGACGCCATCAAGCAACACGACGTTGAAAAGCCGGAAGATTGTTGCTCGATCATGACTGCTGCTGCCGATCACGTCTCGCGTTTAGAGGGTACTCGACCGATCGAAGAGGCTGTGAGAAGGAAGAAGTGGACTCGGCATGGAACTCCGAGTGTATCATTCAAGTTTGGGGGGGGCCACTTCCATAGTCAGTGGTGGTCATCCGTAAATGCGAAGTTTAGAAGGTTCCACAAGTCGAGAAAGATGTCTATTGCTACTAAAACGCCAGATTGACGAGGTTAGTGATGGTCTAGCTAAAGACGTTAAATAAAGCACTTGTTGGGAGGTAACCCAACGTTTTCTTTGTTTTTGTTTCCGTGTTTTGTCGTTTCTTTCGTTTGTGTTGTTTTTGTCGTCTTTCTGTTTTTCTTTTCGTTTTCGTGTCTGTCGATCAACGAGTTAAGTGAAGTGTGTTAATCCATGTGGCCAATGACGATAGAAAATTTGAAGAGAAATTTAATGATAGTGCACATGATATGTTAGAAAATGACGCATGAATGACGTGAGATGGCTTAGGCTTGTTGTTTTTCACCATTTGCTTAACCCGTGAGACTTGAGCTTCACTGTATAAACATCTTGATACAGTTTCTTTTAATTGTGTGATATCATGCATGTGATTATCTTCTAGAACTTGCCGTGTTTCTGTGTCGAGACTGCAATATGTGTTTCGAATTTGGAAAGGATAAAAGGCCATCTTTGTTAACCACATTTTCACCCAAACACTAACCCGATGATATATACCATTTGTCGCCTTCTTTGAGCCTTTATTAGACTTTTTCTTTCGATTAACCGGATGATAGGAGGTGAGGATGGATATGGGAATCAAAAGGGTTGAAATTTTGATGTAGTTATGACGAGAAAAGTTTATTTTAGAAAATACATCATGGTGAAGAATAGTACCTTGTTCGTGAGAATTAAACCTATAAGCTCTAGAAAAGAAAAGAAAAGAAAAGAAAATGATAAGTTCACTATGAGTGTTGAGCATAAAGGGTCTTTAATCAAAGTATAGGTACCTTATGAGGCATAAAACGTCGATTTAGCACGTTGGGAGAGAAGAGAAAATGGACAAAGTCCATATGTGTCGAAAAGTAAAAATGGTGGTGCTTGGAGTATAATTGAGTCACTTAGCCATATATTATCCTACCTTAACCAATGTGCCTACATTATAACCTATCAAAAGACCTCTTTGATCCTTATTTGAACACATTTGACGCGGTGGAGATGTTAGAGAAACGGCAAGCCTATGGTAAGATGTTGCATTGCATTGATCTTTGAGTGTATACACGTCCTTAATTTCTTTATGAGTTTGAGTGTATCCTATATATATTTTACACACATGCCTTTGTGAGGGTCGAAATAAATGAGTTTTTGCCGTAAATTGTTGTTTGTGTTGAGTGGACTAACGTCGTCATGTGCACTAATATTTTTGAGCGTTGATATGTTTCGGAGGCCTAGAATGGTTATCCTCTTTGCTATGCTCGTTGATCTTTCGTTTGTCTTTCTGTTCTGTTTTTGTTTGAGGACAAACAATGCTTTAAGTTTGGGGGGTTTGATAAACGCGCATTTTACACGTATTTAGTTGATATTTGAAGATGAGTTTAGCTCGTTTAATGTGCGTTTATGTATCGATTCTTAATGTTTCATCTATTTCTAGAAGATACTGCTCTTGGGTGTTCCTTTGACGTTTTGTAGGTTTATATATTGATAATCGAAGCAAGGAACGAAGCACGAGCCAAATAAGCAAACTGCCCAGTTTCTAGCGACCAGCCTAGCGGTCGCTAGGTTGGTCGCGAGGCAAACCAGCGAGCGCCCAGAAGAGCCGCGGCCGCGACCTCGTGCCCGCGAGCGAAGCCTAGCGTCGAGAATTCACTGGACGATTTCGCGACCATTCGTAATGGCTAGCGACCGCTAGCCGGGTCGCGAGGTACAAAGCGGCAGAAGAAAGCGAGCGAGAAGAACGCGAGAGATACCTAGCGATCGCGCTAGCGATCGCGAGGACCGGTCGCGAGGCGGCGCGACAGAGGCGAAAATTAGGGTTTCCACCCTTTTCTATAAATAGGGCAAGACACCCGCGCCTCCAGAGACCCCAGACGCCCCAGAGCTCGTTTTCTTAAGTTTTCCTCGGTTTTCTGACTTTTAGTCTTTAATCTTCATTTAGTTTAATTCTAGTATTGTTTTTCCGTCGTTCTAGTTTAGTTTATCGTTGTTATCGATCGGAACGTTTTGTCCGATCGTTTTCTTTTGTTTTCCGTTCGTTCGCTGGGATTGGATTCAAGACCAACCATTGTTCATCCGACGCTTCCTACGGGTTTTATATATTTAAATTTCGTTTTATGATTAATTCGTATTTCATTCCGTTTATTATGTCTCGCTAGTTTTCCGTTCTAATCCTGTGGGTTTGCATGATTCGATCCTATATGTTGTGAGTTACGCTATCGTTATTTACCTTCCGGGCATTGATTCATGATTCGATTGTGCTTATTTATATGTGTTGATTTTGATCAATCTTGATGCATATCTAGTTGTCGGTTAATGACGAATCGTATTAATTGTCAATCGTTATCGAATGCATGATACGAATGAGCCTCGAGTCGAATCGAGATAGGACATTCGTAGGAAGCATATTCTTAGTGATCCTTTTGGGTTGCTTATTTTCCTCTAGAGACGTAAGCGTGATAGGGAAAATTAGTAATCAATCGCCGCAATTGTCGTGGCAAGTTGTTGGTTATATATGTGATCTTCCGTCTTATCTGGATTAAAGCGGTTAGTAATAAGCGGGATAAACATCGTTGTGGATAGGATTGGTGCATCCCTAGGGTTAGTCTTTCTTTATAATCATCTTCGTGATTTTATCGCTTTATTTTATATTTACGTCAGTTACCTTTGCTTTGGATTAATTTCAAGCCCTTAAACCTCTCATCCTTTATTTGTGCTTGAATAATGATGAATTGTCGTTGAATTAGCTTCGTGTTTTCGGATTGCAATCTCGTGGATACGATATAACACTTCTATACTTACACCTTTGCGTGTGAAAAGGAAGCGATCGATGGTCGAATCAAAGTGTTGGTTCGTGTTCGAGTTCGAGTTCGAGTTCGTGTTCGAGTTCGGGGAGTTTTATATACGCATAATCACATCATAAAGTAACAATGAACCATATACAAAAACTTCAAGAATTCGACATAAAAAATAAAGGGTTCGGAGCTTAAGTACCCATTTTTATAAAAATGTGTGTTGTGTATATCCATTTGTAAAAATAAGTGTCACATATACCCATTTGATTATTTTATATATTTTCATCAAAATCATCACACTATTGCACACGAAAATTTGTGCCCCGTCTAAATCATTAGAGAATCTTTGTCCTTATCATAATTATATCGAAAATAAATTATAACTAAATAGTTAATGTTTATTTAATATTTATTTATTTGGTTTGTTAAATTTGATTATTTTTTTGTTAAATAGTTAATGTTTATTTAATATTTATTTATTTGGTTTGCCTAATTGTATTTTATTTTTTAATTAATTAAAAAAACAAAATATTACAAAACATGTATTTAATTATAATATAAATTTAGAAAAAAAACAAAATTTCGGTCGGTGAAATCAATTCTCCGTCGTCGGAGATTGAAGTGCAGTCTAATAGATTTGCATGACAAATATCAGTTGTGCATGAATTTGCGTAAGAATCTTTTGCAGCTTTAATTCAAATTTTGTTATAAAAAAGAACACACAGACACAAGGGCTAAGCTCTCTCTCGGCTAAGCTCTCTCTCTCTATCTCTCGGCTAAGCTCTCTCTCTCTCTCTCTATCACCGGCCAACCCTCCCCTCCCCTTACTTCCCGGCGGCCAACATCTCCCCAACGGCCAACCTCTCCCCCAACGGCCAACGGCCAACCCCCTCCTCCAGCGACCAACCTCTCCCTCACCCGTGAACCCGGCGGCCAACCCCTCCCTCACCCGTGAACCCGGCGGCCAACCCCCTCTGCTCGGCGGCCAACCCTCTCTCCCTGCGGCTATGGCTTCTTCTTCACAACAACAGGTACATTTTTTTGTTTTATTGTTTGGTTATATTTTTGTTTCGAATTGTTTGAATTATTATTCATTATGTTTATGTTTGAATATGTTTATGTTTGAATTATTGTTATGTATATTTCAAATTGTTTGAATTATGTTTATGTTTATGTTTGAATTATGTTTATTGTTCATTATGTTTATGGTTATATTTTATTATGTTCATTATATTTCGAATTATGTTTATGGTTATATTTTTGTTTCGAATTTGTTTGAATTATGTTTGTATTTCGAATTATGTTAATTAGGGTTATATTTAATTATGTTCATTATGTTTGTTCATTATGTTTGTATTTCGAATTGTTTGAATTATTGTTTCGAATTGTTTATTGTTTGTATATTTTTGTTGATGTATTTGAATTATTGTTCATTATGTTTATGTTTATATTTAATTATTGTTCATTATGTTGGTTATGTTTATGGTTCGAATTGTTGGATGAATGGTTGTTATGAAATCTTGTACTTCATAAGATTTTTTTCTTTATTTAATTTGGACTTCATAAGCACAAATGCACAAAAGCAATATAAGATTACACAACGCGCCTCTGAACGAATTAAAACAAAATCAATGACCATGAAATTTGTTTGAATTTTATTATTTTACTATATTACAAAAGCTTTTTTTAGATGAAATCGCTTTCAAACACATCAAAGATGATAACACAACTGGAAATATTCTTGTCAAGAGACATAAAAAATGCCATAATTCAACTTCCTAACCTAGAAATGGTCAATCACATATAGTAAAATTCAACAGTATTTCTATGAAATTTCAAAAGCATGCTTCACACACCAATCATTGACCCCAAATTCAATGAGAATAAAATCAAAAAAGAAAACAAACAAAATTCAAGTCGTAAAGAAACTCTCAATGTTTCTTCAGTGAAACAGCTAGATTCTTTGCCCATCTAGTTTATGCAAAAGATATAAGACCATTTTCTTAGACACAAAAAAAATAAAAAAATAAAAACTACATTCTAATTTAAAATTTCTCATAGGGAACACAAATTTCTAATTCTATGTTACATCAAGACACAAAAAAGTTCATCACCAATAATAATACAAATTCAGACTACCCTACTGAAATAAAAAATTTGTAACTCCTAGTCTGGCAGAGAAAATTGTCATTTTCCTTCATTAGAAATATAGGATAAATTTATATTTGATTGATATTTTGGAATTAATTTCACAATATGTGTGCAACTCTTGAACACACTAATTGACATATTTCTTAATTAAGCATAGTTTAATTTTTTTTAATAAATAGGAAATCATCGAGTTCTTAAGGCCCGAGACCATCAATCGTCCATCCACAATCAGCATTTACTTCAAGCCCAATTATTTCAGAAGGGTCATTATGAGATTGAGAGATATAGGTGGTGAAGAGCTGGTGGATAGGTTTAGGCAAGGGTTTCGGTCACTTAGTTGGTTGGGAACCTGGATCCAAGTCAAACATGAGTTTGCACCATATGGTATCCCGACAGATTAAGCCCCCCAGTGCTGAAGATCAGGAGATATGGTTTTTTATCAATGGGAGGATAATTTTTTTTTCCTTCTCGGATTTTGCGCTCGTGACGGGTTTGAGTTTTGGGACGTCATCTTTCGATCCTACAGTCGAGTACGATCTGCGATCCGTTGAGGTTTATCGAAGGTTTGTTGGTGGCGGAGGGACTAGTATAGAGAATCTAGGTGTGAGATTCTTTGATACGGACCATCCGATTGATGATAATGACGGTCATCTATATCTCCGTGTGGCCCACATCTTAGTTCTTTATGCATTCGTTCTTGGAATCGACTTGCCACGACCTATGAATCCGTGGATTTGGGTCTTAGTTGACGATCTGGACGTGTTTGCCAGATTTCCATGGGCTGCATATGCATATAAAATTCTCCAATACTATATGTGGAATATGAAGACCAAGGTCAAATATCACTTCTACGGACCGTCGTGGGCATTATATATTTGGTCACTAGAGATCATTCCGGATCTTGGCATGACAGTTGCGAAGTATGTCCGGGGGGATGCGTATCCTAGATGCATGAGGTGGAAGTTCACGAAGTTGATTGACGAGGATACACAACCCCTGTTCGATCGTGAGGTATTATTATTGTTCAATAACTTTTATTTATTCATTATATTATATGTTTTCTATTCAAATATATAGTAATACATTTTGGTTTATTGTAGGGGCAACCGTTTTGGGGGTTAGTCCCGGACGACTATGAGAGGAGCATGTCGTACTATACGTCATCTCTATATCCGGGTGCACTAGGCGTGAACTACAGGAGACTCGTTCCCATCTGTACACCCGGGAAACAACCCCCGCCCCGCACTAGAGCACAGCCCCACCGTCGTTCTAGAGCGAGCCTTCTATCAATCTTGACGTGGGGTTGGTCGACGATCGATCTGCATGCGAGGGCACGTCTTACATTGTTGAAGAGATTGATCGCGAGCCCTCGTGAGCCACGACATCAGTTTGTGGAGATAGAGCGTGCGTCGGACGAGGGACGACGATCTGATATAGGGGGACGCAGACATGATACGGGGAAGCGTACGAGACAATCACGTTCCTCTTCATCTAGCAGTGGCGGTGAGCACCACAGACGTCTGAGTCGGGGGGATCGTCGTTGGATCACAGACACGATCCATGAGGTGGTTAGAGAGAATATTCAAGGACTCAAGACGTGGTTTGAGTCTATGCTAGAGAAGACTCGATGTAGATGCTCGCATAGCACTGAGGCATATACGCCGTTTCGTCGTGGAACTATCCCACCGCCGATACGGAGTGATGACCAGGGACGACGACCTTATACTCGTACTCCTACGTCGTGTTCAGATATACCCCAGCAGACTCCTCTAGCAGATCCGACGTCTCCATGCACTTGCAGCATTATACACCTCATCGTCAGTCTCTACAGGAGCATGGATCTAGCTCTGGATTCATTAGCCCATCACACAGTGAGGATCCAGCTCGTCATTCCATGCCAGAGATGCATATGGAACAATGAGACAATTGGTAAATTATCTTATTTTATATTATTGCATCATATTTGATATGTTTACTTTTTCTAACTCGTTGCTTAAACCAAAATTAGCCTCGTAGAAGCGAGCGAGTAAGGTTCATTGTGCTGCATTGAGGTCACCGTGCGTGAATAGTCCACGACCTCGTCCTATCCCGATAGTGTATTCGCTTCTTATGAAAATTTTCTTGAGGCGAGGACGGGTTCGGTGATTATTAGAGCGGTGGATGCTGCGACCTACGGTGATTTTGTTCACATCGAAGACCCTTCATCGATCTTGACGTGGGGTAAGTATCACTTCTATTTCTATTTTCATATATGAAATCGTTATTTAAAAATAAATTATTTATTGCGGGATCTTGATTTGTATATGATCGTCGATGATCGATTAATAAGCAGCGCGGACTTGTTGGATGAGGTCGATAGTGCGAACACAATTATTTTGGACACCGATTTCTTTGTAAGTATATATTTCGTATTTCTTATAGATGTGAATATATATGTATATATTCTATATATATATTAATTTCTATTTCTTCTTTGAATGTTGTACATTAGTCGATCATGGCTGCATATTTTTGAGAATAATCAATCACAGCATCACTAGACCATACTATATCTACGTTGGCTCCATCTAATAATTGGTATCGGCAATCCGTGGTAGAAGGGTGGGCCAAAGTCATAGACCATGGCTTCTTCTGAACATGTAACTTATTTATCTGAGGACTAATTATAAAATAGATTTTGTTTGTGCCTTTACAAAATTGAATCTCTTTACGATCATCATCCTTGTTTTAGCGGATGTCGCATCATTTTGGCTCGAATGCACATGAGGAACAGGGTGTGTGAAATTTTGATTCGGTATATTATTCATTAGACCCCGGCAACAAGAGCGTGGATAATGCATTGGTATGGCTTGAAGATGTTATGGCCACGCCTACTCGGATCTCGTTGGTTTGAAGAAAACTCACTCGGTGTTCGTGCCTTTCCGCATGAGGTGATATTTAGAATGGTTGCTCGATGACCGATTCGGTCGGCAAGACGTAACCGATCTTAGGAATGTTTATGTACATATCGCCCGAACGATCATTTCGGGTTCCCGAGCATTGAGTGGGGTAATGAGTCGGTATATGGCTACCGAAGAAAATAGTTGTTTCTATCTTTAATTATGTGAGCGAGTCATAGAAAGTGGTCGAAACATGTTACTAATTATTATGTAATAACCTTATTTGTATTTGAGTGTATTTTCTTGAATATTGTAATATTTGAATTAATGATTGAACATATATAGTTGCTTCTATCTTTTGACCCCACAGGCAACCGACACCCATTTTTGTTATAATCTTCGATGCTTAAATCGTAAAAAATTAAAGGTTTGCTGCTGTATAAATCAACGTCTTAGGTAATATCCCTGATGCAAGAATGGGGCGTTACAACGCTTGAACAAGACACTATCACATTCAATTAATGGGATGGTAAATAAGGACATGATTGTCGTGTGTGATCTGCGAATCACACAAGCCACACCTCCTCGTGTACGACTTGTCTTGCTTGACCCCATTCTCCTCCACCGATCTTGATGGGGCGTTCGGTTGGATGACGATGGCGCCCAACTTTGGACGACCCTCCTGTCGACCACGGCATGTGGCGATAATTCAACCTTTGTGATATCTATAGGAAGCATCTAAGCTGGATTGGGCGGAACATGATTTACTCGTATGAGTAGGCTGTACTAGCTTCCGGCGTTGTAGTATTCTCCCACGTGGTGGAAATTTGGTCATCTTTATGCTGCACAAATTAAAATTCAATGTCAAAACAATGATAAAGTTGTTAGTTATAAATTGGCAAATCGTACTAAAAATTATATTTAGTATGTAGCTCCATACCGTATAGTCAGAATCGCATGAGAACACGGGATCGATCCGTGTCCCACTCCAAGCACGAGCACGATTCCGTCCCGAGATTGACATTGAAGGTTTGGTTTACGTCCTCGACTTTGAATGTGTCGTTACTTTGGGCACTATAGTATATCGACGTGATCTCTCCAGCTCAGCCGTATCTTGCGAGCGACTTCGGGGGTTAGGTCGGTAGGGTATGTTCTTCTCGCTTCAAGTCTTTGATCGAACCATTTTCTATGATATGACGAATCGCTTCAACCATAGAGCAAATGGGCAATCGTCTTGCCCACAACAACCGAGCATTGAAGGACTCGGCAATGTTGGAAGTCAAAAAGGTATAGCGCCTCACATGGCACTTTGATCTGGCCCACTTCTCAACTCCGACCTCTATCAACTTGCCATATGCACCACCAGTATGTCTATCTTTAGGCACGAGGGACTTTAACATGTTCATTGCTTTGTCAAACTCCGTCTCCCGATATGCATAAGCCGCCTTCTGGTACAATGCCACAGACGGTCTCCCAAAAGGCGTGATTTTTTCGTGAGATGGTAGTAGCATAAGCGGTGGGCGTTCTTCGAAAAACATTTTCACAAGATTGGATATCTTGGCGTGCGCATCAAACACAATCAACGTCTCGAATTCGATCGTAAGCGGTCTTCACTCGTTCGTAAACCAAGTCCATGATAAATTATTCTCGATCGGACCAATTCCATAAGCCAATGGAAAAACTTGCTCGTTGCCGTCCTTCATAACAGCAACAAACAATATACCCTTATTGCGGCCCTTCAAGTCGTGCCATCCACAACAATAACAGCCTCATGCACAACGTGTAACCGAGTCGGTGAAGCGGCGCTATAAAAGGTGGCGAAACGACCATCCGGTCGATATCCAAGTCGATCAACGAACCAAGATTAGTTGTCCGCAACATGTGAAGATAACCCGATAGCATCTGATAGGATTGTTCATGCCCACCATATATCATCTCGATTGCCCTATTACGAGTTCTCACGGGGACGGTATATGACGCGTCGCATGCCATACTCGTTGTAACTCGGCCATAATCGATCTCGGCTTAATGACTTCACCGTCCTCGCGTATTTTTGCGCTATGTATGTTGCGATTACGGGCATTGACCTTGCGTGTTCGGTATTCACGAGATCATCTACACAGTGTGTACGGCATCAAACTTGCGCACAAACCAAAATCACCACATTGCGATGCGCGCGATAGAAATGGACACCGATCACGATATCGCATTTGAGCGTAATCCGAGTGCGTCCGATCGCGGAATAACAAATTACGCTCTTTGTTCCAGTGCCACAACCCGATCGATATCTTAAGGTCCACCTTGTTGTCGAAGATGGAACCTTCGTTCACCTCATCGGGGTTCGAATAGAGTCGAGAGGACTAGCAAAAGATTGTTCAAGCCTCATGAAGAATAACAGAACTAGTCGATTGCTCATCTCTTCCATTTGTTCTACCTCGAGTCCTGCTACCCCGCCGTGTTACTCGCATAATCATCCCAAGCAACTTTTCTATTCCACCCTCTCGGCGTATCCACGCATCAAATTCTACAAACGCGTGCGAGATCACATTTGCACCGCACGCCTCCCTCTTCTTCATCGGACTGCTTGTTCTTCACCGTCGACGACGATTCGCCATCATCACCGCCGTCAACGATCGCGTCGACCACTTCGCGCACATGTTGCGGCACTTCTTGAGGTGTATTTTGCCAAACCAATCATATGCTCCAAATTGTTGTGTGAATGACTCATCCAAATGAGTATTGTGAAGTGTATTCATCTGTTGGATCACGTGGTTGCTCGGTGTGGCATATATGCTTGTGTTCGGTTGGGGAGTCGACGCCTCAGATGTCACATACACCTCGTTGGGCATAAACCTCGCAATCGAGCTAGGCGATCATCGGTGAGTCAAAAATGATTTGATAAGTCTACCACTCGAGATCTCGATATAAAATGTATTTGGTAGTCGAAAAGAATTTGCTCCTGCAGGAATTAATGCTTTCTCTTAACTCCCAAATAAGTACATTATTAGTCCAAACATAGGTATATGATGATGCACCGTCGCATGAGTTCAAACAATCATCCCAACATCCTCCATATCTAATGATAATATTCTTCCACTCAAGTCGTCTAATTAAATCCTACAAATGCACAATAATTAATTAAAATTCATCTAGCATTAATTATAAAATAAATATCTAAACTAAATAATACAAATTAAATATAAAAACAGTAACATTAATAATAAGAACAATAAATTATAATTCATCACCTCAATTCACCTAAACTTTGAAGGAATCGACAAAAAATATTATAAACTAAACTAAATTAAATGAAAAATTCAATAATGAACGTGCATAAATCATGATTCACCTAAACTAAATCAAATAATAATTCACCTAAACTAAATAAATAATACAAATGCACAATAATGAACGTGTATAAATTATCTAACATTAAGTATAAAACAAATCTCTAAATTAAATAATAATTAAATATTATAATTCATTGGGGACGGATTTAAACCATAATTCACCTAAACTAAATTCAACTGCATTGGGACGTATTTATAATAATTAAACTAAACTAAACTAAACTAAATTAAACTGCAAAACTATAATTTAATTCAACTGCAAAACTAAACTAAACTAAACTAAACTAACGAAGTATTCAAATTCACCAGAACGATAATTTTATTTCAGTGGTCTTCGTACTTTGTTGAATTTTAATTACAAGGTAACTCACGAAAAAATTACAAATTAATTACAAGGTAACTCACGAAAAATTACAAAATCAAGCAATTATAGGATTGTAATTTATAATTAATTAATAATAAATCGTATATTCACAAAACAGAAGATCAAAAACCATAATAAAGCATAAAATGACGGCGGCTTTCAGAAAAATAGGTTGGTCGCCGACGGTGTCGCCGGAGGCGGTTAGCCGCGGAGCGGTTAGCCGTAGTGAGCACTCAACGGCGACTAACCGCTCCTACCGGCACTCGTCGGCAGACAACCTATTTTTCAAAGTCATTATCATTTTATGCGTGTTTGTGGTTTTTATTTTTAAACATGTTAAAATAAATTATTAATATTATTTACATAATTCAATCACAAATTCAATAATTAAAACATACGATAAAACATAATGAGAAAAGCTAAAACATACGATAAAACATAAGTTTCTTTGAGAAAAGCTAATAATAAATCATACGATAAAACATAATGATAAGTCAATAATTAAAACATAATGACAAAAGCTAATAATAAACACATTAAATCAATAATTTATTTACCTTTTCTGGTTCTTTGAGAAAAATTGCTTAAGTGTTTCTCAAATAATCGAAAAAATTTCTCCCCCGCCTCTCTCAAAACGATTCTCTCTATTTTATGTTGAGTTTGTGTCTATGTGTGTAAATTGGTTGTGTTTATATTTGTATCACGATTTAAATTCAAAATATATAAATAAATAAAAATATATTTATTACACGCGGCCAACCTCAACTACACACACAATTACACGCATTGAATGTAATTTCCGACGGCCAACTTGTTACCCGACGGTCAACCTCAAATGCACGCTAATTTTCGGCAGCCAACCCCTAAACCCGACGGCCAACCCACCCCTAAACCCGACGGCCAACCCACCCCCTAAACCCGGCGGCCAATCCACCCCCTAAACCCGGCGGCCAACAACCTTTTTAGCCTTAATTTCCGACGGCTAATCCATTCCGGCGACCAACCATGTGTTTTGATTATCCGCGGCTAACACATTCAATTGCCAACTACTTCTCTGTCAAAAATTAAGTAAATAAGATTGATTTCACAGTCTTTTTTGAGAAGTGGACCGACATTTGACTGCTTGTGTTGAGAATTGTGAAAATTGACCCAAAATATATTTAAATAATAATTTGGATATACGCAGCACTTGTTTTGTGGAATTGGATAATTAGTGAACATAGTTTTCAAAAGTTGCCGAGAATATTCTCGGCTATTTTCACAAAAATAAATTGGGCAACCCATGTGAGAGACGGAGCCTTTATTTCTGTTAACAAAAATTTAATTTCTTTTTATTTTGGTTGGTATATCTAAATTTAATCTATTATGACCTAGATACTCTTATCTCTCCCCAAATTTTCCGACAGCAACTATTCCTCCACCATTTCCAACAGACGGCGCTGCAAATCGGCAAGGATGGTGGCCGTGGTTCACAACGACGGCACGCGACCAGTGCACCAGATCGATGAAGAAAGATGGAGAGCTTCCCGCAGCGGTGCTAGAAAGGAGGCTTTGCGAGACGGATGGTGACTTGAAGCGAGACGGCGGCGCCGGGAGAGGGAGAGAGAGAGAGCACCTCAATCATCTGCGTCGTTGCTGCGACGGCGCGAAGAGAAAGCTTCGGCGAGGGTGATGGAAAGGGTGGTGGGTGAGCAGGAGAGGGGCCGGCTGGAGTGGTTGGGGCTCGTGCTAGTTTGGTGGGAAAATAGATCACATGCGGTAGGAAGTTAGACAAGGTAGGGGGTCGTTCCGGTTCCGATGCATTTCATCACCGGTGACGACGCTCCGCCGCCACTGGTAATGGTTATCTCGAATCTTCCATGTCCAACAACTCTTCTACAAGTTCCCAGAGAACTCCGCTTTCCATTACAACTACGCTCAGAGCTCCATTTGGTCCCCTCTGCTCCACCGTCCTCTCCCACCCTTCGTCGCCGCGTTCCAAGAAAGCTGTCGTACAATGCCTGCTCGAAAACACGAAGAAAATTGCTGCCAAAATAAAGACGAAATTCACCGACGTCGTGCTCAACAATGTCAACAGATGCACCGAGATGAAGAGGAGGAACTTTTTCGTCTTTTCTCCGGTGGCACTGTCGCGGCTGCGCTCCTCCTTTTCCTTTCTGTAGTCTTACGGTACAACTTTTCGAAACAATCCACAGTGGAAGACATTATCATAAGGTCTGGCGTGTATGCAAACCGAAATGACGACCACCCACGGCAGTCGGCGGCGAAGTAAAAGTACTCTGGCTCGTCGGCGCTGATCCCGCCCACACCAGGAGAGAGAGAGAATGAGGAAGGAAGACAATGAAAAAAATATATGAAAAACTGAATTTTCGTTAACGGGGTGCGGACAATCCTTGGAGATCTCCAAAGCTACTCTTTATAAAGTTAACTCTACGTTGGACTTACGAGTACCTTCAATCATCAAATTAACTTTTAATCCTTTCGGTGTCAAATCAATTTTTTAAAATTTATCTACTATTTTTTATATTTTTCTTAATTATATATCTACAATACTAACTTTTATATAAATCTTATTATAATATATATATATATCTGTAAGATACTTGTGGGATAAAATAAGAAAAAAAGAAAAACTCTTTGTGAGATTAAAAAAAAGCAAAAAATCAACTTTATTTTAAGAAGTTGGATTGGTAGAAAATACCAATTAAGCATATCTATAATGATAAAAAAATTGATTTTCCAACTTTTTAAACGAAAAAACTATCATTGTAGGAGTTGACTTTTAACTTTTTGTCAAATCATCTTCATTCCTATGCTAAAAAACTTGATTCTCAACTTTTTAAAAATAAAAAAACTTATAATTGGAGATACCCTTATTGTAGAGTAAAATATAAAATAATCATATATTCAACTCCAATAGTCAACTCTAAATTTTATATAAAATATTTAATTTTTATATATTTTATTAATGAATTAATTTGTCAATATAATTATTATATATCATATATATTTATATTTAATTATATTAATGCTCAATCAAATTTAATTTTAATAAACATAATTTAATTCAAATATTTTTAAAATAAAGTATTTAATAAAATGCTATATTTAATATTACATAATAATTAATTTATTTCAACATAAAACTAACATTGCATATATTTAATTTAATTATTACAAGTTTCACAAATTGTAATTAAAATAATAAAACCAAATAAAAAATCCATACAAAATATAATAATTGTGGGCATGTATTTAATTAAGTCCAAACTAATGACTTAAATTAATAGTAATACTATGGGCCTGAATTTAATAACAAAAAAAATTACAAAACACAATTAAAATGAAAAGGTAGCCATAATCGTTTTCTCTGTGCGCTTCTTCTTCTTCTTCATTTTTTTGCGTTTCTTCTTCTTCTTCTTCTTCTTCATCATTTTTCTGCATTTCTTCTTCTCGTTCACTTTTTTGTTTATTCTTCTCACCACTCTTCTCCCTACAAAATGAAAGAAAAAGAAAACCGAAAACAAAGCAAAAAGCAGGAAAAAGAAGAAGAAGTAAAGTAGCTGTGAACAGTACTCGGACAACGGGTGATGGCCACTATTTTACCGTCTCCATTGAAGACGCTCTTAATCAAGATAAGGACTTATTTATTCGACAATAGGGGTTCAGTGGTAGGACTTGCAATTCGTGCTTGTCGGATCGTTATCGTGTCGCGATAACAATATGACACGATAAGGCCAAACACCTAACACGCGTGAGTTAAGGATCGTGAAGCGAGCGAACACTACGCGAAATGTCTTGTGATACGTATACTGAATACAATATGAATATGACACGATTTTTTCGTGTTGGCGACACAATACACAATAACGACCGACACGATAAATTTAAATCAAAATTAGAAAATAAATTAATAAAAGAAATAAAATATATAAAATATAATTAAATTAATATTAAATATATATAAATAATATCGAATTATACGAAAACGACACGATCCACACCGAATATGAATCTAACGCAACACAAAATTATCGGGTTACGAACACGATACGGATCCGATCTGAACATGACACGGAATTATCGTGTCGACACGATAAGGACACGAACACGATAAGGCTGAACACTAACCCGTTAATTTCGTGCGTGTTCGTGTTGTGTCGAAAATTGTCTGCCCTATTCAGTGGCATATAACATAAGATTTATGTGATTTTCGTTAAAACATTTATAAATATTTTTGCACATTCATCCATAAAAAATTACATCTAAAACTTATTAAATTTTATGTGCAACTTGTCCCTTATATGAAGAAAACTAAACAAAAACATGAAATAACAACAGAATCACATTAGACTAGGAATAACAACAACCAAAACAAAATGTGGTCGACCGCCACATCATTTATTATGTTAAAAAAAGTTAATTACTTCGGGACAAACCGCCCATGGTTGCAGTTGGACCGCCCTCAACCTTGGCGTTAGTCCTTTATTCTTGTGACAATTGTCACTTGTCGATTGATTCCCAAAATTTATTTGATTTTAAAATAAAAGATTTATATCTATAATATATATATATATATATATATATATATATATATATCAATCTTTTTAGTATCTATAAATAGACATCAAGATTGATATAATTATATAAACAATATATTTTTTCATCTTTTCTATATATAACATCATTATTTTTTTAAAATTTTAAATTTCAAATATTGTAATTTCTATTCTTGGTTTGCTATTTTTTGTTGATTTTTATTTTTGAGTCTTACACATAGGGCTATGATTTTAATTTATTTTATTACAATTAATTACATATTGATAAAAATAAAAATAATTAAATAAATAATGTTTTGATTAAATTTTTGGGTGGTCATTGATAAATCATCAAAAATAGATATGGTTGAAATGTTGTTTTGAACGATCGGAATCTTATTTTCATGATTTTTTCGATATGAATTTATATGTTTGAATCGTCAAATAATTATCTTAGATGAAATTTTACATTTGTGCTATAATTATGAAAATTATGAGATAATTTAACAATACAAAAAATGAGACCAAGATAATGGGTGGTTCTATATGAAAAATATGAAGTAATTTGTACTTTGAAGCATTTTGTTATAATTTTAATTTATTTTTATTACAACTAATAATATTTTGATTGAAAATAATATAATTAATTACAAATAATATTATGATTAGATGGTTGGAGTGGTCATTAACAAACTATCAAAAGTAGGTATGGTTGGGTTGGAATTAATATGTTGATGTGAAAGAGAGAGAAATTAATTATGTATTAAAAATGTTGGCTGGTTGCTGATAAACATTACAAAACTTTATTGTAAACGAAAAATTAAAGAAACTGAAAACATTTTAATTTAAATTGTAAACATACGTACTACTTTTTCAAAAGTTCTAGCTATGGAGGGAGGGGTCACTGGAACTCTCCTTCCCCTTGACTGTGCCCAGAGCCCAGCAGGCCTATATATAACTTGAGAAGCAAAAGCAAGTATTTCATCTTTGCTTTTGTGTTCTTTCACAATAAGCAATTCCTTCTTTCAGAGTTGCTATTCTTTTATCTTTGTTATGTCACAGCTCCTTAACTGATTTCTCAGTTGGAAGCTGTGGAAACTGCTTGGTACACGAAGAAGATGAGTACCAAGCAGTTACCACAGTCTTGATGGAGATGAATGAGTATAATCCAAGTGAACGAGCTCTGGAATAACAGAGAAAGAAGAGCAAACTCTCAGATAAGAAATTGCATATACAATCAAGAAAGCACGAGACGCTAGAGACTAGTTCCTCTGCAAGTACATATAGCTCAACATAACAAAATCTCACTCTTCTTGTTCCACTTTACGTTTTTTTGCCTTAGTTATTTCACTGGTTTTGCTTTGGTTGTATTATTATGATTATCTTTCCATATAACTTGCGAGTAATACAATCTGTCTGCATTCAAATCTTTTCTGGGTACACTTCTCTTTGTTAGTAACTAAAATTTAATTTCTCTACATGAACATTCATGTCCTGCATCTGAGAATTTTGCATCAGATGACTTAATATGGTTTTGGTAAGTCAGATAATCGACACGAGCCAACAATGACGGGACTAATACAGCCCTTACTAGATTTGATCAAAAACTCGTGCATATAAATTTTCATTTATCTACTCAAAACTGTCTGTTGGGGATCACAAGATTTCAAGACGAAAATACAACAAATAACGGTATCACAACCCACAACTTGGACACTAGAAATTTGGAAATTCTGATGGAGAGAGATGACGACGCGCATTTTCCACAAGAATCAGTCTCCAACTTCTCAGTTGACTCTTCTGTGCCCTCCAAAAGCCCAGATCTGCCAGGGTATAAAGTTACCTTGTAAGATTAATAATTCATATCTATACATGTTCTTTCATATTTATGCTTTTGTGTGTGTGTGTGTGTATTGAATATTCCCAAACAGTAAGGCCCTTGTTAGGTAAAAGGAGTTTCCACTGCATAATGCAAAAATAAGCATAGTAGCAAAGATGGTGATGGGTGATAAATTAAGACTAACCTTGAGGTTTGAGTCCCAACTTCCTGTACATAAGGCACTACCATCGGCAGATAGTCCCAAACAGCTGATTCGAACATTGTGAGAATTTTGAAGCTTTCCCAAGTCCAACACCACCTATTAACAGAGCGGTCAAGTCGAAAGTTGAGCAACATATCTAATTCTCGATCAATTCACAATAATGGAGGCTTAACCGACTAGAACATAAATATTTATACCTCTGCCAGTAGAGTGTCCCAGACATAGCAATCTCCATTGGTGTACCCGGCAAAGAGGAGCCGGCCAGATGTGGAGAATGCAATTGAAGTTACATGAGGAGCCTCATTATCATCGTGTGGTTGATTGTACTCTTGTAGCTGGTGGCCTGTTCTAATATCAAACAATCTGCAAGTTCCATCCTCTGAACCCGATCCAAATCTAAGCCCATCAGGAAAGAACTTCACTGTATTAACATCCCCCTCATGACCATGAAAAGTTCGAACAGCTCGACTGGCAACACGGGTATCCCACAGACGGACAGTCGAATCACAAGAGCGGATATGAACATTCTTGAGTTGGACCCATTAATAGAGACACTGAACCAGAAAAGCATGATTAGAGTCATTAACAGTATAAACAGATAAGCGCGAAGCAAAGTTTCATGTATGCACTAGAAAGATAACCAGCATACCTTAGAGCGTCGGCAGTATGCCCAGACTGGAATTCTCCTCCAAACACTGATGTCCTTAGGCCAGTAGTTATATCCCATAGAACACACATTTGATCACGGAAGCAGTTATAAGGTGTGTATCCTCATCTGGAACATACTGACATGATGATACATAACCCTTGTGACCACTAAGCATTCTTGATACAGGAAGATTCCCATCCTTGTCGGTTTGAGAGTTGAGGTTAAAGACAGAGCACATACTATCTAGGCCACCACAGGCAACAAATTGCCCGCTGGGTGAAAAGGCACAAGTCATTACCCATGCACAAGGTAGCTTAATTGCATGAGTCTTCTGGCTTGTGAGAGCATTCCAAACTATTAATCTTCCATCTTGAGATGCACTGACTATACGATTCCTTTCTGGAGTCCAATCCAGCGAATACACCTAATGAACTCGGGATGTAGAAAACAACTTAATAAAAACATCTCTCTTGGTAGACAAGATTCTCTTTTAGTCGATTCATAAATTTGAATGATTGAATCTTTCCATCACGGCCAAGACAGACAAAGTGATAATGGGATTGATTCAAGAGGACATATTTGTGATTGCCCAAAAGTAAGGCTTTGTTACATTCATCAGGCCATCTGAAATTACTTCTATAAGAATGAGTTGACCTTTTTTTTCTAGTAAAAAAACCTAAGAAAATGGTTCCATTATGGGAGACCTACCAGATTGAAGGTAATCTGATAGTTTCTAATTCATCCATTATGATATATACATAAGAAAGAGAATCAATTAAGTCAACTGAATAAGATGGTGGCCATGAGTACTCTCGATTCCTTTTAGCGAAAGAAAAGAGCGACGCCAAGAAGGTAGACAAATTCATAAATAGTGATCTAAGGGAATGACTGTCCAAAGTTTGGATAGATTTATACATCTAGTTCAACATCTCATAATGGTTTTCATGGATATACGATTAACATAAAGCACATAAAAGCATGCCAGCTTTTCACCCGGAATTCAAACAAGGCCATAAGATAATATAAAACAATAAAGCTATGTTGCCACATTATGGCTGGCCACACGGAGATAATTTAGTAATTACCAATATAATTAAGTAACAAAATAATAATAAATTAGTGTGTTAATCATTTTTACATAAATACCATTTTCCTACCTATTCTGAAAAGCAATTAAATTTATTAGTTTTAAATTTGAATTTTGAAATTAATCTCTCTCCACATTAATTAGATATTTGTACTATCAATAAAAGTGAATAGACACAACCTTCACCAACGTAAATCATATATTCATATTCATTGTTTTATCTACAAAAGCATCAAACCAAGAAACAACCGCACTCATCTCTCTCATTCTTCATCTATTTCTTTCGACAACCCACGTTGTCCGACCATATTCGCCGTGTAATTTTCCCAGGCAGCAACCACTCCACCCCCTCTGTCTCAACAAGGTCCACCCCAACTGTTTCCACTGTCGATACAGTTGAGTTGCGCCACCCAAAAAATAATGGAAATTAAATCCAAAAAAAGCAAGGAAGAAGTTTTATGTAATGTTTAAAGGGCTGCGAATTGGAATATTTTCTGAATGGGAAGAATGTGCACCATACATGATTGGTTGTAGAGGAAGTGTATACAAATCATTCAAAACCGAAGATGAAGGATTGTCAAGTGGCGAGAGATGGATAAAGTGGAGCCAAAACACAATATGGGTAAAAATGTAATTCCATAAGTATAGTTTTAATGTAAAACCAATTTTTTAAATAAATCAAATTTTAAGTAAATTGGTTTTTTCATTTGGGTCGGATTATGGCTGGCCATAATGTTGCCAAATAGCATCACTTTAAAAGCTGTGATAATCCAGCTTTTAAATAAAGAATAATTTATGGCCACCAGAGCATTGAAGCTTTTTCACAAGCTTCTCCAGAAAGGAAGATGGCAGGGAATGCACATCTATGACTGCCTATCATTGCAATAAAAAAACAGGCTGCTTATCAAAATAAAATTGAACCAACCTAATCCAAGATAGCATACAGAATGGTATGACAGAATAATTCATAAATTTATAATTTGTATTAACGGGATCTTTTTCACTTATTATATATACAAGCCTAAGGAGGAGCCAACAGGAATTCCAGCACGAATAGGGTGATTGACTTCATCATCAAATGGAGCTTCTATACGGTTATCTTCAAACTTGGGCCACTCAAAATTCATTATTCTAATGGCCACACAATCATGCATCACATGCCCAATGTTTTTATTCATATCTCACACTCCAAAATTCACATATAGATGGACAGCCAATGTACAATTGATAGAACAACTATTGTACTTCATTAACTAGAATAACTCATCATATCAGTTATGCATTTAGAATCAATTTCCAGCCCCCGAATGATAACAAATTAGGTCATTCAAATTAGGCAAATGTTGAAGATAAAAAGTCATGCAAATTAGGACATTGAAATTGGGCGAATGTTGAAAATAAAAAGTAATGCATTGAAACATTTGGAATTTAGAAAAGAAAGGATTTACCTTTCCCGTGTGACCCTGAAGAGTCCGGCAACAAACTAGATCAGTCGGCCCAAAACTCACCCGTGTTTTCCCCTGCGACCGGACGTAGCCGGCAACTGCAACAGAGAAAAAGCGATGGAAATGGTTACGATAAACAATTCAATGACAGTTTGCAGCAGAATAACTGGATCTACTTAGTGTAATCGGTAACAACTAGAACCCAACTCGCTCGAACATATATTAAGTGAGAGAGAGAATTGCAAACCATCAGTGTCACGAAGAAGAAGACGCTTCTGCTTTAATCTCTCCTTGAGGGAATTAACGGTTTCCGCGGCGGCCATGTGCCGCTCCTTCAGTTCAGCAACGGACATCTTTTTTTCCAGAGACAAATCAACTGAAGCAGAAGAAGATTCAGCCCCTTAACTTCATTTGAACCCTAGCTTTGGCATTTTGACAGAATTGAGAGTCGAATAATGTAACTGGGCAAGAGGGTTGAGGAATTGAAAGGGTTTGGGCGTGGAGGCTGCGGGAGGAGGAGGTGAGGAAAGGCGTTCGACTGTCAAAGACTTTACAGAGGAGAGAGAGACGTTGGGTTATGGTTATGGGGGCAGCTGACTGAAGCCGCCGGGCCCACTTTCTTGCTGACGTGGATGTACTACTTTTTATTGGATTGATATTTTAAGCACTAAAGAAATCTTGGATTGATATATATTGGGTAAATATCAAATAAAACTCTAAACTATACATATTTTATCAAAAATATCCTGAACTTTCAAAAATATCTATTAAAACCCTAAACTATCATATTTGTATCAAAAATACCCCGCCTTTATTTTCTGGCGCCGGAAATCCCGACGTGGCATCCGGCGAGCCACTGTGTAATTTTTTTTTTTAAATGACATGGCTACACACGTTTGATTTGCTTCCTAAACATAATAACAAAACAAAATTCCACAATGGATTTATCAAAATTGACTGATGACTTTAACACATTTCCAAACAAATAAACAAGAACTCTAGAATTTGAAGAACCCTAGTTTTCTACAGGCAAAGGGTAAAATAATTGTGGTGAAATGTCAGTTGATTCAAGTTGCGAAGAGGCATCAATGTACTCAAGGGTGAGACCATCTTGTAGACATGGGCCTTGTTACCTCGGTACGTCATATACCAACGCCAACCCAGGAAGGAGGTTTTGGGGATGTCCACGTTGGAAACAGGTTTCAGCAAGTTCAATTTTGTTGAGTTTCTGTATTTTCTTAGAATCAAAGTTCAATTTTTTGTTGCTGTTAGGCTCAGTTTCAGCAAGTTCTATTTTCAGCTTGTGTTTATGTTTTTTTTGCACTTTTTTGTTGTTGTTTGGCTACTCCTCATGCCTTGTCATTGCTTCCATCCAAGGCTTCTTCTATTCATTTTTTAATGCTTCGAGAGAGAGAGAGTAGATTCAGCTACCTTGTTACTGCCAAACAACCCCTTAAAGTAACTACGCTCTCTCATAAATGTGGCTGTCAAATTTGATTTTGGTTGTGAATGTGATTTGATTTATTGCTTCTAATTGATATGATATTTTGGCGTTTCTTACGTTTTGTGTTTTGTTTTGTTTTTGGATAAAATTGTTAAATTATAGGAAGATGGTTGTAATATATTTTTCTGGTTTGACGAACCATTTGATGGAAGAGTGAGATGCATTGTTATCATTAATCCGAAGAAGAATCGTCTGAATCGAAAAGAAACATTAGCAAAGCGAGGTCATGATCTTGAAGATGGAGCTACAAAACATGAAATATAAGCGGATGATGATGATGGTCGTGTTTCTTGCAATTTCTGGAGTGTTAGTATGTATGAAGAATATAGTTTAGGGCACACATGCAGTGTCATCCTATTTAATTTCTGGAGTGTTAGTATGTATGGAGAAATTAGTATGTACTAATATGGATGTTAAAGAAATTTCAAATTTTAAGCGAAGGTATGCATCTCTTTTTTATTATTGGGTTTGCAATTGTTTTTTTTCCGATTACTTGAGGCAAATGTATGCACACATACTAGTGTTTATTGGAGTAAGAGTACGACATCTGCACAAGAAAGAGAATTTTAACTCAAAGATGAATCCTATGTTTACGAAGAAAATAACATGAATTGACCAGAAGAGTATACAAGATATACATCACCAAAATCCACTAGGAATGTACAGAGAGCCTACCTGGATGAACGGTAATAACCGTAACTATGTGGAGAACCATTTTGATCATTGTTGTTCCTTAGCCCTTTTAGGTGTCATAAATAGACCCGGATGAAAACAACAAGCTTCTTCTTGAGCGAGTGTGCTACCAAATACCATTTTACGAGGCATGCTTATTTTGTGAGACTTCGAAGCTTGATGTATGTGTTACCGCACCTCAAAATTAGAGCTCGAAATAGAAATTTAATCATCTTCCATGACAAAGCCTTTGAACTAGAGAATAATAGAAAACAAAGTACCGATTTTTACCGCGGTATAGTTTGGAAAATACTAGGATCAAAGTTATCGATGATCGTAATAGTTCCCATATTACGAATACTTGAGCTCTAAGCTCCATCATACTATCTGTTCAAGACTGTTCATTACAAATGAACTAGTAGTTCCATTGGCATTAAAAATAAGAGTCTTTATGAGATCGAAACTAATTTGTATGATTCAATCATGAGCCCACAACAATGACTTGATTACTTGGATTGCTTCTTTAATTACTAAAACCCCAAGTACTTCACCATCCGGACCCAATAGTAATTTAAGGACGGGTTGTAAAGCATCTTTGGCATTGAAATCTCTATCTTTTCTTCCCTGAACAAGCAAGTTTTCAAGTCTGTTCCACTTGTGGCAAACAATTTACCCAAGCTTCTAAATTAATGAAATCTTGAGAAGTGTAACTCATCATGCAAAAACTAAGAAAATGATTTAGTATACTACATGCCCGAATCTCCCATCCTTGAAAAGCGACTCAATAAGAGGTATAGTTATTTTATCGGGAAGAATAAATTTGTTATGAAGATTGATGAAACAACTGTAATTTTGTGTAGGAGGATATATTGCAATTTCGGACTTTATGAAATCAACCAAGGCATACCCAAGCTACAAGGCTCACTTAAGTACAAAATATATGTGGTCCACCGTCCACAAGACATTCCACTCAAAACTCTAGAATATTTAACTTTTTTATGCGATGATTTCGGGCCGTGGGCCTAACTTCGATATTATATTACCATTGAATCCTATTAAAATGCAAGGATTAACTTGGAGAAATTCTTGGTGTTAATCATATTTTTCTCTACCTAAAGGGCACATAGATGAACTCCAGAGAAATTATAGGGTCTTTCATATTCAAGAGATCCTACAAAGGGTGAAGACGCATCATACAACCTGTGGGACATGATATAGTTGAAGACGCATCATACAACCTGTGGGACATGCATATAATGACACTGGACACCCAAAACTAGAGGAAACACTTAAGAGTTACAACAAAATTATGAAAATAAAAAAGAAAGACGTGTATATATTAGTAGTTCAAAGGAAAAGTTTTCATATTGTTAGTACGAAGACACTTAGACTTGATGTAGCCTTCTTTCTTTTTCTGTTTTGAATGAACCTAGAGAAACAGTAACATCTTTTTCAAACAAGAGATTTTGTCAAAACAGTTAATGTTTGGAATAGAACATGCAGCAAAACCAAGTATCTTCCATGATTTGGAAGAGATCTTCTACATAGAGACCTAGAACTGGATTCAGAATGCTAAAGCCACACCACAAGTTAAAGACTTCTCCAGAAAGCTACACTTCAATGCTAAAGCCACACCACAAGTTAAAGACTTCTCCAGAAAGCTACACTTCAATTGATCGCGTAAAGGACTTGCATTACTCATGGCATAAACCTATAAACAAAGAAAAATATTGGGCAGGCCTATTTCAAGCATTAATCAATTGTCTGGTTGAAATCAAAAGTGATCAATGACAAAATACATGTCAAATTCCCAAAAGTGCAGTAACAAAATACATATCTAATTCCTAAAAGTGATCAGTGACAAAATACATGTCTAATTCCCAAAAGTGATCAGTGACAAAATACATGTCAAATTCCCAAAAGTGTCATGACAAAAAATTGCTAAGCATAGACAACTACATCAAGGAGGTGTCGAGCCATCAATAACTTGCGAGCTTTGACTGGAACGTACTTGATGCATAACTTGCACTCTTCTTCCACTTGAAGGCTGTTAAGTTTTGAAAAGATTTTAGTAGGAATGATATATTAAAATAAAAGATTTTATACAAGATTAGTGCAAAAAAAACATACCATAAAGTATACATTTCCAGAATTAGTGTGCAACACACCTAGGCCTCGGATTGAAGTGCTTCCCCTTAGTCCCCCCCTCAGCCTCGGTCTTGTTGGTTGATCAACTTGTTGTTCAGGATTGCTTGAGGTTGCAACATTCTTCCTCGGTCTTCCTCTTGGTCTCTTCGGCTCAAATGTCTAACAACAAATAAACATTAGTATGAACTTAATTATTTATAAAAATAAATTGAAATGTAATTACAATACCTTTTGAGCAGTGCTTGCTTTACACGTTCTGACATTATGGTCAAAGCCACCACATTTGCTACATGTCATTTTTACCTTTCCTTCCCTAGACAACTTGACATCTACGAATTTTTTCGGTTCATCTTGTCCTCGTTTTCTTACCTTCTTGGGCCTGCCAGGCTGATTTTGATACAGTGGTGGAAGCACAGGTGGTTCATTCACTTGAGGCCAATCTTTTTCTCCTTGTATTGGTTGCAAACCAAACTTATAACATGATTGCCAATTAGAATTGTGATAAAACACATCAACAAATTTGGCATAGCTCTCCCTACAATGGATAATGCATGCCAAAGCATGACAACAAGGCAACCCCGTAAGCTCCCAATACCGACAACTACAGTCCTTATCAATTAGGTCAACTATATGCATCTCATTAGATTTTTGTACCTCATACTTCCATGAACAATTGGTACAACGTCACATTCTCTGCTTTCATCCACACCATTCTCTAATTTGAACCTAATCTTGAACACAACACATCTTGTCGACTTTCGAATATTTATGCAAATTATATAACCTTCTCATCATTTGCAACCTTATCCCATCAAGCATGTCGATTAAAGGACTATCCACGAACTTAAGAATGAAGTTGTTGAAAGATTCACAAATATTGTTATCCACCGTATCCAACTTCTTGTGAGAGTTGATTAAAGACTTACAAAACTCTTGGATTACGACCCAAAAGTCATCAACCGCATTGTTCGATTGTGCCGTAGTTCACCAAGTAGGTATTAAAATTAGATGGCGGTGCTTTTCACGCACTCCAAAACATGTTTGGAACCTATTCCCGGATATTTCTTCTTCCAATTAGCATAGATATGTCGAGCACAATGCATGTGCTTTCGACATTTAGCGCCAATGCATGGACCGCATTAATCAATCCACAGATGTCAAAGAAATGAGATTGTTTGGTAAGTATATAAACATGTTAATATGAAAAATATTTTAAAAATGAAAGATTGAGAATTATTACCTTCTGTTTGTCACTCATAAAAGTCCATCCAAATCCATCAATAATCCCAAAGTCCTCAAATAGCTTTTCCATAAACCACTTCCATGTCTCTTCATTTTCTTTCTCCACCACTGCCCAAGCCAATGGGTACATCTTTTCATTACAATCCTTTGATCTGCGCACAAGTAATGCTCCTCCAATTGTAGTCTTCAAAAGCAAGCATCAAAGGATATAAACTTTCGCATCCAATGAAAAACCTTTACGAAGTCTTTGAGAAACCCAGTATACACTGTTGAAAAACAGGTTTTTCTGCATTGTTCAAGTATGTTTTTAGCAGGAAAGTGCCTTCTTTGTCTCTTTTCTGCAACTCTGCAAGATATGATCTAATCTTCGCATAATGAGTTTCTAAGGTTCCTTGTAAAATTTCCATAGCTTTTTCTTTGCCTATAACACTTCAAGAGCGGGGTTGGTGCTCGGTATTTCTTTCTCAATTCTGCTTTGTATTTCTAGGGCCTTAAGCAAAGGATTACTCTTTAGCAGCTCTAAAAACAATCGCTATCCATCTTGAAGTAACTGTCTATTTTGAAGAGGCCTCACACAATCATGATGACCAACATATGTCTTGATAACACATGTTGGTTCATGAGTTAATCTGCTCATATACAACTTCCATGAACAACCTAATTCACATTTTGCTTGTATTCTTTGAGCTTGATTTTACCCATTTGATGTTGTGTCCATTAACAATTGCCCACAACTTCAATGCAGCCTTGCATTCTGCAACATCATTAAATCGCATACCAACTTGTAGTTTCAACTTCTTATGATCACACTCCTTGTTGTATTGCAGTTTTTTCTCCATTCTTGCTACCATTTTGGCATCTTCATCTTCATAAATGGAATCATCTGATTTTTCATATTCAGATACATCCTCATCCACATCCGAACCCTCATAAACTGAAAGTTCTGAACCATTAGGTTCCAAACCCTCCCTACCATCCGGTTCTTCAATATTCAATACCTCCATAACACCAGGCCCCAAACCCTGACCCATTACGACATCAGAATCCATATGCTTCATATAATCAACATCCAAATCCTTAAATCCATCATTAGGATCCAAAGCCTCCTCGTCATCAATATCATCCAAACTACCACACTCAACATAAACATCCAGACACTCCTTTTCGATATCAATGCAAGTACATATTTTGGTGCGATATTCAGTGTCATCTTTAAAGAACATAAAGTTGTCAGTGCTCTTAACCCTAAAAGCAAATTTCTGAAGATCATGACACCCTGGTTCAACATACGATTCAACTAATTCAGGAAAGGTCCATGAATACCAATCCCATTCTTCTAGAACATCAACCTCACCACCTATGTATCCTGTATCCTCCTCAAATTTTCCACCAAAGTGTATGCGGATGGTGATTAAGAAAGGGAAACTCATGCTTCCTGTGATGCCAAACACGAAAAAAAAAACCTTAATTAAATATTAATTAACCACTAATAATACTATTATTTAATACCTCTAATGAAACTATTATTTTATTCTTATGAAAACGACAAAAGCTCCATTTAATGTTATGTGTTGCCAAAACTAAAAAACTAAAAGCTTTTGAATCTTTAAAACTGATAACCATTATTTATGTTATGTGTTGCCAAAAGAAACGACAAACACTACCCTACAAAGCATACCAATAAACCTATCACTACATGGCATATATTAATGGGACGAGCATCAAATTTTCGAAATTTGAAATAATAACAGGAAAGAACAACCTTTTGAAGCTATTCTACTTTCTTCACGCCACTTTCTTCACGCCACTTTCTTCATGCCACTATCTTCACGCCCACGCTTACTTCAAGATTGAATTTTTAGGGAAAATTTTGATTTAGGGTTCTTTGATTTAGTTCATTCGTGTGTTATTCTGAAGTAGTAATGTTAAAAGTGTTAAATTCTAAAAGTGTTGAATTAAATGTTAAAAGTGTTAAAAGATATTTCTTGGTTATTTGTTTGAAAAAGTGTTAACTAGTCTTCAGTCAATTTTGACAAATCCATTGTGGAATTTTGTTTTGTTATGTTTAGGAAGCAAATCAAACGTGTGTAGCCATGTCATTTAAAAAAAAAAAATTACGTTGGCTCACGGATGCCACGTCGGGATTTCCGGTGCCGAAAAATAAAGGCGGGGTATTTTTGATACAAATATGATAGTTTAGGGTTTTAATAGATATTTTTGAAAGTTCAGGATATTTTTGATAAAACATGTATAGTTTAGGGTTTTATTTGATATTTACCCATATATATTCGAGATCAAACGTCTTGATTTGAGTTCATGTCATAATCTTTAAATTTTTATATTTAATTGATAAAAAAATCTTAAATTTCATATAAGTGTGATGATCTAATGATAAAGTAATTAATATATAAGATCAAATATCTTATCTTTGAAATTATTTTGACAATAAGAAAAAAGTATCTACTCTCCACCGATTAATAATGGAATTAAAAGATTTATGGAGATAATAAAAAAATATTAATAAATAGTTGAAGTAAAAGAGTGAATTATGTCTAGATTTTTTTGTAATAGATAGATAGATAAATTTAAAATAAAAGTTATAGAGTCAATGTTTCAAAAAAAAGAAAGTGACATTTTCTATTGATGAACCAAGATGAAAGTAAATAAATGTTTTTTAACGATAGAACGAGTATATACAATTCAAATTTCACTAAAATATTAGCAAATTACACTGTCCATAGTACAATATATTTTATTACATTTAACAATGAGAAAACCCGCGGCCATTATTTAAATTCAGCTCATTGGTAATAACATATGAACTACACAATAAAAGTAACTATTATATTTAAAAAATTAGATATGTCATATTCGATTCAAAAAGTATTGAAGGAATTATAATACCATAATTTGGGTCTCATTAAAATTTATTAAAACTCGTGTCATCAAAATCAAATAATGAATATGATGAATGGAGAGAGTAATACATTTTTGTATAAAATTCAGATTTTATTTATTAATTTTATAAGTCGTCGAAAAAGAATTGAGAATCAAACTCTAATCACGTATCATATTTGTTCTAAAAACTCGTTCGTCATTGAATAAGTGTAACATATGAGTGTTAATTATAACACTCTTTTTATAATTCTTAATTTATGTGAGAGATCAAAGTGGAATATATAATTGAGTGAAAATAGTATTTAGTCCATGATAAATGTATCAAAATTATCTTATTTGATGTTTACAAAAAGTATGTCATTTTTTTAGGACATTACTCCTTATTACTCAATCTCACAACCATTTATCATTTATAAAAAAAGAAATATTCCTATCATTCACAACCTAACGCATGATGAAATATTTTCTCCACTCAAACAATGTTCACTGACAATTTTATTAAAATCTGTATCGTCTATAAGTGATACACATATGATTGACAGAAGGATTAATTAGTAAGACATGCTGTTCCATGATGTAATGACTGGAAACTCATAAAATAATAAGTATGTTGTTTTTCTTTTCCAATACACTGATTGGGCGAATTGAATTTAAATTACTATTGGAACAACAAATGAATTGCATCGAATCCATTAGTTAACATCATTTGAACTTATTTGGATGGCATCGAATTTCGAAGGATTGTTTTAAACTTAATTGATTTTTAAGAGAGGAGAGTGCAATACGATATCATTTCATTTGTCACACACACATCCCTTTTATCTTTATTTCAAGATCGATCAAGTTTAATTTTTTCCTAAAAATGAAATTCTTTCTGATATATCCTTCACATTTGTCAAATCACATTTGAATGACCTTCCATTCAACGAATTTTCAAATTTATTCTTCCACAATCTTCTAATAATAACAAAATGACAAAAATTTGGATGAGCTCCGCCTCACCGTGAGTTCACTCTTATTTTTTATTAAAATAATTATATATTAATTATGGGGAGTAAGGATAATTAGATTTTGTTGATGTATAATTAAATTTATTAATTTTTAATTATAATTTTTAATTCAAAATTAGAATTTATTAATTCATAATTGAGGTTTATTAATTCATAATTAGGTTTATTAATTCACAAGTAGGGTTTATTAATTCAAAGTTAGGGTTTATTAATTCATAATTAGGGTTTATTATTCAAAATTAGGGTTTATTAATTACAAATAGGGTTTATTAATTCAAAATTAAGGTTTATTAATTCCAAATAAGGTTTATTAATTCAAAATTATGGTTTATTAATTCATGATTAGAGTTTATTATTTCACAATTAGAATTTATTAATTCAAAATTATTATTTATTAATTTACAATTAAATTTCATTAAACTAATTAATTAATTAATTAATTAAAATTAATTAATTAAGGGATGTTCTCACTGTGCGCACGCGCAGGAGACCATCCCTAACAAAATAATAATAGTAATAATATGATTACAATATACATCACTCCTTTCATCTCAGAATAAGTACCTTATTTAAAAGGTGAATTTTGTCTCAACATAATTATCATATGTTATAATTTTTTTTTAAAAATATTAAAAAACTTCCCCATTTTTTAGCTTATCATCATTATAATTTTTGACGTCTTCAATTCTTTTATGCAATAATTAGGGATAAAATGTGTAAAATTATCACTTTCTTGGTGTGTTTTGACGCAGAACATTTATTCAAAAATATAAGGAATTTATAATCAAATTATATTGTATGACCTTAGTCGTATAGTTGTGTTGTATACATCTTCTCTTGTACGTGTGAAATTCATTAGTTGACTCTGTATTTTGTAATCGTCGTATGAATACATTGGTTTATATTCCTCCTTGTGTGTGTGTGTGTGTGTGTGTGAGAGAGAGAGAGAGAGAGTCGTCAATTCATGTAGTATAGTAACTCATCATGGTGGGAGACATCTTTTGACATTTCGCCATATACTTTCTTTTAATCATTGGAACGTTGGAAAAAACATTTACTATGATTAGTTTCATACTGACAAAAAAACATAAAATCAAAACTCAAAGTTCACTACTTAAAAAAACATAAAAAGTTTACTACTTAAAAAACATAAAAAGTTCAGTACTAAAAAAACACCAATTTACACATTATTTGATTCATATGAATACAGCAGGGAAAGTATCCAAGGCCCCAAATAACATATACACACTTCTTGGACATATTATTCTAACATAGAATTAATTACCTCAATCGTTGCTGCTACACAGCTCCGATAAAGTTTCATGTTGTGTTCGTGTTCATATACCCGCAGCAGGATAGACGCAAGAACCGTAGCCTGCAAACAAAGGAGCAACGACATACAATCACACAAATAGGGCTAACGGAGATTTTAAAAAAAAGAGAGCTTTGCCACACGTGATAATTAACCAACTCACTAGGATTAGTAGACGTGACGGCCGCCGTCTGCAAGAAGTCGCAGTCGCCGGGAGTCCTGCTAGAAGATTGATAAAAAAGATTCATAGCATAAGCAGCGTGCGATACAACAGTAGCAGGTTCAAAACATGCACCACCAGGCTGAATCGGGCCGCAATCGATGCCCTGCCCGCAAGCATAATCGAGATTCGCTTGCAGCTGAGCATCGGATATGCCAGGCCTAGGCATGCACCAACCTGCTACGACCGGGCTCGGTACCGGGTTCACCGTGGGAGTCGTGGGAGCTGGATTCACTGGAGTTGTTGGGGCTGGGTTCGTGGGGCTGGTCGCCGGCGGGGGAGTTGCCAAGGTTGGAGCCGGAGTTGATGGGGTCGGGGTCGGGGCCGGAGTCTGAGCAAATCAACCAGTACGATCCAACATGGTATCCATCAGAATGTGAAATATAACGTTTACTTGGGATGGTTGATTAGATTGACAATAGAATTTGAGTATATAAAGGATGGCAAAGACTTTGTGTTACATCCGAACATACAATGCATCCACCCATTCACAATTAGAGCTTATAAATCCCCAATTAAAATTTAATTAGGACAAATGCGCTAGAGTATGCCTCTTAAAGGACTGCACCATCATGATCAGAAAAGCTCAAACTTATTCAATCAGAGTACTATTTATATTTATCTAAGCTGTCATCCAAACTAAATGCCCCTTTAGTGTAAGATTTCAGAATAATATAACTAAAATGATATGACACACCTGCGTGCTCTTTGTGAGGCCAACATCATAGGTGGCTGAAAGATCGGGCTTGAAGAGTCCGAGCAGCGCTCTGAGGCGGGCCAGGTTTCAAATTCTCGTCATAGGCGCAAATATATAGGTATCAACGGATTTCCCTGGCATGAGTGGAGTCCGACCTTGACCTGAGGTGGTTTATCAAGTTCCCATTATAGGCTTTTGCATTTTCCAAATTAGTACCAACTTCATTGGAATCTCCTTTATAAGGCCAACCTGTCTCGGCAACCACAATCTCGACATCTTTAAACCCGACGCCTTCAAGGCTGAGTGAATCGCATCAACCTAAGAGCAACATTTTCCCAGCAGATACAAATCAGTATGAATTCAGAATCCCCACAAAACACCAATAAGCATTTCACCCGAGAAGGAGGGTAAGAAATCAAAAAAGGGTGTTGATCTCATTTTCCACGGGGCTCCTTATCATTGTAGCAATGAGACAAATTTCAAGCAAATTCTATGTACCAACTCTGCGAATGGAGACCAAACAGGATATTTCACACATTAGATCCCCTAAAGCAATTGCAGAATAGGACAAGAAGAAGAATTCAAGATGCATATGAATCTTGAAATAAATTATGATAGACACTAATGCCTAAATGATTGAAGATATTTTGAGATGACGAATCAATGTTGAGCACACATTTGTTACAAGATGGATATTGTAAGAAACACATTGATCATCACAAGATCAACAACCACCACAGAAAAATCTACACCTAATTTAGGTAAAAAAAAACGATATATGCATAAATATTTAAGAAATTTATTTACCTGTGCATCCCACATGTTCATGTACTTGATGCCGGTGTTTGAATCCAGTCGTCCAGCGTTCGGTTGGAACAAGCAGAAGGCCTTCGTTTCGGGCCTAGGATCATCCCGGTATGCAAAGAAGAGTGCACGGATTGATCATCAGAGGCGCCGTTTGTGCTGAGGAATTGTAGCAATCCTTTCATCGTATCACCGTATCCGAAAGCCCCGCCCGATGGTGGCTCCGACTGGCTTAGGACCGCCATGGAATGTACTGTCGACACCTTGATCTTCCCACCCAATGATGCTGCCATTTCGTTTCACATTTGTGAGAAATTATCAAAAATAATCATATGTTCCGACAAATTCACTCCCTTAGGCAATAAAAGTTTTATGCCACAAAAGTTTAGGGTATTATACACTATGATAAGTTATGATGGCTCGACCAAGAAAGCATTGGCCAGAATTCAAACCTAGGACCTAATTATACTAGAAATCACTTGACTTGCGGCTTTAAATTCTAAATTTTTAGGATTAAAATGGGAAGTACTAAGGGTTAGACAATAAACTAAAGGGTTAATTGATGAAAAATTCACAAACTTTGACCCGATTTTAGTATTCTACACGTTTCATAAATTGTTGCAATGTTAACACAAATTTTCGATGTGTAGCACAATAAACGCATTCAGTACGTTTGACGGACATCATTTAGGACTCAATATTCAAATTGAAAAGTGATGTTAATGTTGCAAGTTTGCAACTGTTGATAGAACGTGTTGATAATCAAAATTACATCAAAGTTAGTAAATTTTTTAGCAATTATTCCTAAACACCACAATTTCAATCATTTATTTACGACAAAAAAAATTCACAACTACTAACAAAGACAATGGAATAAAAATGAATACCTGCATTGAGGGCATTTTGGACATTTTGCATCGCCGGCACGAGCTGTGAGGCGAGGTTCTGATCGGGCAGCGTGACGACCTCGTTGCCGACGGTGACGACGATGATTTTGCTGGCCGGGTAGAAGGCCAGCACGTTGGAGTTGACCCAGTTGCCGGCGAAATTGGGGTCGGAGGCGAGCGCCGGGATGTCGCCGTTGGCGGCGCCGATCACTATTCCGATGCCGGTGTTGGCGAGCGCCTTGATGATCGCCGGGTCTGCGCCGTACAGCCGCACCTTCTCGATGCTCGTCGACTGCAGGAGCTTCGCCGTCGCCTCCGGCGGCGGCAGGTTGTCCGCCACCTGCCCGTAATTCACGCCGATGAACGACTGCGAATCTTCCAAATAGATAATAACATTAAATTTGAAATTCAATGTGGGGAAAAAAGATGTCAAAAAACGTCATTTCTTAATTGGTAAGATTTATATAAAAAAAAAAGACTTGCTTTATCAGCGGTTTTTCATTTTGCAGAATAATCAATAAATTAAATCAAACGCTGCTTCACTAGACGGCGACGGATTTTCGGGAGAGACATGAACAGCTTCTTGATTCTTATACGGAAATTAAAAATAAACACATAAATAAAGGAGAGAAAATCTTGACTGCAACGAATTCGCTTCACTAAATTAAGGAACACATCATATCTAATGTAAGAAAACAGACAGCGAGAAACAAGGAATCTTGGGAAGTTAGATTCAAGAGAGAAACCAACACATTTAGCTGAAATGGCAGAAAATTGAAGAATTTCACTCACTTGCAGGGTGAAATGACAGCAATAGAAAGCAGAAAATTGCAGCAATGGAAGAACATGTCTGAAAGTCAGACGCCATGGGTGTGGCGGCTATGTATGTGATGACTGTTTAGGCTATATATGTGGAGATAGGAGATGTGTGTGTGAGAGATAGAGGAAGGGGGAGGGGGCGCTAAATCGAGGGGTGAGAATGAGAATGAGAATGAAGAAGGATCGAAGATGAGTGGGGGCAAGAGTTGTGGTGTAATGCAGCATAAATTTGGAGTGAGAAAGGAGGTTTAGAAATAGAAACGTGAAGAATGGGAATTGCGATGGTATAAAAAGAGGGGTATAATTGGAAAGATGGTGGCATGGAGAAAAGAATTTGTGAAGTTGGAAATACTTGTCATCTAAGGAAATGATTGGATTTGCTTAATGGGAACAAAATTCAAATCTCTTTTCAGAGTAGCCGAATAAAATGAAAGTATTATATATTGATTGATTTTTGTTTTCTTATATGCGGTGAAAATGAACAAATAAGAGTATTTTATAGTTAGATGTGTGATTCATTTCATTATATGTATGTTGTTTTGTGATAATGAATTAGACACATTTACAGCAATAATCAGCCATGTTTGGTTGGGGCCTTTCCACTTGCCCACTAAGTAAACGTCTTCTTTTTTGATAGCTCACTTTTTTTGTACTAAACTAGAAGTTGCATCGTTTCCAACTATCGAACATTATTATTCATTTACTTTTTATGTTGAAAATAGATCATTGGCTCCAAACCTATAATAAACTTTTGAATATTCCTCAAACCATTTTCCCCAATAAGAAAGGATTTCAAGCATCATTGAATAATTTTCTCGTTTGAACAATAACCCACCCTATGTTGTAAGCTGATTTTAAATTTCTCAGACTCAAATTGCAATAATTTTTGCTTTATTATGTCAGATTGCACAGAAAATGAACGAAAACATAATGCAGATACGGAAACTTTTTTGGCAGCCTAAAATTCAAACTTTTCCATGGCATCGTTATAAACTATGAATATTAATGGATGTATTTTATCCAAATCGATTCAGAATCCTCATAATTCATTAAATTTTAAAATAATAATTTCGATTTAGATTCCAGATCCACTTTAGACTCAAGCAGTTTAGACTCATAATTTCATGATAGGATTTGATCTGATTCCAGTTTTGGTTCCTTAATCAGAATCAATATTTATTTATTGGTTCTAATCAATAAAATCGATCATTAACAACCTAAATTTAAGTAGGCTTATCGATGAACCGATTTTACATATATCAATCTGGAATCACTAACAGTTCATTAAATTCTAAAGGAATGATTTCGATTCTGATCAGATTCTAGTTTTTAAACTCGTTCAGATCTAGACCACTTCAGATCCATAGTTGATGGTCCAAGTCCGAATCTAGTCCGGTATCTAATGGATCGATTCCAAAATTAGAATTAATACTTATTTATTGATTTTAATCCGAATAATATCACTCATTAACATTTATATTATGAACTAATAAGGTTAGGCCATGCTTGCCTGCTTCAAGCTGAAATCCGGAGACAGCATTTATTACTAGGTAGTTATAAATCTAAAAAATACATAATGATCTTGGACCAAAACGTAATAAATTTAAGATGTCCCACAGCAGAATATCTTAGCTTCCTTCAACAATTCATTTCTTCATACGACGCGCGTACGTGAGAGAACCTATCTATCTATCTATAAATCATATATAGCAAAAAATATTAGTAAAAGTGTCACGGTTTGATTAGCTAGCTCATACAAAATAAATTCATACATATTTACTGAGAAATCTACAATCTTGAAATAAAATAAAAAATAATCCATTGTGATGAAAATAAAAATGAAAAGATAAAATAAATTTATAGCCTTAATATAATTAAATATGGTATATCAACAAAAACACGAATCAATACATATTTACTAAGAAAAACTATAATCTTAAAAATATAAATATAAAATAGATTAGATTTTAGGTTTTGAATATGTGAAGTCTTATAAATATTAATGTGGGATTCGAGTATTTATTTATTTATTTTGATTTTGAATGGATTTAGGTTTTAAAATTATGAAATCTCATAAAAAATTAATGTGAGACTTTATAAGATAGATAACCAATTATTGTAACAATTTATATTTAATTATTTAAATATATTATAAATATATTTGAGTAATTATCATGTATTACTGTTTAGTCTCATTTTGTGCTTATTCTTGGTATTGTTTTGTGTGTCATTTTCAGTGGTTTATCTTATTTATGCCGTTGGTTTGATTAATATTTATTGATTGGACTTACTTGGTTTGTCTCGATGTTTTATAGAAAAACGGCATAAAATAGGATGAATTGGATCCGCCAGGATCAAGTTTATTGAAGAGCATCTCGACGAGGAGTTCATAGGCGGCGGATTGCAATTCGAGTTCGGACGAGGAGAACGGAGTGAATCATCAAAGTCCCGCCGCGGCACTCGTCGCCGGCCAAAGCCCGCACGCCCAGCGCCCATCCGCACACAAGCGCGCCGCCCGCCGCCGCCGCCCGCCGCCTCCTCCGCGTTGTCTTTCTTTCCTGGGCCTTGCCGCCTCCTCCGCGTTGCTTTCTTCCCGTCTGCGAGTCCGTCGCGCGCTGCTGCTGCAGCCGCCCGCCGCGTCGTCCTCGTCCGCGCCTGACCAGCGCTCGCTTTGTGCCCCAGCGCCTGCGCTTCCAAGACCCCATGTCCGTCTGGAAGCGAGGCGCCAGCGCCTTTTCACGCACGCCACACACACTCGCGTCTGCGCGCTCGCACCTCGCCCGCGTCGCCGGCGCCGCCCCCCAAACCCGTCGCTGCGCGCCTTGTGTCGTCGAATGAGCTCCTGCGTCCGGCGCCCGTTGTGTCCGTATAAATCTTGACTGAGGCGTTGCTCTTTTCAATCTAGAAACTCCTTGCGTCCGTGCTTGTTGATTCAAGACCGAGCTCGTCCGATTGTACTGGGTGCTTCAAATTGATTGATTGTTTATTTGTTTTGATTGAGTATACCATTTGAATCCTAGGGTTTACTGTTAAGTGATTGATCATCATTTAATTGTTTATGTTTCGTATATTATCGAGAGATAGATACGTTGCATCATAGGAATCAATTGGGTTAGAGGTTATCGAAACGGGTACTCTAATAGTTTATGTATTTGTGGAATTTGATAACCTAGGTTTAAATCCACGGACGAAAGTCGAGTGTTTGGATTGTGGTTTGAGGATTGCATGAATAGGTAGATTTCTTAATCAAGCATAAATCAATTAATCGAAGAACCCTAATACCTAGTCTTTCTCACAATCTTGAATTATTCCTGTTGCTATTGAACTCCTTTGAACAATTGTTTGAATCGTTTGCGTGATTTAATTTCCCGTCGATCTTAGTTAAGCATCACCCCAATCAAGTTTAGGATTTAGATTTACCATTTTTATCGTAACACATCATAAGCCCTGTTAAGTTTTTCTCGAGAGATTCGACTTGGGTCGACCTTGCCACACTATAGGGACCTCGTACTATTGCGAGCGACTTAGTAGAACAATTTGGTCGGAACAAATTTTGGCGCCGTTGCCGGGGAAGGCTTTAGGCATTTTTGATTGTTTTATTTTTCCCTCCTTATATTCTATTTTTCTTTATTTTATTTTTGTTTGGTTATTTCCTTCTCTCAGGTGCACGTAATCCGTTTTCTTGTCTTGTGTTTTTGTATGCTAGGTCGTCGAAGTCTTAAAAGGAAGTTGGCACCAGTATTCGACAACATTCAAAGGGTGGGAGATTTTAATCTTTCGAACTCGGAAGAAGAAAGCTCGTCTGAAAGTGAGACGAGTTCAGCGACAGTTGAGCACGAGAATTTGGAGAGTAGATCTCTAAGTGAGGAAATTGTGCCAGAAGAGATGGCAGCAAATGGAGGAGTCAACGATGAAGGAAACCCGCGGATGCGTGATTTTGCTCGACCCGTCATTGGGGTGACAACGTCATGCATAGTCCTCGGGGATCCAGCCCGAAACTACGAGTTGAAGCCCATCCACTTCAACCTTCTACCATCTTTCTATGGGATGCCAAGTGAGGATGCTTTGAACTTCATCCGGGAGTTCTATGCAGTGGTTCACACTTTTCCTTTGAACGGGCTCTCAGAAGATACGCTGAGAATGAGGTGTTTTCCTTACACCTTGAAGGATAGAGCCAAGACATGGTTGATGTCTCTACAGCCTGGTTCACTGACGAGTTGGTAAGCCGTATATGATAAGTTCATAGGAAAGTACTACTCGAACCAGAAAACACAAGAGCTGAGGGCTCAAATAGCCACATTCAAGCGGATGGTGGAGAACCTCGCATGAGGCATGGGATCGTTTCAAGTCGTTCTGACGGCGGTGCCGCATCACCATTACCGGTGAGCTTCTCAATCGGTTTTTCTATGATGGATTGACGATGGATTTTCAATACATGATAGATAATGCGGTGGGGAGACATTGGAAACTATCTGCGATGATGTTAGCGAGATAATGGAGCGCTAGCGCAAACTCGCAAAGGAGAAGTGCGGGGCGAAGACTGCTGCAGCAGCAAAAGAGATGACACCCAAGTATGAAATGACACGGCAACTGGCGGATCTCACTCGCCAAGTTCAGTTATTGAGAACAACCGAGCCTCAGACATCACCTCAATTCCAACAGCAACAAGCGATGTCGATGGAAACTTGTGGAATTTGTGGAGAAGCGGGGCATGGAGCCAACATGTGCCAAAGAACCAATGAGATGGCATATGAAGAAGTGCAAGTTAATGTTATGTAATGGTTCCAACAAGGGTACCAAAGAGGAAATCAGCAAGGCTATCCGTCGAGGCCCAGATATGACCCCTTCGCAAATTCTTACAATCCCGGCTGGAGAGATCATCCTAATTTCTCCTTGAGTCAGAATCAACGGGGATCAAGTCAGGGTACCCAGTTCAGACAGCAACCTCAGCAAACTCAGCAACAAATTGATGCTCTCAATAAACCATCACTTGAGGATTCTCTAAATACGTTTATCCAAGCAAGTAGCTTGAGATTTGAGTCTTTGGAGGCATCTTTGAAAAGAGTGGAAACTCAAGTGGGACAGGTTGCAACTAAAGTGGGACAGATGGCTGGGACTGTTAAACAACTAGTGAGAAGAGACCAAAAGGGGAAGTTTCCTAGCCAATCGGAGCATGCCAAGGCTGTTACTGCTTATGGAAGTGAAAATGAGAAGTGCGAGGGTGATGAAGAGACCAGAATAGAAGAAGAACAGCCTCGCAGAGTTTATGAGCCACCTGTTCCATTTCCGAGCCGTCTGATAGTCGAAAGGAAGGAGACGGGAATATGAAGAAAGTGGTAGTTGAGAAGAAGAAGAAGCCCATTCCGCACCAACCCAAACCAAGGCAAAGCGATCCAGGTAGCTTTACTCTTAATGTTGCTTTTGGTAATGGAAAATCTGCATCGGGGATGCTTGATTTGGGTGCCGGGATTAATTTAATGTCCTTTTCTCTGTTTAACTCATTAAAACTTGGGGAGTTGAAACAAACCAACATGCGATTAGAATTAGCTGAGGGAACTATTCGGTATCCTAAGGGTGTGATCGAAGATGTTTAATAAGAATGGGTAACCTTTAGTCTCGATTGATTTTGTTGTCATTGATATGGGAGAAGAGACTGGAAAACATGAGTGGACATCCGTTGTTGTTAGGTAGGCCATTTATGGCTATAACAAACCCAAATTGATTTTTCAAAAGGATTGATAAGCTTATTTGTTTTGGGAGCAGCGGAGACATTTCGTGCTAGTAGTACGAGTGATAATTCTCTTGTTTCTACTCTCGCATCATGTTTTCTATCATTGCACTTGATATTTTGGACGAGAATAAGGTCTTGCAGTGCAGGATGTCTAAGGAAGAAGTTGAAAATAAATCAGTCATAAAGAAATCAGCAATGAAAGACCCACACTTCAGGCTAAGTGTAAGAAAGATCGGGGTGAAGTACAAGTCAAGGATAAGTGGAATGAACCGCCACCTTACTCACCGGAATATGGTTATCGCCTAGCAGAGGCGCGTTGGATAATGAGAGTCGGAGCGAAGCTTCTCGCTCGACAAAATTCAACAAAATGAGGAACCGATGGTCGGGCTGACGACGTTAAAACTAGCGCTTCGTGGGAGGCAACCCACGTTTATTTCTGTTTGTTCTTGTTTTCTTTTGGTTTTGCTTGTGTTTGTGTTTTCGTCTTTGTTTTGGTTTTGTGTGGTGCAGGTTTCGGTGTTAATTATTCTTGAGTTTTGGGACATTGTAATCCGTGTGGTGAAGCCGCGATGCTCAAACTCTACAGCGCACACTCGTCTATTATCAGGAAAGTATCATCCTCTATGGCCGTTTTGTGTTATTAATGTTTGGAGCACTAGGGACAGTGCTCGAATTAAGTGTGGGGGGATGATTATTCATTTTCGTGTGCGTCCCTTATCTATTTGTATGCTTGGTGATGTGCATCTGTGCTTATTTTGATTTCTTGGAATCAAGTATTGTATATGCGAGTAAGTTATGATTTTGATTTGTGCAACTAAACTCTGTGATATTGGTCAAACTGATTTTAAATTTCCGAGACTTTTGGTGATATATGATTCGAGTGTAATGTGAATTGACGAGATTGTGATTGATAGAAAATGAATAGAGGGAAATTGATGTGATTTGTCCGGCTAATGTTAGGGGTAGTGTTAACATTGTGGTTACCTATATACTTGTTTCATTTTATATAAAAAAAATGTGAAAAGGAGTAGAAAATAAGGAGAATGAAAACTCCAGTTATTTGTTGAGATTGTTGAAATGGGGGATGAGATTTTGTCCCTCTTTCTCGTAAATTGAGAAATGGACATGGGAAACCATGATAGGAAACTCGAGTTCATCGAGAGTTCACCTTTCGAATATTGTTCCAAAATCTGTTAAAACATTCTATGTGCTTAAAAAAGGAACTTGTTGCTAAAGGTGACCACATTAGTTAGTTCACCCCTAGCGGAGAGTTGGGTCTGAACAGAGGTTACCCTTTTATTTATTGGAAATCAATTGTCGTCCTAGATTTATTTCACATTATCTTTGAATACGTAAACACCAAGTGTGGGGAAAAAGCAATAAGGTTTGATTAATTAGACTAAGAGTGAAGTTGCATGAATTATCTTCCATATTCTTACTAGTATAGACTTTGCTTGAGGACAAGCAAATGGATAAGTGTGGGGGAGTTGTTTAGTCACATTTTGTGCTTATTCTTGGTATTGTTTTGTGATTCATTTTCAGTGGTTTATCCTATTTATGCCGTTGGTTTGATTAATATTTATTGATTTAGACTTACTTGGTTAGCCTCGATGTTTTGTAGAAAACGACATAAAATAGGATGAATTGGATCTGCCAAGGATCAAGTTTATTGAAGAGCATCTCGACAGAGTTCATAGGCGAAAGCGGATTGCAATCGGAGTTCGGATGAGGGAGAGCGGGCGAATCATCAAAGTCGCGCCGGCACCCCGTCGCACGCCGAGCCCGCACGCCCGGCGCCCGTCCGCGCACCGGCAGCGCGCCCGCCGCCCGCGTCCAGCGCCGCTGCCACCTCAGCGCGTTGCCTTTCTTCCCAGCGCCGAGTCCGTCGCCGCTTGCATTTGCTTCGCAGCCGCGTCGTCCTCGTCGCGCCTGACCAGCCGTCGGCATGTGTGCCCGCGCCCATGCCGCACGCTTCGCTCGCCGCCCCACCCTCCGGCTCTGAAGCGGTTCCCCAGCCCAGCGCTCTTTCATGCACGCCACACACACCTGCCAACGACACCTCAAACCCTCGCCCGCGTCGCCCGGCGCCATGGCCCCCTAAACCGCCTGCGCCCCGTCCGATGAGCTCACTGCGTCCGGCGCCGTTGTGTCCGGCGGGCGTTGCTTTTCAATCCAGAAACTCCTTTTTGCATCTGGCGCTGCGCTCCGTCCGACGCTGGGTGCGAAAATCTGCTGATATAAATACTGAAACACACGCTGAAAACCTAGTTCTGAAATATATTTTCATTCGTCAGTTTTATTTGAGAGCTCCCTTCCACGCGAACTGTTCATCTTTATTTTCTAAGTAATTTCCTTTGCATTGGATTGATTCAAGAGCTTTGATTGAAGAGATTCATCAACGACTCTTGCAATTGTAAGAATTGTTATTCACTTTTCTCCCGTTGAATTATTGGGTAATGATTTCTATTAATTTCAATTGTTTGATTTGTGAGATGAGCATGAACTAATTTTCTTCTAGGGTTTGGTGATTCAAATTGATTGATTGTTTATTTGTTTTGATTGAGTATACCATTTGAATCCTAGGGTTTACTGTTAAGTGATTGATCATCATTTAATTGTTTATGTTTCGTGTATTATCGAGAGATAGATACGTTGCATCATAGGAATCAATTGGGTTAGAGGTTATCGGAAACGGGTACTCTAATAGTTTATGTATTTGTGAAATTTGATAACCTAGGTTTAATCCACGGAACGAAAGTCGAGTGTTTGGATTGAGGTTTGAGGATTGCATGAATAGGTAGATTTCTTAATCAAGCATAAATCAATTAATCAAGGCGAAGAACCCTAATACCCTAGTCTTTCTCACAATCTTGAATTATTCATGTTGCTATTGAATTGCTTTGAACAATTGTTTGAATCGTTTGCGTGATTTAATTTCCTGTCGATCTTAGTTAAGCATCACCCCAATCAAATTTAGGATTTAGATTTACCGTTTTTATCGTAACACATCATAAGCCCTATTAAGTCTTCATCGAGAGATTCGACTTGGGTCGACCTTACCACACTATAGGGACCTCGTACTAGTTCGAGCGACTTAGTAGAACAATTTGGTCGGAACAATTACTATACGAGATAAGAATGAGTAAAAAAAATATTTTAGAAAAAATTAATGTGGAATTCAAGTATGTAGAATTTATTATTAATCTTTGTAACATGTTAATTAAGATAGATAACCAATTATCGTAATAATTTATATTTAACTATTTTAGATACATTATAAATAGATTTAGGTAATTAGCAGGATTAGGGATTAGTAAAAGTGCCATGATTTCATTACTAGCTCAACCAAAATTAATCCATACATATTTACTAAGAAAATCTACAATCTTAAAAAAAATAGAAATTAAGCTATTGCGGTGGAAATAAAAATGAAAAGATAAACATAAATTTGTAGTCTTAAATATAATTAAATATGGTATATCAACAAAAACATGAATCGATACATATTTATTAAGAAAATCATAATCTTCAAATAAACAAGAAATATTCCGTTGCAATGGAAATAAACACCAAAATATAAAAATAGAATTAGGTTTTGAATATATGAAGTCTATAAAAATTAACGGGATTCAAGTATTTTATTTATTTATTTATTTTGGTTTTGAATCGATTTAGATTTAAGTTTTGAAATTATGAAATCTCATAAAGTGATTTCCCATCGGATTTGTTATTGAAACAACTTATATTTAACTATTTAGATATTTATAACTTTTAAATGGGATTGGATAATTAATTGGTATTATTAAATAAGTTTTGAACGAGAGTCAATAGTAAAACCAAATTTTTTAAAATCGAGTTGTAACATGCATGAATATATAAATTCTATACAAGTAATTTTTCTAACTTTTTAATATTTGGTTATTTATTCTAATTTATTATTAATATACTTTGTAATGTTCGAATTGTTACTATAATGAATAACCAATTATTACAACAAGTTATATTTATAATTTTAAATAGATTACGGTGATTAACAAGTATGATCATGAATTACGATTTTCCAGTCGAATTTCTTATTGGAACAACTTATATTTAACTATTTAGATATTTTATAAATTTTAAATGGGTTTAGATAATTAACTGGTATTATTACATAAATTTTGAATGAGAATCAATAATAAAACCAATTTTTAACATCGAATTTCTAACATGTGTGAATATATAAATTCTACACAAGTAGTATCTCTAACTTTTTAATATTTTGTTATTTATTCTAATTTATTATTAATATACTTTATAACATTTGAATTGTTACTACGATGAATAATTAATTATTACAACAAGTTATATTTATAATTTTAAACAGATTCTGATGATTAACAAGTATAATTATAAATTACGATATAAAGTGATTTCCTATCAAATTTCGACAAGTTATACACTAGATTGTTCTATAAGAAAATTGATATCATGCCTCGTTCCAGGAAAAACAAACCACTGAAGAGAGGTACCGGATTATTTAAAATAGCATGGGATTATAATGCATTTCAAGATTTTACTTAATTTTTTAAGTTTTAACTTTTAGGTCTTCAAACGTTTTATTAGCTTTTGATGGGGACTACTTTAGCAGTTCGATGCATAATGAATAGAGCAAGACACACAGCATGCACGCCCCATATATTGCAATTGGAAAAAAAAATTGATAAATAAGAAAGATTTTGAGTTGCAAACAAAATTTGAATCTAAACCTTATCCTATCAGTCCTAAATAATAGAGCAAACAATATATTTACATTTGAGTTTAAAGTTGGAAGAAGGAATCTGAAGCAGCAGGCGAGGTCGGTGCGGGACGAGAAAATCAAAATGACCAAAAAGTCCACCGTCAAACAAGGGGGTCCACCACGACAACGTACAATGTCAGGTCCCCACATTTCTACAGATCTAGCTCTAGATCCTAACATCTAAATATTACTCCTCCGTCCCACCCATGGGCATTTCATTTTTGAATTGTCCCACCCAAGATGTGCGTTCTTTTTAGGAAATAATTATCTCTTCAAAGTTGTGGAGCCTACCTACTTTTTATCACTTTATTCACTTTATACCATTCTCCTAAATAACCGCAATCGAAAAGAAAGGAATCTTGGGTGGGACGGAGGAGTATTATTTTCGAGTTGACTATTAGAATTAGTAACTACGTGGATGAATGGTAAGCACCAAAACGAGAAAATAGTGGTGTGCATCGATCGGTCGATTCAACCGACCGATTGAAATTTTCAAAATCGAAAATCGAACCGAATGAATTTTTTTGAACCGAACCGAATCGATTTATAATTTTGGATCGATCGAAAACCGAACCGAAAAAACCGATCGGTTTCGGTCGAACCGAAAAACCGATCGAAATATAAATTATATATATATATATATATATATATATATATAAACATATTTTTATCCTAATTATTTAATTAAAATATTAATTAGTTATTATATAAAATATATAAATATATAAAAATAATAGTTTCGGTTCGGTTCGGTTACCGATCGAACCTAAAACGTAAAACCGAAAACCGAATCGAAACCGATTTTAATTAAAATTTTGAACCGAACCAAAACTCTTTATTAAAATCGAACCGAACCGACCGAAACCGATCGGTTCGGTCGGTTTTTTCGATCGAACGGTCCATGCACACCCCTACGAGAAAACTCAACATCATCATAACCAAAAACCATAATTATTTAAAAACATCATAAAATGAGCAAATGATCAGGTTAACACGTGTATTAAGTTATTTTAGGGTCAATACAGTTCTCTGAACATACAAATTCTATTAATCCAATCACCAACAAATTCGAGCAATCAATTAGTTCTCTGAAAATGCAACTCTATTAATCCAATCACCAACAAATTCGTGCAATCAATTATACTTACTTCAGAACAACAAAATATTATAAATGTCTAAAAGAATCGACAAATACATTGATTCAAAATTCAAAAAATCTACAAATTAGAGGAGCACGGTAAAATCAAATTTTGAAAACAATTTTTCACTAAAACACTAAAACACCAAACATACATGAAAAAAAATTGGTTCTGCCAAGAAACAGACAGCTTGAGGTGATAAACGCTTAGCCAGCTTCTTCAAGAAACAAACTACGAGCATAGCACAGCACAACACGACAATGATAATAGAACAAATATTGAATGGGTATGGCAGGGCAAGAAGAAGAAGAAGAAGACTTTAAAATTCCCCAACCTTTTAAAAGAAAGGCTCGCCAGGGGAAAAGCAGCTTCACAGATACTCGATGGTCTTTTCAGCCACCGGAGTGGGAGACTGGAGTTGTCACAAATTGGCCATCTTTGTAAACATGGATATACTGTTGTGGCAAAGCATGCTCACCCTGCAAAGACAAACACAATGTTTTGATTGATTCAATCTAGTTTTTATATACAATAATTTATAGAAGATTATATAGATGTTTGAGTTTCTCTGTTCAAGCTTATATTCTCTATTGTGCATATTTCAAGATTTGCTAATAAAATGATGGTTTTGGAGGATTGATACAGCTGTAGTAAAGTGTGATAGTTTGGCGCTAGGCAGCTAAACTAAAGCATTGAGACATTAGACATACCCAATCACCATCTGGTTCAGAGCCAGGTACCAATACATTGATTTCGCTCGACTTTGCTGTCGTAATAGAAGCACTCAATGCATCTTTGCTCAAGTACAACTGGCAACCTGCAGTATTGTCTACTGAAATTGTTGGAGCTGAACCCTGCAAAAGGCATTGCAGATGGCTCATTTTACATCCCATGAAGTAAGGTATGCGATTAGTAGCCAGTGGCCACGATTATGAACACTTGTTTCTATTTGTTTATGAAATGAAAACACAAAAAGGTAGCCGAGCTGTAACATCTTGGCTTGATCTCTCAAAGTAAACACCTAAGAGAACTTTAGTATTTTTACCTGACATTGCACCTCCACGCCACTGCAATTGACGATCTCACAAGCTGCCACAACATCCTACTCCGCAATTTAAGAAAACAAGTTAGTTTGACCTTAACTTAACAGCTTAAAGAGTTCTAGATAAGCAGCAATATAAACAAAATTCCTTCACCAACCTTGAAGACCACTCCCATCTTAGTGCAGTTGTCAACTGTAATGTTGTTTACTTTCCCTGCAGGTATTCCACATTAAAGCTTTGATTACTTACTACAAAAGAACTGAACTCAAAGTGAATGCCAACAGTTGAAGTGATGATGACTTTAGTGCTAAGGCAGAAAGTATATAATAGTAAATTAAGATGTGCCATTCCAGAGAAAAGATAAAAAATCAGCATGTACCTTGAACCTGCAGAACTGAATTTTTGCAGCCAAACACATACACTGACTGTTTTGCGTCACAATCATCAATGACTAGATTATTTCTCCCAATCTGATTCTCAACAACCCATCTGCACACAACATGATAGTTAATTCTCAAAGAACTCAAAATCTGGAAAGCTGCCTTTGAATAAGCATAAATTTCTACTCACCTACGACCCATTTGAAGCTCTAATTTTGGAGGTCCTGACTTTGAGAAAGAAGATGAACCAGCACGACCTCCTCCCTTCTCAGGAGCAGTAACAATGCCACTTCTGTCCGCACGATTCTTGGTTTTCATATCAGCTGTGACTTTCTTCAAACCTTAAGTACAAAGAAACCCGCACGAAAATGAATGATAAATAAATTTTGGCGAATTAAATTTGGATATCGAATACCGATAATTACCTGAGGTAACTGGCTTTCCCGAATTCAGTTCTGCAAAGACAGCAGACATTCCTTCCTTGGGGCGTGATGAAGAAGGTTGAGCTGTTTCAGAACTGAAAAGTGAAGCAGGTGGAGGCGGTGGAGGAGCAGGAGCACCACAAGTCGGAGCTTTTGCTGGGGCAGAGGCTGCAATGTTACCTGTGGCATTCCATACAGGCCCAAGTGGATAATGAGCCTTCACATAATCCCTTAACCCAGGCAAATAAAGTTCTTTTAAAGCCTTCGCCCATTCGACATGGTTTGCATCTTTGTTTCTATATTCCACAAGGACCTGGAACAAAATAAAAAAGAAATCAGAACTTTCCTTCAAATAATGTGGTATATCTTATCAGCAAAACAGAACAACTGTTGCTGCTTGAAGTAGGGCATGAGAGAAAAACCAGCTTAAGATAGTGAAAATACAAATCAAACAATAGACAAAAGTTCCAATAAATCAACCATTAGCTTTTCTTCTCTTTATTATATCAAACAGGGAAGGTTCATAAGTATTACCTTATTACAATAAAACTCAGCCATTTGCCAGCTTTCTTCTATGTGTGCTATAGGCATGCTCATACCTACAGTGAGATAGCACATTAGCTGTAGTGTGTTGTTGTTTTTACAAAGGCACAAAAATTAACCAAATGAACAATGAAATGAATAGTGCTGGAAAATTTTGTCTTACCACAATCTTTTCCTGTATATGCAATCCATGCCAGAGCAGAGAGACTATCAACACCAGTCTTCAAGTGGTGGGCAAAATCAGATCGCCTCCCCTCTGTCAATTCAGAAGCTCCACTGATCACTTTGTTCAATGGCTTAAGGAATTCAATCAAGCCTGGCATATCAGGTTTCTGCACAGATCATACACACACACAGCAAGAGAAGGTTAGACTGACATGAAGTCAGGATACTGGATACTGAAACATCTATTGTAAGGACAATACTTATTCTAGCTATATCCTTTACATATGTAAACATAAAGGTCCTCAAACTTCATCATAATTACCCAAAAAACAAAAAACAAAAAATAAAAAGGGTGACGAACTTATCACAACCAGTTCCCACCAGCTATCGGCAAGCAAATATGAATGCTTGAGAAAGTCTATCATTTGTATCCTCCATAGCCATAGAGCTCTATACTACATTGACACTAAAGGTCTTGTAGCAGAATTTGAAAAATGAGGTGCATTCATAATAATACAAATAGTAAATCACCAATCAGACCTCTCAGATTCCAATCTAGGATCGTCTCCTACACTCTACTTAGTTGACACAATTACACCCCTCATCAGAAAGAGGGGATTAAACAGAATCACATCCAACCTCCATCATTAGGTTCCCGAAATTAGCCACAAATTTATCAAGTAATTCATGAAATAAATGAGCGGCTGCTATTCTATTCTTAATGACTCCAAAATAGCTACTCAAAGAAATAACCAGAAATCAATCAATCAAAAGCTAACAGCTCCCAATCTCCGCGGCAATTTATTACTTCAAAACCTCAAAAACGAACTAAACGAAACCGACAAATTGCTACTAACCTGAGTTTGCTTGATTTTAACAAGGAGCTCCCTCTGCACACTAAACGCCTCCGCAATAGCTTTAGACACATCCAGAACCTGTCCTCCAATCTTCTCCGCCGCGCTCGTAACTCTGCCTACGTACTGCGAAATCAGATCATCAAACGCCACAATCGAAGGATCCATCAACGCCGCCGATGCATCTCCGCCATCCACCGGCGCAACCGCTTGCCGGAATCCTCCAACCGAAAGCGCCTCCAGCCGCGCCACCGCGGTTTCGAACCTCTTCACCAGACTCTCTTCCATTACAGTTCGACAGTCGGTGAATACAAAATCTTCAATCAGCAGAAAACATACGCAACGGATCTGGCGCGCGCACGAGTTCGTTGGGGCGTGTCTGTGTTACTGTGCCCAAAAATTTTCTTGTATTTTTCAAGGAGTTTTATTTGTTTTTTCGCCGAAAGGTGAGGGGTTGAAGTCCAACTGGAATGTTTATGGTCTGAGTTGCTAAAATCACAGATAAAATATTTGACCTTTTTTAATAAATTTATCTGATTTATTTAATTTTATTTCTTCTGAATGGAGTGGAGGGAATGCGGGTGAACACGTGTCGGTGGGGTATTGGTGCTGGTAGTGTTGTGGAACACCTGTCTTTAAAAGCGCAAGGAAGCAGCATAAATGCTTGGATTTGACTCGAAAGGCATTTTCATTTGCATAATTTATTGCCTAATTAAGTTTTGTGCAATTCAGATGTTCGTGTTTAGGTTTAAATATACATGTGAACATTCTATATGTGGCTAATACGTACTTCTTTTTAAAATGTACATAATAATTAAATTATATATACCAAGAAAATACATAAATTTATTTTATAATTTATTAATTATTATAATAAATGTATATACATCAATTATCAAATTCTAAAATAAGGGTAAAATATAAAGTATATTACGACAAATAGCAAACTATGATATTTATTGAAAATAAAAGTTACGAGAAGGGAACACTGAAGAAAACAAAGGGAGCACTAAGGAAATATTTTGTTTTTGTTTTTATAAGTTTAATTGCAAATTTTTGTTAAAATCAATTTAAAATTTAAACAAAATCTTAGATAAAATGGTTTGACGGATCAACATCCGTCAGATAGTCGTATTTGGATACAAGTCTATATCTGATTACATATTAATAATTTTGGTGCTTTTTTACTGAATATGATTACCGAGTCATGAGGCTCCTTAAATTTAAACTTAAAAAATATGATGAGGAACATATGACTTTACTGTTAATCAAAAGTATAACAATTATATATATATATATATATATATATATATATATATATATCTATATAGGGGTTGGATCAGGTGAACTCATCTTTTGAGAACTTGAGAACAATGCGTAAGGCGTTGAATATAATGCATAAAGCGGTATAAAGTTGTGCATAACGAAAACTTTCTAAAATTGTTGCACAATAAAATAATTTTAGAAAGTTTTAGTATCTTAACTTTATACCGCTTTTGTCATCATCTTCAACGTCTTATACATCATTCGCAGATAAATAAAAGATGATGGTTCATTGATCCACCATATATATATATATATATATATATATATATATAATCCGATCTGCGTTGGAGGCCCACAACAATAATTGATCCTACGTGGCGCTTTAAAAACTTGTATTCCTATTTTTCTAAATCTACCATTATACACCTCTTAGAAATTAGAATATTGAATATCCCTTTCAATTTTATTAGACATACGCGTACAACAATTAGAAATTAGAAATCATTCATTAAAGAAACGCGTACAACAAAAAAGGAAAGAGGAAACAAACGCATAGAGCAATAAAAGGAAAGAGAAAACAAACGCATCTCCCATTCAAAGCATTGCGAGATTAATGCGGTTTCCATCACAAACGCTAAAGAGCCAAAAATATACCATAATTGAAAACTTTGCCATCTACCATTCAAAGCATTGCGAGATTACTGCGGTTTCCATCACAAACGCCACTCACAAATACATCTTGCAGCAATATGGGATATTTAAAATATAAAGAAACACAACTTGGTATGAAGAACAAAGACGACCAAGAATTCATCAGTTGGAACCATCCGTCGGGATCTCCGTAGTTGCCATGGTTCTGTGGCATCTTCTCCATGTTGTTCCTCCATAATCTCGCAAACATGTCCAACATTAATGTAGCAGAATTTATCATCCAGTCATCGCCTACAATGTGCTCGACGAAATGCCCCACCCGATTTTCCAACTTACCTTAAAAACAGTTTAGGAAAGATGTGGTCAACCGATTTTGGTTGGAAAGGGAGTAAAATATTCATTACGTTTTAGATTGAATTTAAAAATGGAAACATTACATCCTATCTTTTCCATTATAAATCATGCTTGCAAATATTTTACTCTACTTCCCCTGACGTCTTTCTTTCTCGGTCCAACTCCAGACCATCATTCAAAGAATCGATTATATCATGTATTGCTTTTGAGTTTGAACCCAACACTTTCATTTATTATGCTGCTTGGTTGTTGTTCTTTTTTTTTATAAGACGGAATCGATAAGTTATGCTGCTTGGTTGTTGCTTGGATGTCCATAAATTATTTATGTTTTTTTTGGATTACGGTTGCTTCTTGGTTGTTGCTTGGTTCTTTTTTTATTATGGACATGCTAATTAGCAATTTAATCGATTACGGTTGCTGCTTATGTACATGTTAATTAGCTATTTTATGATGTGATAGGTGCACCTAATAGAAAATAAAAAAAAAGGGTAGTCATTGCAGTCAGCGTGTGGATGACATACATACAACATATGAGATGTAGGCAGCGATTTGGATATATTTGGATATATATGCATGTGTGTGTGGAGAGAATAATTGGAAATATATATTACCAAAAGTGCGTGGATATATATTACCAAAACTGAGGGTAATAGAAATGCCATACAAGAATAAATAGCAAACAGAGCAATGTTTTTCAACTGACAAGCAAAGAAAGTGAAGCCTTTGCATGATTCACAAAATTCACGAGTTCTATTGCTTTTTCTTATCATGTTGTATCTATTTATGTTTATGCTCTTTAAGTAACTTTTTGTCATTAACAATATGTACTTAATGAGACTGTTAGATTTTTTAACAAGTTCTAATACTTTAAACTGGTATAGATATTCAATAAAGGCCTTAAACCAAAGACATTCATGTTCGTATATACCCATGGTAATTCCTATGTTTACAGAATATATATTTTATGTGCATTAATGTGGAACTTTTTTTGTTTACAGACTTTTAACTCGACTTTCATGTGGAATTTTTTTTGTTTATAATATAACTTGGTTGACTTATAAATCTCGTGTGACTAATATTTGTATGTGTTTATTCTCAACGAAAAGAAATGTCGACAACTGATGTAGCCATCCCTCTGAATGCCATCAACATAAAAACAAGAAACAAAACTATTGGTGTGAGAATCTTGCGCTTGTGGGTTCAAAAAGATCTATAGGCAGGGAAGGATTAGAATTGATTTTAGTCGATGAATGGGTAACTATTACACAGCCTTCTCTTTGATACTTATAACTATTACACCAAGTTATAACAAACGGAAAGTTTTTGTATAAGTGGTACTTATAACTAAATCTTTTGTTTTATGTAGGACAACAAAATCCAAGCATAATCTCCATAGGTTTAAAGAAGAAGTTTATGCTTGTACTGACAGAGGGGCATATAACTGTAATTAAAAACTTTCAAATAATGGAAAACAAGCATAATTTTCAGACTGCCAAAATTAATCATCAATGGAGGATCGGCTTTGGCCTTGCCACCAAGGTTTCTAAACCGCAGGATTGCTTCAAAATTGTCGAAAATTGATTTAATTTTATCTCTTTTAGGGATATAACCAAGCACGATTCAACATTGGTCTTGGGTTAGTACAATTACTTAATTAAAAAAATAATTTTTTCTTATAATTTACTTATATGATACAATATATTGAAACTTATTTAATTCATTTTGCAGATATACTTGGTGAGGTTAATACCCAAACTATTAACATAGATTGGGTGGAAATGAGAAACGGCTAAGCTTCTAAATGTGACATATCATTGGTTGATGCAGAGTATGATTTACGTCCCCGATTATTCATTTATTTCTCATGAGTAATAGTTTTTCATATATTTTTAATTGCCATCTTATGTTTATTATAGTGGCACACAAGTAACCCGTGTCTTGTGGGGGACATTTGCTGATAAACTAAAATCTTTTATGGAGAAAAAGGCCATCGAAGATAGAGAACCAGTAATTGTGGCTTTGCAATTTGGAATGATTTCAAAATTCAAAGGTTTATTTTTACATAACTTAATATTCACATAATAATTATCTAAATTAATTTTCAAAGTCTAGCTCACAATGGAGTTTTATTTTAGGTGTTATCAAGGTTTCTCAATGAAGAACATGACAAATTTTTATCCATACGATATTCAAGTGAAAGATTTTATTGTGAGGTTTGAAACTTCTATTTCTTAGTTCGTTTATGATCATTTACTATAGTTTTAATATTATTTATGTGAATGATTTTAATATTTTATAAATGATATCAACTTTAAATTAAGGCGTGGTGTTGATAGAGCTTCAAGTAGTCATACTATCACCAATATGTCTATAGATTGCCGAGAATTGAACAAGAAGTGGTTGGATGCTGCTTCTTCACGAAGCATCAGGGATTTAATAAATTCAGATGAGGTAATTTCAGATTTAAAATGAATATTCAATTGTTTTTTCAATATTTATGATAGCAAATATTTAATTAATTATTCTCTTTCAATTTATAGCTTGGGTTGTTTACTTGCAAAGCTACAATGGCAGACTTCCACCCTCAAGAATCGTGGTATTATGAAGCATGTGGAAATGACAAATGTTACAAAGATGTGGCGAAAGGAAGCAATGTCGGTGATCATTGCAAAAAGTGTAAGGCGCCAATTCAATCTATCATTATTAGGTATTTTTAAGTTACCAAAAAGCTATATAAATAATATTCATTTTGCTAATCGACATTTACAATTATCAATTTATACAAATCTATTTTTATTTTGTTGGATATCATTAGGTACTTGCTAAAGGTTCTGGTGGAAGATGAGATTGAGCAAACATATTTTACTATTTTTGAAGATTCGGCTTTTTATCTTCAGAAAAAGACTGCTATCCAGGTCATGGAAGAAATGGAGGAAGAGGTTGTCAATTCTTTTCTAATTCACAGTCCTTTCTATTTAATTGATATTTATCGTATATAAATATTACAAATATTCTACTTTTCGTTATTAGACCGGTGATAGGAATGGCACACCTGAGCTATTGTCAAATATATTGGAAAGAGAGTGTCTCTTTAAAGTCGAGGTCAGTATGAGGTTCGGTGAACGTGTCTATACTGTTAAAAATGTGACAGAAGATGCTCATATCATGGCTTAGTTTTCCTCCGTTTTGCGTGTTGATGTAGTGTAGTTCATTCATATGTAATCAGTGGCGGAGCTACGTTGGGGCCCGGGGGGCCCTTGGACCCCCAGAATTTTTGAGTATTAGTAGTATATATTTAGTATTCAAACCAAGAATTCATTGTAGTGCAGTTGGGTTGGCTGATTTCCTTCATTTTGAAAGCTGGGGTTCAAAACCCAGCTCTGTCATTCTGTTTTCTCTCTTCTCTTTTCTTCATTTTGCTTTCTCTCTTCACTTTTTTTTTTCGTCATACTGCTTTCACTCTTCTTTTTTCTTTTTTCCTTTTTTCTTTTCGTCTTTCATCTTTTATGTTTCATTTTTCTTTTGCTATAATTTAGTTATATTCTCCTCTCTCTCTCTACTTTGTACTCTTTCTTTTCTTTTCTTTTTCTATTATTTGTGTCACGCCCCAATTCAGGAAGGCACGGATGCGGGTATGACTAGGGGTTGGAAATAAGAACGGGAAAGAAAGGGAATCATATATATACGTATGAGGTTCACTTACATGCCAAAATGGGCAAGATCTCTCTATAAAAGGATAAATCCAAAAGAAACAGCGAAAATAAGCAAACAAACACATCTTTGCAACATTGGTGTCGGAAGCTCGGCGCGCCGTTGATCGTATACAACCGACTACAATCACGGGGTGAACGATGGACAACCAATATGATTATTGGGTAGTGAGCATCCTACTACACCTCAAGTCGAAAATGATGGGGTATCGAGAGCCTAGCTCACCAAAAGGAGTTGGCCGACCAGCTCTGCTCATGTGGTCGTTACTATCTCGACTACTACATGAGGGCTTTGGCGGCGTCGAGAGGGCCGACTACTCGCACTCTCCATCAAAAGCAATAAAGAAGGCGGTAGAAATCACACGGTAACCAAATGAACTTAAAATACTTAAATATAATAGTCATAGAACTCAACGAGTTTCTAGCGATAGCAACAAAACATACACACTTAAGGCGTCAGATGAACGTAACATACTTAAAACAAAATGAGAACAACTAACCCGCCTCACCGCTCATCACGTCCGCCCATTTATTAACACGAAAACATTTGAAAAGATTTTGGGTGAGTACTAGCGCACTCGATGGGTCATGCATTTTCATAAGCAGTTCGTATAAACAAAACGAAGAAAGTCCATGTCATAAGGTAAACATAGAAGGTTTTAAAACATAAATCAACTTCCATGAAACCAAAACCTTTACTTGGGGCCCATTAGCGCATTCCATTGTTACTCTAAGCTAAGATCTCGGGACGAACCACACTTCGAGATCACATTAACATAACCCAGGTGAGACTCGGGACGAACCACACCGAGATCAATCACCGGGCCGCAGGCGGCGAACCCGAAGCCACATCATATGTCGACGCCAGGGCGGATCAATCCACGGCGATGACGGACTCGTGTACGACCACTTAGTAAGTGTGTTAGACCCACTAAGAGCAACAATTGCTTTACATAGAGCATTAAACAGATAGAGATGCGCCAAAATATTTTCATGGACATTCAGCATTTTCTTTTAAAATATCAGAGCTTAATAATAACTCAAGACATGTACTCAAAATATAACCCACCTATACCGACGAAAATGTCTACTGGGAGAGATCTACAGATCCAACAACTATACCGATCACACTGGCAAGTACCTGGTAACAATACGGAACAACTTTTGGGGTCACATTCCACGAAGCAAGGCAATAATGCGATCAAAACGGAGATCGAAGCAAAACGGGGGTTTTCGACTTTCCGAACCCATATTTGGCAACATCCGGGTTTTCAAATCAACTTGATGCAGAAGGCAAAAATGTTCAGGGCATTGAAATCTATAAAGGGGTACCTTGAAAACATGCATGCGTGCAAGTTGATACAAAACTTAGCTACGAAGAAGCTTCAAACTTGATGCTTATCCCGGATCTAGGATAAACCATCCAAACCGATGCATGAAAATGGAAACATAAGCAATATGTAATTTTAGAAACATAGAATGACAAGCCATGTCGAAATGGATAACCCGGCATGTCTTCCTTTAGAAACTCAAAGCGATGAAAAACATCCGGTATGTAAAACACAAAAACGAGAAAATGAATCGATGCGCTAGTAGAACACATAGCCGGAACTCAAAACCTAAAGGGCCCATAGCGAAAAGTGGCCGTCGGCCACCAAATCGGTGACCAACCGTGACGGCGTGAGCTAAGCGGCGGTTTTGGCTGGTTTGGCCGACCTCAGTTGTTTCCTCACCTCATCCCTTTAGAGACCCAAGTTCTACGCTATGCTATCTACGAAAAGACGGGATCGAAACAAGAAAAGGATAAAATTTGAAAACGAAGGCAGGGGATGATCGGCTATGGTAGGCGGCGGCGCAATGGCGCCGCCGAGCCCTCGGCTCGATCCCCACTCCTCCGGCGCTTCAGCAGCGTGCACAGGCTGCTCGGCTCTTCCGTAAACACGAGAGGCGCTTGAAATGAACGTTTGAAAATGAAGGCCCTAGGCCCTATTTATAGATTTTGAAGCTTGCTTGCATAAGCGCATGCGCATCTTGCGCAACGCCGATGCAATTAAGAGTGTGCTTGCGCAATCGACGACATGTTTAGTAGAAAAACACTTTAAAAATCATAACTTGATCATTTGAAATCCGTTTTCAAAAATTTAAGACTACTGTGCTCGCGTTTAAAAATCCTTCACAATGACTATTCATTTGCAAATTTTGAAAATCATGTGAATATAATGCATATGAAAAGCAGTTTAATCTGGACGTCGGATCTGTTCTAGGTCCAAACAAAGTCCAACTTTTCCAAACTTCATCGAAAATCTAACGAATATTTTAATAATATTCTACGAAGAAACGGGTCATTACAATTTGTATTATGTTGATAAAATAAAAAATGTATGCAAAAAATATAGCTTTTCATACGTGAACTAATATGATCAATCTAATTTCTAAATTTTTTATGATAAATTATTCTAACAACAACCAACTGAAGTCATCTAAATTATTTAAATTCTTATTTTAAGCATCTAAAAAACTTGTTGATGATAAAACAATCAAAATATAGATCAATTGAATATATGATGACTTTTTTAGAAATATAAGTGCTTAACCAAACTATTGAATGAACTTAATTTCGTACATTGAAAATGATGTGTTTGTTAATGAAACTTATGATGGTGATTGTGTTTAACTTTTATTTTTCTAACATTGTGATATAATTTAACTACTAATTTTATTTTAAAAAAAATTGGGCCCCCCAGAGTAAAATCCCTGGCTCCGTCACTGTATGTAATTCATAGTTGATTTCAATAGAAATTATAAAAATATCGTGATTGATTAAATACATGTGAATATATATTACACTAAAGACACTACGTGTTACATTACCAAAATTTCAGGAGGTGGCCTCCAAGTATAAGGAGTCCGGCAATGCTATTGAGGATAATGCTAAAGAAGAGGTAAATTTTCATACATTTTATTCAACTTTCTTGTCTCTTTTCTATGTTTTATTATCTCTTACAATTTCATTTCTTTTTTTACCATATAAGAGTTATCTATAAGTATATATATATCATATACAAACTTGAAGAGCGCCTTGTCCTTAGTCGTTGTTGGTGATGTGTTGCAACTATATAAATTATATGTACATTAGTCTTAAGTCTACTTGGTGATAGTGCTGATGCTTTACTTTTAACTATTATAGTATGCATTAAAATATAATATGTACATTTAGACTGGTATAGTATGCATTAAAATATAATATGTATATTTATACTTGTAACTTATAACGTAAAATGAATTCCCATCGAGACTCGACGGGTCAAATTTTACTTGTGAATCTAAATAGAAGAAAGAGTAAAGTACGAATTCTACGGTTTTACCGAAACAGAAAAATTTGAAATCTAAACGAATACTGTAATTTGCTGTAAATTTTGATTTTGTCAGTGGAGAGAGTAAAAATGAAGAAACCAATTCAAGTGGTAAGCATTCGGGTATTGAAGAATATTAGAGCTATCAAAATAGTAGGTCTGTAATTTCACCAAATTAGCTCGGTTCAAAAATTATTTTACTGTACAAAATATTTGGAGTTGACTATGTATGTATCTCTTTAAAACTAAACTTCATTTTAGTTTTGTCGAATGTCTTATTCTCTTTTAAACTAAATGTTATTATTGTAGGAACATATTGAAATAAATGAAGAAACATGCTCCAATTCCACAACCACTTCAATCACTCCTCAAAAGCGCGGTTGTATGGATTCATCCAGGGTTGATATAGAGTGTGGTGATCTACAATTTTCAGCTACAAAGAAGTCAAAGAAGTTGATTGGCAATTAAACTTTTTAAATTTTTTGTTTCTCCAATATTACTTTTCAAGTGGATTGGTTTAAAACATTGAGTCTTGGTGTTTTCTCTTTTTGCTGAAGCTTTTTTCTTGAATGTGATGCCTATATTTGTGACTTGAAAGTAAACCATAAAACAGGTTCAGTATTGCTATCTACAAACTTGCTAGCGGGGAAAACTAATTTCCCCTCAGTTAAAGTCAATTCTAATTGTGTTTCGTGAAAGACTTTTTTACTCAAATTATTTTCGATCCGTATAAAAACCGGCTACGTAAAAAAAAGAATAAACGGTAACAAAATTTAAACTGATGTGAGCTAGCGCCATTTTTAAAGCATTATCCACAATTACAGATATGTTTATCATAAAACTCAGTTTGGGATTGTTGGTTTTAGCTTGGATGTTATGTTGTTGGTTTTCCTTTTCACTGGAGTATTTATTTCCATTTCCCACATTTTCATACATTTGTTCCAATCCAAAACTTGTGGCACATACATGTTCTCACCACAATGAGACACCCAAGTCATTTACTTTTCACAACTACGCTGAGCAATTTGCGAAAAGGACCTATGTGCTTCATTGAGGATATAATAAGTTTTCATGCGGATTCAACAAACTCATATTTTTATTTTCTTTTTTTTAAAGGGGAATGTTCAACCATGTGTATTCCTGTAATTTACTTGAGAAATACTTGAACTGATCAGATAAAACAACAATCTGTCTCTTTAATAATACATGTGGATTTCAAATAAGAATGAAATGGCTTAAAAGAGATGTAAGGCAGAGCAGCAGAAGACACACGAAAAGTCATATATTCAACATGCATGAGATAGTTGAGACTTGATGGTTTCAACAGAATCAATATGTCAGATGAAAAAGACCATAAAGCGGCGGTGAGCACAAAAGTTCTTGAACCTGTAACACTGATCTCCCAAAAAAGACGTACTTTGTATAGGAGGGAGTATTTATTTCCATTTTCCACATTTTCATGCATTTGTTCCAATCCAAAAATTATCGTAAAATCTGTTTTGGAAAGATGTTGTGAATCGATTTTGGTTAGGAAATGGATTAAAATCCTCAATTACTTCATTGATTAATGATCAATCAATATTTTCATCTTTTAAGATTGAAATTAAATATGGAAACATTAAATCCTATCTTTTCAACTATAAATCCTGCTTGCAAATAATTTTATAAGCTTCCTCTTCCCAATATATCTTCAGATCTCTTCCATCTATCATCAATTTTCATCATAATCTGGAGGCAAATGATAGCGTTGAACATTTTTTCACAACTTGAAGAACAAGAGGAATGAGGCACATGCTAAAAAACCCAAGAATTCCAGTTGATAGTGTAAGTCGAGTTCACCACTGGGATCATTGTGAACTACATTACTACAAGAAAATGAAATCATAATCACGTATAACTAACGAATGATAGTTGTAGATTAAGTCACTAACAGAGAGTTCAACGCTCCTATAGTCAATTTCAACCGTTGGCAGCAGACTTATAGTGGTACTCATCAATCGTTGAATAAATCAGACTAGCATTCAAAAGTTTGATTATATCAGGTATTGATTCTGAGTTTTAACTCAACCCTTTCATTTGTTCTCCTACTTTGGGAATGTATTCTATTTTCTAATCGTAAACTTGTATTTCCCGTTTCATTTGAAAAATAATTAATTGACATCGTGGTAGGAATTTTGTTGTAAAATTTAAGGTTTAATGCAAGTTATTAGTTTAACCTCTACTATAATTGATGTATAGTGTTGTGTGTTGCCTACGCTTTTGCGAACATCGATCGAAAAGAATAGAGTTTGCGTACATAGAAGATGGAGACTAATGATACTTTCTCTCTGTCTATTATAGATATAACAAGCTTCATGTTCCATTGTGGGAATAAGTGTGGATAGACAATATATATTTATGTAAATAGAGCCAAAACACTTGAAACTAAATTATAATGCATAAGCAAATGGATGACAATACATATCTTCTGTTTAAAATAAGGTCTTCCATTTTGTACCAGTTTGAAATTAGAGTGAGCGGTTCATTTACGTAAATAAAAATATTAATCCTAAATAATGATTTAAAGAACATTATGTCTTCCATTTTGTACCAGTTTGAAATTATGTAGCAAGCAATGTAGGCTAAATAGGTATCAGTTATCATGTGCAATTGTGAAAACCTTAGATCTAGACATTCGAAGTTATTTATGTAATAAAATTATAACCCACCCATACCACACGTTACTCCATGTTTTCATGTTTATGTCCCATTTTCTTGTCTTTCTTAATTAATTTAAATTAACCCTGTTTTGAGATGGTCATCGCTGCGATTGTTAGTGAGTTCATTCTTATATATTTTATTAGTTATTTGAAATATCTATGATACATTCCATAATATATATTATCCATTTTTAATTTCCAGATTTTGAATGGATTACTATGGTGATAATAAGCGACAAAGAGTTGCCGAATTGAACAATAAGAGTACAATCCCAACACTTTATTCGTCGCATCAGCTTCTGCCATTATTGATGGTCAGTTATTTTCTATATATGTGATGCATTAAATTACTATAACTATGATTAAAGCTAAATGTTCAATGAACTACCATGACCATTTTGTATTAAAGAATTGTTTCTAAATTGATATTTAGGTATTGTTTGATTAGGATAATCACTATTTTTCTAACAAATGTCAAATATTCATATTTGGTGTATTCTTTGTTCACAATACAGTTGATGCTCCGTTATTTACATCAATGCCCTTCATCAGTTGCCATAACAATGGTAACATAATATAATATGTATATTTGAAATATTATCTCCTATACATTTAATTAATAATATGTTTATTCAATTGCAAATTTGCTTTATATTGTGTTTAAATGTATACAGTACCAACTATTTCGATGAAAAATGGAAATACAACCACTGGTGACCCACAATCAGGTTCAATACCTATCCAAAATAGACATGACAAACAAGTGGCGCGTAGTTCATATGTTTTACAATCGGTTGACGGAAGCTTGTTGCTTATGATCCCAATATGTCCATAATTCAAGAAAAAAATTGTAAGAATCTTGGCCTACTACTATTTGCTCAGTATATAATCATTTTGAAGCTAATTTTGACTAATAAAGTGAATGTATCAAATTTTTGGAGCAGATGCAAGATACTTAGCGTGGGTTGCTTTCGATAAAGGAGGCGTGCTATCGTGTCAAGTAAAATGAAAAGAACTCATCGCCATACAAATTGCTTATACCCATATATAGGTACGATATATATTAATTTATTTGTAACAATATATTTCTTATATTATTATTACGATATCTATTTAAGATTTTTGCATTAGTTCTTATATATTATTAAATCTTTTTAATAGACTACAAGTACTTATCCTACATTGCTAGACAGGAGAAGGCGTCAAATCATGACAAGAAAAGGGATATATCTCAACAAAATGTCATTGTTTTGCAAGTTAATACAGTATAATATAAACACATTATTACATATATCTTTATCGGGTTTAACTAAATAAACTTCACAATATAGTACATTTGCAACATTATCAATCGAATCTATTTTCAATATTATCGTGTAGTCGTTATGAACAACAAAGCGGCTATGGCTCGAGCTAAGAGACATATGTTAAGGAAAAACAAACATCATCAACAAAAATTGGTACACAATCATTATAATTATGTTTATTATATAATGTTTGTCAATTAATGTAACTTACGTCGAAAATCACTATGTTCATATTGTTTAAATTTAAATTTTATATTTCTTATCGTGATAATTATTTTTATATTTTAACAGTATTTTGATATTGGTGATCCCACCTATGAGTGTGAGTATTGTAAGGCAAAATGTGAATTGGAGAAAATGTAGAAAGGTCCAAATCATCAACCCCAAAATTCTCATTATGTTGTTTGAAAGGAAAGTCGTTCTTCCAATATTGGAAAAACCGCCTCAATTGTTGAGCGATCTTTTGGAGAATAGGCATGACAAAAGCAAGAAATTTATCAAGGATATTCGTGTTTATAATATGATGTTCTCATTTACTTCAATGGGTGGAAAATTAGATTATTCAATTAATCAAGCTCCGGTCCTTTGCGTTTCGTTTGGGAGGTCAAAATCTCCACCGCATCGGTGGTTTGTTGCCACTTGAAGGGTCGGCTCCTAAATTCTCACACTTTACATTTTTAACCGATGAGGAAGTAGAACATCGAAAAAATGCCGTCAGGTTAGTTTATGGCTCAAATTTCTCTTTCATTCATATGAATTTTTAAATTTTGTCATATATATAGACTATATGTTAATCATTCACCTGCTTTAGTGAAATATATAACATGTTACCTTAATATGACTTTGAATCAACACTAATGTAAAATTTTAGTCTTAAGCAATCATTTTTCTCAAACAAAATGTTTAAACTTTGAAGCTAAGTTTGGTTTAATGAACTTTTGATGTTTTACATGGTAATTCTATTATTATGATTCTATTATTTTACAAAGAAAGGAACCCGAATGGTTTCGATGATTCTATTGTGAATCACCTAAAACAAGTGATCGACAACAATAGTCCTTACAAAAAAACTTTCCGTATGGCCGCTGATCATATTTCAAGTGACAACTCTGTCGATGTGAAACTTCGACTCATTGGAAAGAGATCAAAAGTTGGTATGATATACAATATGCCAACTGCACCAGAGGTAGCTGCTCTTATTGTTGGAGATTTTGAGTCAATGCCTAACAAGAGAGACATCATTGTTGAGAAGAGGTCCGGTGAACTCCAACGCATCAATGAATTTCACCCTTCGTACCTTCCATTACAATACCCGCTTATATTCATTTATGGTGAGGATGGATTCTATTTAGATATTTCACATCTTGAATCTCACACCGTGAGAAATAAGCTCACATTGAGGAGTTCTTAGCATTCGGGATGCAAGATCGAGAACATGAGGACAACAACTTCTTCTTGGCGCGGTTGCTTCAACAATTTATTGTTGACGGATACACCATGATGGAAGCAGAGGCTACAATGGATCCGTTACAATCAACCAACCCTTAGATCCGAAAGATATGGTAACCTCAATGATTTGAAAATAAAGAAAATACCGACAATTCATCTATTGGAAAACCTTTCATTCTTCCATCATCATTCACCGGAGAAGCGGTACATGATTCGAATTATCGTGGATGCAATGGCTATTTGTCGATGGATTGGATATCCTTCGTTGTTTATTACTTTCACTTGCAACCCAAAATGGCCGAGATAACAAGATTTGTTAATAAAAAGGATTAAGGCGGAAGACAGTAAGATATATCGGTTCGTGTCTTCAAATGAAGCTGACGAACTTTTGATTAATTTGAGCGTGGGAAAGTGTTCGCGAACACACCGCACGTAAGCTCTTCATATCATTTTGAAAACATATATGTAGTATAAAAATATAACACTTACTAAATTTGTGATACTTTTCATACGATTATCGCAACCGTCAATTTCAGCGAGGCCTCCCTCATGCTCACATTGTTCTTTTTCTCGGACGTGAAGCTCAACATCACCGATAAAGAATATAAACGATTTCATATGTGCGAACTTCCGGATAAAGTAGAGAACCACTGAACTATATAAGGTCATTCGCGAATGTATGATGCATGGTCCTCTGACCCGAAAAAAGAACAAATTCACGTTGCATGGTGAATTCAAAGTGCTCGAAGAGATACCCGAAGGATTACACTGATCATACAAAAATTGATGATAATGGATACCCAACCTATATGAGGAGAGATACGGGCATAACTGTTGATAAGAATGGAATTTTTCTTGATAACAGGTTTGTGGTTCCGTATAATACATTTTTAATTTTAAAGTATCGAGCTCACATCAATGTTGAGTACTGCAATCAGGGACAGTCTGTGAAGTATCTTTTCAAGTACATAAGCAAGGCCAGTGATAGGATGGGTGCTAGAATAACCAACACAAGCAATGATGAAATCAATGAGTATGTCGATTGTAGATACATTTCTGCGTGTGAGGCTATGTGGAGAATATTTGAGTTCCTAATTCACCATCGGACACCCCATGTGGAACGTTTGTCTTTTCATTTGGAAGGAGAGCATACATGTGTGTTTGGAGAAGGCGATTTCATTGATAATGTCTCGGTCGAGAATACTATTGCAGAATCACGGTCCTGAATGGATGGAAATTAATAAAGAGATGTTGAATCTCGAAAATGGTTATACAACGAGTTTCTCCAACACTATGTTTAGAATGTTGTTGATAAAAATGGAGAAAAAGAAAAAGGTTTTGCCGTGGGGCGTATCTTCCATGTTTCTCCATCTGGGGGAGAATGTACCATCTTAGGATACTATTGAATCACGTCGAGGTGCAACATGTCACGCAGATTTTCGTATGGTGAATGGAGAACTAAAGAGAGTCACAGGAAGCTTGCTACGAGGGGTTTGTTAGACGATGATAGGGAGTACATCGAAGGAATTATTGAAGCAAGTTCTTGGGAAGCGGATATTACCTAGGTCGACACTTCACGACTTTACTCATTTCCAACAAGATGTCAATTAGGAGGAAGTGTGAAACAAACTTAGCGTTCTTGTCGAAGACATCCTTCACATGAGCGAAAGAGTCTACAAACCCAAGTAATTTTTTTGACGGCCTCTTAATATTTTTCCGCTAATTTATATTATAAAATGTGCATTATGAAAATAGCCTAATAAATAATACATTTCGATATAATTTTTGTAGGCTTACTAAAGATGTCATTATGTAAACAATATCATATTTTCTTTATTTTAATGATTTTAAACAATTCAATTGATTTATGCTTCACTTTCTCAGTTGCGACTAACGGATGATCGGTTACAAAATCTAACTTTGGTGAAATTGAAAATTACTTGTGGCTAACTCCACCAGTCTAATTCACTTCCATGGCATGCCAATACCAAAGGAAACTATTGTATATGATCTTTGAAAACCTGCTCATATTGGAAGAGACTTTATACAACGTAGAAGAAATGAAGGCGAGCACGCTAGGCTATATCCCACTTTAATGGATGAGCAAAAGACAATTTATGAGAAGATAATGGCTGCGATTGATAATGGTGAGGGTGGACTTTTCTTTCTATATGGATATGGTGGTACAGGAAAGACATATATCTTGAAGACTTTGTGCTCGGCGTTGCGTGGAAGGGGCGATATCGTACTTCCTGTTGCCTCGAGTGGTATAGCTTCACTACTTCTCCCTAAAGGTAGGACTGCACACTCTAGGTTCGGTATACCTTTAGATTACGATGAGAACTCTATGTGTAGCAAGATCAAACCACATAGCGATCTATCTGGACTCTCAAGAAGACAAAACTCATTATTTGGGATGAGGCGCCAATGGCGCATAGATATTGTTTGAAGCACTCGATAGAAGTTTAAGGGATATTCTACGATCACCTGGAGGAATTTGTTCCATGAAACCATTCGGTGGTTTAGTAGTTGTTTTAGGTGGCGACTTAAGGCAAATCCTACCGATCGTGCCTAATGGGAGCAGACACGATATTAGACATGCCTCAATAAGATCTTCTCAACTTTGGAATTCGTGCGAGTTCTTAGATTAACTAAGAACATGAGATTACAGTAATTAGTCAAAACTCATAGTTTATACATAATTCCATCTAAATTATGTTATTTTTTCATAAAATATTTTTCAAATTGATTTTTTATATCGATGTGTCTTACGATCGATGCTAAAGAGACGAAGGAATTTGTCAAATGGATACTTAACATAGGCGGCGGTATTCTTTGGTGAAAATCTTAGTGATGGTGAAGTCAAGTGATATTACGGACGATATTCTTATACGAGATGCAACTAATCCTATTGCATCCATAGTGAAATACGTGCTCGGGCGTATTGAATACATCGTCTAATCCGAAATATTTAAGGATATAGCTATCTTGGCCCCACGAATGAAATGGTTGATACGATCAATGATTATGTCATGTCCGTACTGCCTGTCGAAGAAATAGTATACCTTAGTTCAGATACAATTTGCAAAGCGGATGGAAAAGTTGATCTGGATGATGAAGTATTTTCAGTTGAATATCTTAACACGATGAAGTATTCAGGATTGGCAAGTCACAAATCAAATTGAAAGAAGAGTGCATCATCATGCTTCTCAGAAATATTGATCCGTCCAATGAACTTTGCAATGGCACGAGGATGATAGTAACTAAACTAGGGGACCGCGTGATTGAAGCCAAACTGATTTCAGGAAATAATGCTTGCAAGAAGTTTCCTATTGCCATAATGATCATGAGTCCCTCGGATTTTACTAAATTTCCCATTAGATTTCAGAGGAGGCAATTCCCCTTGACTGTTTGTTTTGCTATTACCATAAATAAGAGTCAAGGACAATCTCTTTCAAATGTAGGGCTATACCTACCGAAACCCGTATTCAGCCATGGCCAGCTGTACGTTGCAATATCACGAGTAACTAGCAAAAAAGGTCTCAAAGTTTTAATATGTGATGATAATGGTGAGACGCACGACACAACAACTAACGTGGTGTACGATGAAATTTGCGATAGGTTGTGAGGTAATTACAATATATTTTGAGTTATCTTCTTGCAAATCTTTATGTCACTAGGCATTTTAAACCTCCTTCATTTTTCTGTATATACTTTCATATAGTATTTATTAGAGCGAGTTATTATTATCATTAAGTTAATTTTTATTTTTATGTTTGGTTTGTAAAATTACAGGATTACTTTGCATCTGATTTATTCCAATCAACATTACTCGGGGTAGAGCATCAATAATTTTGTGATCTACTACATTTAATTTTACTTTTCTTTACAAAATATTCATTTCTCTCCTAAGTATAACAATTATTAGTCGTCTAACAATACACAATAGTGTATGTTGCTTGGTGTGTTTGTATATAAGAGTTGATTAAATGATTTTTTGTCTCGATGTTAATCTTTTATGATTAGTTTTTTTGCCACTGCTTTTTGTGAGTTTTGATTAATTTATCGTCCACTGACATTATGCATGTGATTGAAGTTACTGACAATATTTATTTCTAAGACATTAGAGAAGAAGAGAAAAAGAAGATTGAATCTCTATTCCATGGATGAAGATGTTGAAAAGAAGAAATACTAACATCAAGAATGTTCAATGTATCGGGGATACCTAATTCAATTTTTTGACATTTCCTATGTAATTATCTTAAAAATAGTTGTTGGTATGATTTATATTTTCAAAAAGGATGGTGTGCTTTTACTTTGCATTGGATTCATATATTGTGTATATTGATATTTGTTTTGATAAAAACTTTGGTTGAAAAAATATATACTTTCTCCAAAGATATTAGATATATTTTTCATATAATGAGTTTTGTTTTTTTAGGATGAAATAAAATATGAATATCTTCTTTAATTTATAAATTATAATATTAAGTGAGTCCCGTCGAATTTCGACGGGTTATCCACTAGTATATATATATATGGAGCGTTAACGTGATAACTATTTATATAATGAGAACCAAAAAATGATGAATTTATTGAGAAAGTTGATGAATCCGCTGGGAAAGTTATTGAATCTAATAAAATAGAATTTTCGTCCCTCATGGGATTCGAACCCGGGTGAAAAATTCTGAATTTTTAAATTTAACAACTTTCTCAACTGATTTATCAACTTTCATGGCGAATTCATTTGGTTCTTAGTTTTTAGAATAAAAATAATTCTCATTTGAATATATATATATATATATATATATATATATATAAAATGATGAATTCATTGTGAAAGTTGATGAATCTGTTGGGAAAGTTACCGAATCCAAAGAAATGGAATTTTGGTCTCTCATGGGATTTGAATCCGGGTTAAATTTTTCGAATTTTTGAATCTGAAACTTTCTTAACGGATTAATCAACTTTCATAGCGAATTCATTTAATTCTTAATTTTTAGGATAAAAATAATTCTCATTTAAATAAATACCAATTATACTAACTCATCAAAATGAGTATATGTGGACTGACTACGTATGCCATATCTGACATGTGAGATGTCAAGTCGATAAGGTGACTTAAGACTACAAGCCCAAGAAACTGGACTTGTAGGCCTAGATCCACAAACTCAGAGCTAGCGCTCGAGTAGTAAAACGACATCGTACAGACTCTTGTCTCCGAATAGAAGCCTCTTTACGGACATATTTGTTGCGAGTTATGTGGCACATGTCTCTGATCTGAATACATCCTATTCCTATAAGAACTCAAATCACTGTATCTCTTGCCCCATCCACATCTATAAATACTCTCATCATGCAAGAGTCATGTACGCAATCTTAAGCTACCAATAAGCCTTAAGCACAATATATTACCGATTTGAGCGTCGAGTGTCTGCCAAAGACCACCTCCGGCTCTTTTTGTAGTTGGTCGGATTCTCACATATTTCGACGGTCCGACAAGACATTCCAATACCGCTCAGCCATTACTCAACCATTATTACGACATACGCCTATTTTTATAATTATTTATTAGATTTTCAAGTTGAATCTTTTATATATATATATATATATATATATATATATATATATATATATATATATGTGAATGTACGAATTGTTCGCCAAACGGAAGTTACAAAATGTAAGCACTTCTTTTTCTTTTTCCATACTAAGAAAATACTTTATTTCCTGAAAATTTGAACCGTCTATAGACTATACTTCAAGAAAATATAGAAGATGTTAATTTGAATTAATATATAAATAATGGCATGTGGCTGGACTGGCTAAAAGACCATTTGTTGCAAGGTGGTGCATCTTTAATTACGTGATCAAGATAAATATAAATTTTTGACTTATAAAACTAGCGTACGCTCTCAACTAAAGACAGTTGAAAGTTCAATAAATACTCAGAAAATGAAGATGCATCAGAGAAGTTCGTTTTATTCCAGAAAGCTAATCCAAAATTATGAATAATTTCAGGAATGAAACGAGACAGTGAATTTCTTATTCATCTAATTATTCAGCATTCAATGAAATATAAAAATAGACATTTTCATTTGAGTTGTGCATTCTAAGGTGCATTTGAACTACTATGTATTTTCTACTTAAATATATTATAAACTAGCCAGGGTTTTCTATATTGTTATATTTCAAAATGTAGGGTCAAACTTAATATTGATGAAAGCCTAAAATAGTTATATAACGAGGTGACATAAGCAGACTACTGCGAGATGAAATGGGTTCTTGGATTTGGGGTCTTTCAATGTCAATTGCTAATCCTACTGTTCACGAAGCAAAAATTATTAAGATCCTCAAAGGACTAGAGTTAGCTTGGGACAGACGTATACCAAAATTAATAGTTGATACCGACTCTGGATCAGTATTCTAATGGGTGATGTGTGATGAGCAACTGGATATCAAAGTCAGACACATTAGCCCTGATGATATCCGTGCTGACAAATTAGCCAAGTGAAGCTATGGAATGAATGGTGGGTTGGATTCTAGGATTCCCCTTCACCAGTGATCAAGAGAACTGCTACAAGCAGATCAAACTTAGTCTATCTTTTTTTCGTTTTTCTATGTACCAAAAAAAATGAGGGGGAAAGACATACAGTTACAAGAATCCAAAAGCAACAAACATAATTCATGCTTGAGAACTTCCTTGCATTTGACATAATAGTCCAAATTTACATTTCATCAACTAATGAGTCCATGACCAATTATGGTGTCGAGATCAAATCTCACATGTTGCATCTCACTGAAGCTCAAGAGAAACACACATACATAAATACATACACAAACCCAAGACGTACAAGAGAGACCTCTTATTTGAGAGAGAGAGAGAGAGAGAGAGAATATTTTGAGCCCATTAATTGTCCCATCCAACGTGGGTCAAACTATTTCTCCAGACACAAACACGGTGGTGCCTTTGATCTCTAACTAAGCTTGAAAGGGAACCACATTCAATTATTTTACATCACTATAGAAACTGCATACACAGGCAAACCACTCTAATGAAAATGCTTTTGTTCAATCAGGAAAGCAAAATAAAACAGAGCAAGTGGAGTAGTTCAAAAATCTGTCAAAACAATATAAAGAAATCATATGAAGTACACTGTATTTGTATGTGAAGTACATCTCTCACGTATCTATCACCTATAAAGGGAAGTATTAACAAGCAAATCCATGGATCACAAGTCACAACTAAATATATTCACCTTCATTTTTAAATAAGAAACTCTCTTTTACCATATTTGCCGATGTAGAGTTTTCTGATGGATTCGTATTCATCTTGTCCAGAGTCGAAATTTCTTCACATCACGACGATTTGGTTTGCCATAGGAAACCTGGAGATTATCTTCCATAAAATTACTGACTTGCCTTATCATGAAAATGGGTGGAGGATCATTCTACGTCTAAACAGGAATTCAATGTAGGAATTCATATAATCATGTGAGCACGCATTATTAATGCACAAGAGAAACTATCATACCCTTTTATGCATCTTTAATATGATCATCTAGCTCCTGTAGGTCTTTCTCCACCATCATTCACCAATTTCTTTTGTGCAGATGGAATTTCATTGTTGCTAGTGGATTGGAGATGTGGAGGAGGTGTATCACGAAGAAACCGGTGTCCCTGTAGGAAAGATGGTCGTATTAAAGAACAATAGGTTTGCTGGTAGGTCTCAACTAAAAGCAAACACCTCAATAAGCAACTTCTGGTGACCAAATTTTAAGTGTTTTATATGTATGAATGGCGCTTGTAAGTCATATTCATGCCCCAAAACATGTTCTTCAGATATTAGTAATAAGAAGAAAGGTGAAGGCCATACATGCATGATTATAATACTAGAAGTAATGAATTCAAAGAAAAAAAAAGTTGTGTAGCTCACAGCACGGTAAGAAAATTCATCTGCCTCGAGCATGTGCACAACTTGCCCCATCTTTGGCCGTTTATGGGCATCTATATCTATACAGCGCAGGCAAACCAGTAATACTCTCTTTAAAGCTCTTGGGGGAGGAGGAACACTGATCCGCGGATCTACTAACTCTTCGCCATGATGACTTGCTATCATCCCTTTGAACCAGTCAATCAAGTTTGTCTAAAATTAGGAACGAAAATAATAAGAATATGTATATTTCTACTAGTTAATTAGAGTTATTCAATGACGGATGACTTGTTTCACCTCTCCAGGTGGTCTGGAATAGTCTACCGGGCTCCTGCCAGTAATTATTTCCATGAGTAGAACTCCAAAGCTGTAGACATCGTTTGTTTCATTAAGCATGCCTGTACTTGCATAGTCAGGGCAGACATATCTGTGGTAATTAGGGAAACATGTGTGAGGCAAAAGAAGATGATATGTTTTGTACTTCCTAACAGGTGAGGTTCAGAGGAACACACCCAAATGTTCCCATCACACGTGTCGTGACATGGCTTGCATCAGATCCCAATAATTTGGCAAGTCCAAAATCTGATACTTTTGTATTCCATTTCCTGTCCAACAGTATGTTGCTTGATTTTACATCGCGATGAACAACTTTTGGTTCCAATCCTTCGTGCAAGTATGCCAGTCTGTGGCAAAATTACAGATTCAGAAGAGTAGCACAAAGATGATTATAATACTCCAATTCGAAATTACGATTTTAACATAGGTAATATGCAACCCAAGAACAAAAATGCTGACTAGAAAGTTATAGACATAAGAAACTACAAGATAGATAACCCAAGCATTATAAGTAAGTGATCATATTAGATGTTTAGGCCTATTCAGGACATTAATTAAAATGAGCCTGTCGCATGCATGAGTGTATGAGCAGTGTAACAACTAATAAGTAAGGGTTTTAAAGAAATACTGGCTTTCTTTCTCAGGAAGCATTCACAATTATAATAATGAAGTATTTAAAGATACTCAATCTGGTAATATAAGATTACCTAAATATAGAGCATAGAAGATGGTAAAGATAGATTGAGAAAAAGAAGAGCCAGTTTCAATGATATTCTCTGCAAACCTACAAACTTGATTCCAATGGACATGCTTCAACTGCTGCATATATAGCAGCACTTTTGATTATCGAACACTTTATAGAAAGATTAGATAAGCAATATAGTTGTTGGCAGCTCCCATCACTTCTCTGTTTCAGATCATGGGTCTAGAAATAGCCAGAGAGACTTGAGCGCAAATGTGAATTTAACATGAAAAGAAGACTAGAAAGGCAGCTGATGAAGGTTCAAATTTACATGAACACTAAAAGCATACTTTACTCATAGTAACTCCCAAAACTCATGCCAAAACAGAAATTAATGGGAAATAGCCACAACAAGGATAGTAGACATGCCTAACAAATATAGTAAACGAGCAACATTTAGATTTTAGCATGCAGTATGCCTCACCCTCTTGCTGCTCCAACTGCAATTTTCATCCTGACCTCCCAAGTTAAAGGGCTGACAGGGCCTACATCGCCATGTAACCACTGCTCCAAATTGCCATTATCAATGTACTCATAGACTAGCAACCTGAAAGAGAAACATTAGAATAGTTTATTTAAGAAAACTTGATTCATCTCGCGAAAAAGGGTAATAAGTGGCTGAAAAGACGAACCTTTGAGTGCCTTCCGCACAGTAACCTATCAGACCCACAAGGTTCTTGTGTCTTACTTTCCCAATGGCTTCGACTTCCACCTTAAACTCCTTCTCTGCGTGGCCCTGCTGATGAAATATAAGCTCCAAGTTGATCTTTTAATCTCTCTCAGCTAGTATGATATATTTATTTGAACAATAGTTTGCTTCATATTTTTTAAGAGGGTTTAAATAACTATTGAAGCAGAAGTTAGTGCTCAAGTTGATGCTCTTTCTAGTCATGCAGGTGATCACAGAAGGTTTTCAAGATAATAATAATTATATGTACATTATAGATGGCCCTTGAGTCCTCGACTGTCAAAAGATACATACGAGAAATTAATGCTCACTATATGTTTCACTAGTTGAAATATAGGAGAACTAGTAAATCTTATCTAGGATATAATTAGAGAGTAATTTCGATTTATAATCAAAGTTGGACAAGAGCTTTGCTGCACATTTCGTAAGATCATTAATATAAATATGAACACCAAGTTTAATTAGAATAATGAATTTAGCTGTTGTATTCTAGAGAATAAAAAAAAAAGAATCAATAATTACTTCTTTATTTTAAAGTTACTAAACCATGTTTGAGTAATTATCAATTTCAACCTTTTCAAGTGATTTGAAATACCAATACGATTTTCTGAACCAGCTTCGGTTATCTAGTACTGCTATTATAATTGTGTACTTTCACAAATTTTGACATACCTATAATGTCCTTACTTATTTAAATTCCCACAACAATTTAATAATTTATTGTATATATATGTATTATTAAATTCGTAACTTGTACACAAAGCTCATATTTTATGTAAACCCATCCAAATATGTCCAAGTATGATACGTCATTCCCTATTTCCATATCGTATTATAACATTGTAGTTGTCCAAAGTTAATGTCACAGACCGTAAATAATGAAATGCAGAACCAAAATCACAAACAATGAAATTTGATCATGAAGAAGCAAGATACATGAAATTGGTGCTTGATTGAGAAAAAAAAGAGAGCATAAAAATAAAGTTAATCAGTATTTAGATAAAGCTACTAAATATAATATTATAATTTGATGTTGGCAACAGCTAAAATCGCATGATTAAAGGTGAAAAAATGTAAAGTCAAAGATGGCCCCATATATGATAGATAAGAATAAATAAAAGAAATAAAAGAAACAAAAGCTACCGATTACTTTGTTTTTCGGTAATTCCTAGTCAACAGAGACAAAAAGATTATGTTCCCCACACACTCGTCAATATAATTCATATCTGCAAAGCTTTAATTTCCTTCAAAATTCTACCAAAGAATCTCTACCAAACACACGTTTCTCTTCCGAAATCGACAAACGTTATGAGCAATAATTACAATAAAATTCTTTAATTTATTGATAAGATAAAAAATCACCTAAAAGGTTCCACGCACCAATTTATATGCATCATCACCATTTATTTCATAGTAACTTTATTTTAATCTTCATAGCAATTTCAAATTATTTTGCAATATATTAGAGATGTGTAATGCTTCATTATATACTAAACAATATAATTAAGAAAAATCAAAAAAGATAGAAGACAAAAGGATGTCATATCCATCCTCAAAGCGTAACAGATGTTCACGGATTAATCTGCAAAAGCATCTAAACTGTAACCATTAGTTTCATGTAGAAATGCAGAATTTATTGCACTGCGACACGTTATTATTTTCTAAATAATTTAAGCTTTCAAGGAAATAAATGCAAAGAAGTCCAAGGTTTAAATGAAGTAGTAATTGCGTCGGTGGATTTTACCTCTTGTTTGATAAATTCTTAATAGCAACCACAGATCCATCGTGCAAAACCCGCGGTAAACGACGCCGTATCCTCCTCTCCAATCACACTCTCGTCAGAGAACTGATTCGACGCCGTCTGAAGCTCGCGCAAGCTGTAACATTTCCCCCACCCGTAGCTCCCCAAACCGTCGGTCGACACCGACAAAACCGACGACGACTCACTCCGAGTCGTACTCGACTCGCAGCTCACCGAGCTCGCCTTCTTACTCTCCGACTCAATCTGCGCCGCCTTCACCACGTTCTCCAGGAGAAACACTTTCCTCTCGCCATCATTTGAAACTTCAATTGCTCGGCGTTGATCCGGCTCGTTAACCAGGGGAATGAGTCCGGTGCCGCGTCGCTTGCAGCTCCGGCGGCGGAGGAAGACGAAGACCAGAACGAAAACGGCCAGCGCGAGCAGGACGGTTGCGATTATGACTACGTAGAGCTCCTGGCGGAGAATTGGAGTTTTGGCGGTGAAAACACTCCCGCCGGCGGAGTCGTTGGAAGCCGCCATGGTTCGCGGCGATGCGGAGGTTGTTGCGTGCGTGTGTGGAAAACGACGTTAGTGCATGCTACGGCGGGATGAATAGAATGCGAGGCTAAATTTGAATTGAGAAAAATGAGGAGAAGATGGATAATTGAGGTATGAGACTTGGATTAATATGCATATTATGTTGATGGCGATTGGTAGCATTCAACCTCAACGGATACGATGAAAATGAGCGAGTGAGAGAGGTCAGTGGAGTTTTTGCTGATGAAATGTTGAAATTAGTGCGTTTAATTTGGGCTTAGGAGATGTAAGATTTACCGGATTGCCACTGTGCGGAGTGGAGGGAACAAGTAGGCAAACGCTCGAGAGGAGCATGCTGACTGCTGCCGACCGTTCGCCTGTAGAATGACATATTTGGCCCCCGAGTTCCGTTATTTCATTAATCAACTAGTAATTGCCAAAAAATCACATTTTTTAATCATTTTTGCTATTTAGACACATATTTTAAAAATATTTTAATAATCATTCAATCTTTAGAGTGGTAGCAATTTTAAGTCCACGAATTTTTAGTATTGAAACAATTTCATTTCACCGATGAAAAGATGCTTCGGGAACAAAATTTGTTGAAAAAATGGGGGCATTGAAGTTGCTAAAAAAAATAGCCATTATTAAAGGGTAAATATCACTTTAAACCCTAAACTATACTCATTTTATCAAAAATATCCCGAACTTTAAAAAATATCATTTTAAACTCCAAACTATTAACATTTTATCAAAAAAATCATAAACTTTGAGAAGTATCACTTTAAATCTCAAACTATTAATTTTTTTATCAAAAATATCCTACATCAATTTTTCGGTTCAATTTTTTGAGAAATATCCTCTTCTCGTTCAATGAGCCACATCAAAATTTCAAAGACAAGAAATGAACACTGGATATATCCGATGAGTCAATCAGAAGATATCTCAAGTCCAATTTCGGGAGCTGAAAAATTGATGTAGGATATTTTTGATAAAAAATTAATAGTTTGAGGTTTAAAGTGATATTTCTCAAAGTTTAGGATTTTTTTGATAAAATGTTAATAGTTTGAGGTTTTAAATGATATTTTTTAAAGTTCGGGATATTTTTGATAAAATGGGTATAGTTTAGAATTTAAAGTGATATTTACCCTTATTAAAACGTTTAAATTCACTATCAAAATTGCATGTGATCATACATAGAAGTCGAAAATCCCGTAAAAAGGTGGGTAGTGTAGACAATCAAAATTGTTGGCAAATAAGATTGCATACGTATAAATCAAAATTAAATAATTAATTATATTTTTGTTTTATTAATGGAATTTATTTCAAAGTTAAATAGATATATGATTAATGTTTAATTTTATCGGTCAATATAAAAACATAGAAAAACGACATGTGACAACGACGGAGAGGAATAACCATTCAAATTGTGTTATATAAGCCTTAATTGTCACATAAGCCCTAAAATATCACCTAAGCTCAAACGTCCACAAAGCCCACTAGCTAACATCTATAAATAGGGGTGTTGGGGCTTCATAAATAGAGGTGAAGTGAAGAAAGTGAAGACAAGTGAAGAGAGTGGAAGCTTGAAGAGTTCAAGACTCGAAGTATTATCTGCAAAGTCTTCTCCATCATTCGAAGTCTTCTTCAACATTCAAGGCGTTCTTCATGCAAATCGTCGCATTCTTTGCTAAGAACATCATCCAAATCAAATCAAAGATGACGTTCAATCCGAAAACAATGTGAAAGCCCTTCGCATTGGAGCTCAAAGTTGATGACCTCCAAATCATTCTTCAACACATCAAACCAAATCCAACAGTTGTTCTGAAAACAAGATCAATGTCCTTTAAATCAACTTCATCAAATTCAAGCTTCAAGTTTAAGGAGATCAATGAATCACATCCCCTCCAAAAACTTTTAAGAATATACAAGGATCGTTCAAAAAAGAGTAGAATCAGATGATACAATAGAGATCGAAATCTCACAAATATATCAAATCGAAATTATATGATTTTGTATACAATTTCGTATTTTTCAATTAAATACTAAAATTTGTGTTAAATGTAACAACTCGCTGCTAAAACATATAGCCTTGAAAAAGTAATTTGGGTGGTTATGTTTATAGAAAAGTTCGAATCGAAATATCATGTTAAATTTGATATCTTTAAAATGTAACTAGCTCGATTTGGTTCGAAATACATGGCTTTTTCAATTTATAAATATTATGAATTTATTTCTTTTCGTTTTAAAACCAATGTCAGATGAACACTCCTATGTTTCAAATAGATATTTTTATACAATAATACATGAAGGAATTTATCTTAGCTCTTTCAGTTATTAGTTTTTTCTTAAAATACTATTTGACGCTTTTGAACCAATATATGGTGAAAAATTAAGTCATCGAACTTTATTTTGTACGATCCATTAATAATTTTTCAAGAGTTGTGTATAAACTCACAATGTAAGAGTTCAAAGCAAAATCATCACAATCGATGAGTCGTAACTTGTAAAATACTTGCTGCCTCAATAAACCATAACGCACCACTTGACAAACACTAAAAATGTAAACGTTTAATATAACAAAATTTAATAGTTTATTATTTCTCGCCTAAATTTCACCTTTTCAACCTCAATAAATTTGCCCGTTATCGGCGTCGCTCGTACTATATAATTTACACATATATACGACCAACAAATAAAACAAAACGAGATGATATCTTTTTTTCTTTTTCAGTTTAAATACATTCGTCTGTAGTATTAAATTGATTACCAATTTACATAATTCGCGAATGCTAGCTGCATGTAACAGAACAACAAATTCAACGAATAAGTTAAGATAATAGAGATGGTCTTTCATGTGGATTATCTCATGGTGCCAATTATCGACTCAACTCGATCATAAAAAAATTAACTTGAACTTCACAATACTTGAGTATGGACCCACTAGACTCGATCTATTCGATTACACATATTTGTTTTGAGTTTCTTCCCAGGGCTTTCCACTTGAAATTATAAGGGATAATTGCTTTAAAAAATACGTGAATTTTGATTTCATTTTTGTTTTCAACAGTTTATAAATTATTGTAATAATATCACTGTTTTTTAGTTTGCAGCAAAATAAACACAACTAAATTTTTCCAACGATCAACCCTAAATATAACTATAAAGTTAGTGCAATCTCTACAATAACCTCACAAACACTACAACTGCATTAGTAGGTAAGGTTAATGCATGAGAAACGTCTAAATTGTCAATACAACAGCCAAAGTTTACACGGCTCATTTCATAGAACATTATACAAACATTAGATCAAACACAAACAACTGCTCAAAACTCCATCTATCTGTTCTTGTGCCATCAGCTTTATTGAGGATATACTCAACAGCGCAAGACTCTGCATCAATCTAGGCTCGACTTGAGTGCAGATGCATAAGCAGTTATTCATAGAAAAAGCGGTAAGTTAGCGACTCTGCAGCAACTCATTACACGAGGCGCCTCATGAAGTTTCTCGTAGTCCCTTGGTGCGTTCGAACGAGCAACCCCACTCCTACCCGACCCCAAGACAGATACCGAGGCCGATTCCAACACCTACTCTTACACCGGCATTGAACCATGATAGCTCCCCATCTTCACCCTCTAAATATTCCGTGCCATAATAGACATTGATGTGCCCTTTGTCTTCTTGTCTATATTTCGGATAGTTCCTCAACTGAAGAATTATTTGGTACGAATTAAACACAAAACGAAAGTACAAAACACACACGAAAATCAGTTACCCAATTCATCTCTATGAGATTACGTCAGGGGGCATGCCAAGACAGGGATAATTGCACTATAATTTTCTGATATAATTACAGGGAATAAGGCAGCTATTTATAAGAAACAATATCTCTAATCTACCCTCATAATGATCCAGCCCAAATTAACTCTATTGCAAAGAAAAAAGGCATCATGTACAATGCAGAAAGAGTCGAATAAAGATTCACATGAGTTCAAGAATTCTAATACCTTCTACATAAAGTGTGTGAACCATGTGAAAATCGAACTTCTACGACATGGATCATGCATATAAAGCCTTCTTGAATCAAGAGACATAATCCAGAAAGAGAAAAGGTCAGAAAAGGAGGAGTTGTGATTCTTTTTAACAGAGTTATGAGGCTTTATGATATATGCATTTGGTTTCACCTAGCAGTTACCAAGAAATTAAACTTTAATTTTGGTCATACATTTCTCGACTATATTCTGTGTTTTCTCCATCGCGATAGCGAGTTCTAAATTCCTATGGAGCTCGGGGCATTAGAGGTCGAACCAATGGATAAGACAAATCCCATGAGGTGCTTAAAATTTTTTGTTTATCTAATGATTAATGAATCAACACATCATATTATCCACTTCTGATCCTCTTGATATATACAACCATTGTCAAACTATAAGACGGGGTAAAAACACACACGCACACACATATACACACAATTCTATTATCCCATAATGCATAGAAACATGTGACAGCCTCTAGCAATCAAGGATATGCTTTTATATGTCTGTCAAAACTTGTGTGCATAAACCAACAACAAACACCCCATTTTCATGCAGCAATCAAACAGATAGATGCATCACAAATTGCTAATGTAAAATGCCAAGATAAATACCGGCACTGTGAGCGTAGATGGACCCTCTTTCTGACCAGGCATCTCATACTCCGGTATAGCTTCCAGCATCCCTTTCCTCGTCTGCTTTCTCCTGTGGTGGCTAAGCTGCAAAGTCTGAGTCAGTATTATAGGACTACCCAAGAAGCTACCCGCTACATAAACCTCAATAGCCAGTGCACATGCATTCTGATTACCTTTGAGAAATCCTACTAAATCCGACTCACACCTCATACCCCAAACTTGCCCCTGATGCCTATGCTCCCCTAAAGATCCATTGCTGTGGCAGAGCTCTAACCTACCCGTTAGCACAAGCACATTCTCTCGAAAGACCTCAAATTTGACACTCCCCGTCATCCTAATGCTATCAGTGCTCACGAATGTAACCTCTTCGGACTGCTTATCTAACCTGTCCCTTTTTAAAAGGGTGGAGACGCCATCGGAGTATATGCTGGTCCTCACACAGTTCACTTCCAGGAGCGTATCGGGGTTCAAGGGGACGTGGTTTAACGTGAGGTGGTCGGGGACTGAGTCGTCATCGAGGACGCATTTGTGAACTCTAACATAGAACACTCTCAAATCAAGCCATTGCAGAGATACCTTCACATTGCTAGGATGGTAGGCGGGGTGCCGTAAGGATGCGTGGTGACCGTTTTCGACTGCTCCGTTTTCGTGGAGCTCTTCATCGGAATCCCCCATTTCTCTTAGGGAAATCAGCACCTCCTCTTCATTGAAGTCCATGTTTTATGTATTGGCTTGTGAAAAGCGATGAAGGGAGGGGCTATTTCAGTGAGACAACCTGAAAACATGACAGCACAGCAGTGTGAAAGCGATCCACAAGATGAGTTCCTCACATTTCAAGAACACACACACACAAAGGAACTCTCAATAAAAGAGAACAAACGAGCAATTAGTCCTACATAAAGGAAAAACTTGAGAAAGTGGAGAACAGAAACAAGGAAACACAATCAACTTAGGTCCCTAAATCAAATTATTTGGTTGAACAAAAGCAAAAAAGAAAAAAAGGCGAAAAATCTGGAAAGAATGAAGTGTGAATGAAACAGTTGAATTCTGTACTAAGATAAGCCGAACTGAAGGAAAACAAAATTGAGCTAATCAATTTGAAATGATGATTAAATTGAAGATAATAGAACATTGGTCGTACTGCATTATCCAGATTATGAAACAGCCAGAATAATGACAGGAAAAATGACTGCAGAAATGAAGAAATTGAGAGTGAAAATTACCAGTTCAATATTTCATGTTGGGTTGGCTTTATTAAGTTAAAACTACTCCAACTTGCATTCGAAATACAAAATTCTGCAAAATTTTCTTCCTTTAACACTACAAATCGACGAGACGGCGATCCGAGGAATAGAATTAAAAGGCCATTATTGCGCCATAAATTGAGATCCGGCCTCAGCAGTGAGGAAAAAAACAGAATTTAATACACAAACTCCAAAATAAAATTCAGTATTAGACGACGAAAATACATCATCTTCTCATTCATTGAGGCATAAAGCCCACTGGCAGGGAGTGATATCCTTTATCAATAAACATGCAAATAAAATATGCTATTAAAGGTGACGCGTGCAAAAATAGACGACAGATATTCTGTTTATAGTATTTAATAAGGTATAGCATTTACAATAACTTTAACTAATTCTTGTTGTTTATTATTTGAGGAAAATTTGTGTGGTGTGTTGGTTCTATTTCCATAGTAGAATAGTTAATGTTTTAAGTCGATCTCAGATTGGAGTTTATTGTGATATTATGTTTAAAACTTTTATATTAATTGATTAAAAAAATGAGGTGCTAGTGGGCGAACAATCGATAAATAAATGTGTATCGATCAAATGTAGTATCTACAATATCTCAGCGAATTAAGCAGATGGTAAATTGTGGAATTTGATTGTGAATGAGTGTGAGGACAAATTTGAAAGGAGAAGTGCAACGTAGCAACTCTTCATTAATATCTATTCCGGTAGAAGACAACCAAATCCTAACATGGGACCAATCAGGAAAACAAAATATTCAGATTAGGAGCGTCATGTCATGCTTTCCGTATTTAGCAAGATGAAAGAGAAATGAAGTATTAACATTTTTGGATGAAAGAGAAAAAGTGAGACATAAAATAGAATTATTATCTACAACATTCGTTGACGATATTGTTATCTCATGTACGACAATAGTCAACATAATAATAATGATAATTATTATTATAATAATAATTATTATATTATTATTATTATTATTATTATTATTATTATTATTATTATTATTATTATACAGGCTCTCAAAGAAAAGAAATAGACTCTTAATTAACTACTACTACTATTATTATTATATGGTCGCTCTCTTCCGGAGCATAAAGGGTTTAGTAATTTTCTGCAATTAACTATACATATATTTTAATGTTAATGGTTTACGCTATAGATGTATGACAATAGCCAACTATTCAATTTATGAAATGTTACGTGAGTTTGCATTATATAATTTATATTTGTTATAAATATTCCCAAGTTTATCATCTAAATTTTGAGTTTGCATTGAGGTCCTTCTATAGCTCTATCATCTATGCATCTATCCCAATGGATAGGGCCCACCACCCTACCTTGTAGCAGGTAATGGACAGTATGAGACAAGACATTTTTTTGACACGTTTAATATAAGATGATAATTATTGCGTATAAAATATAATAATTATATTCAATATAATTCAAGTTATCAGAGAACAAGTTAGTAGTTGGGTTTAATAATATGATAATTATATTTAATACAATACTTGAGCAATTGGGTTTAATACCTACTGGAGACACTAATATCTTAACACATGATTGAGATATTATGATACTCATGACAATTATTAAGAATATAATAACTTAATTAGATTAGCGACTGTCCCATGGCTTGGCTTAATAAAGATGCAAGAAATTCTTCGACCAAAGATCATTGATTCGAATCTTGTTATTGTCTTCAGTCGAGTTATTCCATAGTCGAGTTCTACTATAATTGATTGATAAATGCAATCCCTTTATTCCAAAATATATAGCTCATTAGTCCTATGTTTCATGACCAGAATGTATAATTTCATTTCGATATTTGATATGCAGCATCCATTTAGCAGGAAAATTTTTCCGTAACGATTTGCTAAACGCGTATGGTAAATAGTAGATAACAATCAAATAACAAACGAAAAGAACACAAAATTTGAAGAGTAATTAAACCATCACATAATGTTATATTAGTCGGTAGAATATAACTTTTCAGATAAATATGATGGTGCAATTAGATGGAAAAATGTGAACTACTTATGTTCCCAATTTGCAATTTCAGCACTAAGCATAGAATAATGTTGGTGCGAAATAATGTTGAAATGGGGCGGGTCTGGACCATGCACATCTATATTCCTCAAATCTGATCCTAATGAGTGTGACCAAACAAAGAAGCTAAAAACAACAGGGAAGATGATGGGCGTCGTCTAGTATTTAAACATTCCATTTCATTTTATCTATATGACATTACATCTAGATAAAACCACAAGTAATCAACGACAAAAATTAATATACTACATGAATGGCATCATTTTACAGATCTCGACACATATCCCTCTAGTTTTGTGCATAAAAAAATATTTTAAGATAGCGAAAAACATGTTTTTTTTTGTTAAAAGTTGACACACAAAAATTTCTTGACAAATAATATTTTGTCAATGAAAATGAATATTGCAACAACCACGCTTTGCATATGCAAAGACAAAAATACAATAAAAAGAACACTCTAATCCTCCATGAAATCGACAAAAACTGCGGTATAGTAAACTACTCAACGTGTGTGGGACTGTTTTGAAGGCGAAAGCCAAAGATAACACCGTTGCATGTGCATCAACTTTCAAACATAAAACCTAGAGATTCTAAGAAGACTCGACATTTAGCATTAACTAGCTCACAGAATAAATATAGATCCTATTCATGCTATACCTAGTAAATTACACTCCCGCAATCTAAAAACATACAGAAGAAGCACACGCGCACTAAATTCTAATTTCTCAGCTACAACTTCTAGCATAGGGACTGACGTCTTGGAATTACTACATTAGACTTGATTAGATATGTAATTACCTGGTACGAATACGATCAGAGCATCTGTATGCAACTGTGATCAATGATTATTTGCTGATAAAGAGCAATAATCACCATATTAGATCCGATCCTCTGATTGGAAACTGCAAACCCCGTTTAAGCTCATTGCTTGAAGCATGAAAAAATATGTAATCTCCATGTCAGCAATTCATAAAGATTAAACTTTGAAGTCAGCAGACAGATAAGCTTTTGCTATGAAGCATAACTTGATGTAAAGCATTCTAGAAATATCGAGACAATCAACAAGGGGCGGATACATCCTAGCAATATATCCATCTTTTAAGGGTAAAAGTAGAAATGGTCGATCGTTTTAGAGTCCTGCCGAGACTCATTCCAGGAACTGGAGAGGAATAGCGTACAGAGTGAGTAACTGAAGCGGAAAAGTGAGCCACCAAGCCGAGATTGATAGATGCAATATTGTCTCTGGACCTTTGTTCACCGAGGAATTCCAAACTCTATGGCACATGGAGAAGAAATCAAGGTCAAAAATCAGTGGAAACTGTAAAGAATACATTGAGTATAAAATGGAAATCAGGAATAAGAGAAGGAATGACTACGGCATCATAAGAAGTGAACATGACTTGCTAATTCATATTAAAGTTTTGGATTTATTTGAACAAGGACTCAACCCTTGCAGTCTTGCTATTATACGTTGCCAGATGGAGCTACCTTGCTAATTCTAAGCTATAACTTATGTTAAAGTTTACAGTTGAAAACTCCAAATATAATGGAATTACACAACAGGGAATGATGTCCTTATCAAAATCCCAATTGAGCTACGCCAGATAGAGGGGACTCGTTACTGCTAAACGAAACTTCTACAATTCCAAATAGAAGCATCAATTAAAGAAAACAATTTAGTACAAGTCATTCAAGTGAAATGCACTAATAAAGGCTAAATCAGTGAATGGTCAGTGCAGTGCCAGTGTGCCACTTCTGCTTTACCTTAACACATCAAAACACGAATACGAATATCTCCATGCAAACCTTAATTTTATCAAAAGGAAAAAACTCCAGTTAAGTTACAATGGAATGAGTTATGAGAAAAGGAGTTGCATGACATATTTTTCTACACATTATTTGGTGCAGAATGAAATGGCTACCTCCATTTGTGGCGTTTTCATGCATGTGGAATTTGAGAATAAAATTCAGCTTACATATATAATAACTGTTCAGTTTATTTCCATTGAAGTCATGTAGAATTTGAGACTTTAAAATTCAACTTACTTAATAACTGCTTGGTTTATCTCTATTGAAATCGACACAATTCATTCTACTATCTAAGCATCACAAGAACCTACTTATCGTCTAACAAAATTATAGGACAAAGCAATAGAATATAACATGAGTCAACAACCAATGTCACAGCAGCTATACTAAATCAACCATATCAAAGACCTAAAGTAATCAAACTTTACCAAATTATAACACATTTGGCCTATAGATTCCAAACCAATTAACCAATTGAGAGATGCAAGACAATTAAAGAAATTCAACCTTGAGAAAGCCAACTCCAGCAAGTTGTATCAATGGCGATATTAGACTTCAATCGAGCAGCTGCAATCGTACTATGGAGCGGCAGCATTGTCAACAGGCTTCCCAATACTGGAGCAAACCTTTAATAAACCCAATAAACCACAAATTGGTAATAAAAACATATCTATAAACCTAAAACGTTCAAACATTGTCAAATAACCAGTACCAAATTGGCCAGAAACAAGTGTGGAGCACAACAGTCAACCCGACCAAAAACACAGAGAATTCAATATGAACGAGTGCGTGTTTCATAAAAAACAAGAATAAGCAAATAACTGAAGAAACAGTCCAGCGACCAAACCTTGAAGCAGCACCGGGAAATTGGCTGGTCGAAGATGAGAACGAGGGGACGGATTTATGACTTGAGCCCAATGTTTTGGGGATTGAACTAGCGCGAATGCGAAGTGACCTTCTAACGATTGTGGCGGCGAATCTGCCCGCCGAAGCCATTGGAGCTCTCGTCGAGAGGTTTTAGCGCTTAAACCCTCCGCATAGCGTTCGATCTTAGCAACTTGCGACTTCTCTCGCAAATTGGCTATTGCATTAGGTTTTGTGCAAATTTAAAAAGTACCAACTTATATACCCAACTTTCATAATATATATCTGGCTCATACCCATTTTGAAAATTCACTACAACCTATACCCAACATATTAAAAACTATATTTTGAATCAAAAGTTTCAAAATTTGGTTCGAAAATCGAGTTTGAGCTTTTGTCGTATTATGTTTGTTTGAAAATTTGTAAAAGTAAAATGTGATGTGAGAGACATTGTTTTTGTCTCTTTCGATTCGAGTCTCGGACCGAGACAACCTATACCAAACAAGTATAGAATATATATTGATTTTATCAACATTGGATTCCTTTCACAAGCCACACATCTATTTTCTTCATTATCAAACCAAATATATATTTATCAACATTGGATTCCTTTTACAACCTACACATCGATTTGCTTGATTATCAAAAGAAGTTGTTTTGGGAGAGAGTAGAGAAGAAAAATTTAAATTTGTGGAGAAGAAGAGAATTCAAGCACATAAATTTCGATCGAGAGAAGAAAAAGAATTCAAACACATCAATTTTCTCGAACAAGGTAAATTCACTACGAAAACTTGAATTTAAGCTTTGGAATATTGTTTAAAATTGAGATTTAAGTCAAAAACATATCTCCGATCGACTAAGGCAAGTCTCGGTCGATAAAAACATCTCTCCGTCGACGAACTCTCTCCGGTCGGAGAGAGTTCGTCGACGGAGAGATGTTTTATCGACCGAGACTTGCTTTAGTCGATCGGAGATATGTTTTACATGAAATTCTCAACTTTTTGTCTCCGATTGACCGAGACATGTGAAAATGACCGAAAACTAGGCAAAACGTGACATTGTCGACTTTGTTTGTTTTTCGTAACCGAGAGAGTTATGTTTCAATTTTAATAATTTCATTGAATTCTTTGTTCTATATTTCGGGTTTGGCGACCGGAGGAGAAAATAATTTTAGAATATTTATACCGGAAACACAATTCTAAACCAACTCATATTTTACAATTGGAATTACATTATTCATGTCGCAAGATGTTTGTTTGTTTTAATTGATTTTTGAATATTTAGTTTTAACAATTTGAAGAGGAGAGGGCAAACAAATGTCGCATTGAGTTTCGATTGAAGGCTTCTTTCGGTCGGCGGAAGAAGCCTTCCTCGACGAAAACTTGATTGGTCGTGAACAACAAATTAATTCAATTTCTTGAATTAATTTGTTGTTTCGATCGACCATTGAAGTTTCGATCGAGGAAGGCTTCTTCGATCGACCGGAAGAAGCTTCGACCGGCATTGATTTTCCATATCAATTTAATTTTAATTTAATTTTCTAATAATTAGTTATTAATTGAATTTTGTAATAATGCAGAACCATATTTTCAAGTAACGAGTGACAATATGTCGGACTTACGGTATGTTTTCGTGTATATTATTTTGAAACAATATAGTTATTCGATTTTTAATATGTTTACCGTATGTATATTTTGTAATTGAGATATTTTTCGAGCTTACGGTATGTATATTTTGGATAAATGTTGCTAAATGTGATTGAATAATATGATTGAATATGAGTTTGTAATTGAGATATTTTTCGAGCTTACGATATGTATATTTTGGATAAATGTTGCTAAATGTGATTGAATAATATGATTGAATATGAGTAGTTAATATTTGAACAATATGATTGAATATGAGTAGTTAATATTTACCGATATGGCGTTGAATTATGTTATTGAATAAATAGTGTTTATGGCTTGTATGTTTTCGATTGAATGAGATATTTGTTTTGGCAGAAATAATGTGATTGAATAAATAGTGTTTATGGTTTAGAATGGTTAAATTGTACTATTACTTAATTATGGCGAGTGTTTTGATCGGTGATTTGTAAAGATTGATTTCTAATTATTTGTATGATAGGATGTTTATTGATGCGAATTATAGACAAATGAAATAATTATTGTAGTAGTTTGTTGGTTTGTTGTACGTTGTGTAATATGTGACATTGATATAATTGTAGGTCGATCCTGTTTTTTAGGCCTACTACAATAAATGTTGTGGCGGATGTAAAACTTATTATAGGAATGATTATTTTAAGTATATTAAGAATGTCTTGCTAGATAAGGCGTGACAGGTTGGTAGATATGTTTAGGGGTTGCTTTGGTCATCGATTGATTGGATTTCGCCTAAGTCTAGTTTATCTTTGCACCATATAGTATCCGTCGGATAGAACCTACGCATACCGGAGATGTATTTTTCATCAATGGAAGATATATATGTTTTCTATTAGAGATTATGCTCTAGTCACCGCCCGCAATTTGGGTCATCATCATTTGATCCCACACAAGACTACGACTTGAGCGACGTTGAGGTCTATAGCCTTTTTATGGGGCACACGATTACATTCGTAATCTAGTGGATAGATTTTGTAGTAGTGATTTTAGTGATGATGTAGATCTTCGTCACTATTTACGTGTGGCCACGTTATTATCCTCTATGGATTCGTATTTGGGTGCGATACGGGAAGATAATAGCTGATTGGGTTTGGGCATTGGTTGACGATCCGGAGGCGTTTTGCCGATTTCCGTGAGGCTACGGTTACGGATATTGAGATATTATACGACGCAGTGTCAACCTAATGCTCAATACCACTTTTACGGACCGATCGGGCACTATATGCTTGGTCACCGAGATCATACCGAGCTTGGGAAGTATAGTGGGACGTCATCAATCCCACAACGTGTCAAGAGTGTTGAGGTGGAAGTTCAAGAGTAGGCTCTCACCGCGCGCTTTCTGGTCTCTTTTTGAGCAAGAGGTCTTGAATTTTATTATAATTTTAAATCATGTATGAGGTATTGTATTTATTAGAATATTAAATAACATCTTTCAATTTATTGTAGGTCGATTATCATCTCACATCGATCGAGCCCGACTCATTCGAGGTTAGCACCGTTCTTGGGTGTCATCTCACACCTCTCCACTCGGTGTGAATTTTGTTATACCGTCAAATCCTTTGAGGGAGGACGGCAGTTCCCTTCTCGTCGTGGTGTGTCTCATCCGGTGGATGAGCCTCGGCGTAGACGCCGAGTTAGGAGGGCTCCACGCTTTGTTGAGGATCCCGATCTTCGGGGTCTCCATCGAGCGAGCCTCGAGCCTTCGCCGAGACCCAACCGAGGACATCGTCGGTTGGGTTCGTTGAGGTTCCGTTGTTGATGAGCTACGGCGCCATATGTGGATAGCCGTCCATCCGTTGAGAGGCGGGATACGGAAGACATACCGGAGGCGGCTTCATCGAAAGCGGTGGTGGTGAGCACCTGGCGTCTTAGTTCCGTCGATCGTCGTTGGATCCGAGAATCTATTCGGAATCTGTCCGGAGAGTGAGGACGAGCAATGCAACGATCGAGAGGTCTATCGAGACAAATTTATTCTAAAGATAAAGTGGTTTGAAAACCTCTTAGAAGACTCGATGTGGTTGCACACATAGGGATGATCTGCTACACATGCACCTCATGTCCCACGTCATCCGACGAGCGGCGACGAGAGGTGAAGATCGAGAGACCACATCACCGCCCACCCGGATGTCCTCCGCACGGTGGACATATTGAGCCGGCCGGGCGGACCGCATCGCCCAGTGATACCCTCCCGCTACTCACCGGATCCATGGTACCGATCACGGAACTACATCTCATCATTCCATGATGGGGTGGACCTATTTAGTGATCGGCGCCTCGAACGTCGTGAGGCGGACTTTCGAGCATGTCGGGAACATTTGGAGCAACAGTAACTATTGAGTCTCATATTTGGCGTTTATAATATTTCATTATATTTGTTATGTTTTCATTTTCTAAATTAAATGTTTGTAGTTCGGGATCCGGAGAGGTGAGCAGGCACGGAGACCTTCTATGTAATGAGGTCACCATACGTGAATAGCCCGATGCCACGTCCATTATCCGTGATATATTGATAAATTACCGCGTTTCTTGAACACAAATAAAGGCAATGGTGGTTGTTCGAGTCTTGATCGACAAGTCCAGTTGCATTTTTTGTTCATATCGAAATGCTAGAAAGGCCTTTTGATGTTCGGGTACGTACGTTTTTATACAATATGCTTCGTTTTTTTAAGTACATCTACTTATATTGATATGTATCCCTAAAATAATTTTGTAGGTCGTCGATCTATTCATGGTGTATTTGAGGATGAGACTCGATGTCGGGATCGACGTATTGGATGGGGTGGATTATCAAAACACAATCATCCTTGATACTGGTTTTTTCGTAAGTCTTTAATACAATCAATATATAGTATATATGTGTAGTATCTCTAATTACTTAATTTTCAATGTTGAATAGATGTTTCTGCAAAATTCATGGTCCGAGGTACACGCAACGCTTTCGTCCTACATTCAAGACCAGCGTGAGAGCAGTGATCATGACCCATGAGAGCATTGTTATGGCATGGAATCCATCGCATTGGATAGCGATTGTCCTCGGCATGGCGGGTTATACATCATGGTTACGTGCCGTGCGGTAACCTTATTTAATCTGATAAATTGCAAAATTGAAATTTTCCTTGTTTATTTTATCTAAATATTAATTTTATAGATCATCATCCCATGCGTCATCGAGCGGCGTTTCGCGATAGTGCGCGTGGATATGCACTCTGTCATTGCGTCTTTGTTTGACTCGCGTGTTGGCGGATGGACCAGGATCAGTGGATGCGAGGATGATGGACTTCGTGTGCTGACTAGATTATTGCGGCGGTTCGATCTTCACTAGATGGTTCGAGGCTAACTCCCACCGATACCACCATGGAATAATGATGCGATTATTACACGAGCCGCCCTCTTGAGGTATTTGACCAGAAGACGATTTCGGTGATGGTCCATTTGCGTGCATGATGTGGAACGTCTTATTTACGGTTCACCGAGCATCGAATGGGTACGTCTAATGTTGTAGCATATAGACATAAAGTAGGTGGAAATATATATGAGATATGTAATCCATATAAAGCCGAGAGGAAGAGGAAGAGGAAGGCGTCGACTATCGAAATTAGCATGTACTATGTAATGATTTTATTTATTTTATCTCATGTAATAGATTCTTAGTTACATTATCTTATCGACAATGGATTAATTTTAATATGATCTTCAACTTCAATTTCAATTTCAATTTCAATTTCAATTCCAATTCCAATTCCAATTCCAATTTCAATTCAATTTGATTAAGTTAAAATAATAATAATGTTAATAATATCTTTACATGAATGTTTTCTTTCATTACAATGTCACTCGTCTCGGATAAGTAAGGACACTTCCGCGCGTATGAGATTCGTTACCACACAAGCTACATGTCCGTAGTGCACGACTTCTACTACTCGATCCCATTTACGTTGGATGACGATATCGACCCACTTTGGGCCCCACTGACGGACTCTATTAGGAGGCATAACTATAATTCCAAAGAATATCTGGAGGAGCAGTCCAACTAGACGTGGTGAGCAGGATTGATCCGATCTGAGTATGCTTGGCTAGCTTTACGAATGATAGTACTCCCCACATAGTTAGATATATGGTGACCTTTATGACAAAAAATTTATATAATCAATTATATGTAAGTGAAATCAATTTGATCAAAAAATTAACATAATTAAACTTAAATTGTACCATATAGTCAGCAATGACATGAGAACACGGTATCATATCCATGTCCCACTCCAAACACGCACGATTGCGTATTGAGATTGACTCGAATGTTTTGCTTCGTGCTTGACTTTGAAAGTGGAGTCGATGAGGGCACTACATCGTATCTGCGTGATAGTTCCATTGATACCATCATCTTACGCGTTGCTTCAGGGGTCAATTCAGCCGCGTACCTCTTTGCTGCTTCATGTCTCTCATCGAACCATTTTTCTGTAATGTGACGGATTGCCTCAATCATTGAGCAAATTGGCAATCGTCTAGCCCACAATATTCGAGAATGAATGATTCGGCAATGTTCGATGTCATAAAACTTGTAGCACCTAACGGGGCACTGTGATCTAGCCCACTTCTGCACTCCAACCTCCACCAACTTGGTATATGCGCCACTACCATCGGCCTTCACGAGAGACTTTAACATAGCCATCGCTTTTTCAAAGTGTGCATCTTGGTACGCATAAGCGGCTTTCGGAATAACTTTGCGGATGGTTGCCCAAACGGGGTGATTTTTCGGCGATGGTAGTAGCATAATCCGTGTGTTGCATCGGGTGAACACACTTGACCGCGTTCATTATACTGACATGGGCATCTGAAACAATCAACATCTCTGGATTTGATCCATAAGCAGCTTGTAGTCGAGACAGAAACCAAGTCCATGAGACATCATTCTCGATCGGACCAATTCCATAAGCTAATGGAAAAATTTGCTCGTTGCCGTCCTTTGTCACGGCGAATAATCTACCTTTATTGCGGCCCTTCATGCGTGCATCGTCCACTACAATCACGGGTCGGAGGCACAATGTATGCCTAATCTGCATGAACCGAGCGTGACAAAGAGGTGACGGAACCGACCATCGATCCAATATCCAAGTCGGTTATCGAACCGGGATTGCTCATCCGTAACATATGCGAGATAACTCGGTAGTAGCTGAAATGATTCTTCATGTCCACCGTATATCATCTCGATCGCCTATTACGGGCTCGCATTGCTACTCGTATGTAACGTGTACACCGTACTCTCGCAAATCGGCCATAATGGACCTCGGCTTTAGCACTTCACCGTCTTGGCGTATTTTTCGTGATATGTATGCTGCAATTACGGGCATTAACCTTCCTTACTCCGATATTTACTAGGTTACGTGCAAGTATGTATAGCATCAAACTTGCGGACAAACCAAAATCTACCTTGTTTGCGATGCACGTGGTAGAAAAGGACACCGATTATGATATCGACATTTGAATGTAATCCTCGAATTATCGGATCGAGGAATAACAAATTCTACTCGACGTTCCAAATGCCATAGCCCCACGGATATCTTGATTCACCCTTGCATCGAAGATGGAACCTTCGCTCACTCATCGGGTCCAGAACCGAGTCCGAGGGCGAGCAAAGAGATTAATCAAGCATCATGAGGAATAACGAGGACTAGCCGGTTGCTCATCTCCTCAACTTCTTCGGCTCTAGGCCTCCTACGTGCGCTTGCGTGTTACTCTGCACGACGGATCCATGCGTCAAACTCTACAAATGAGTCATAGCTCACCAAAGCAGACTCACGATCTTCTTCCTCTTCATCCGACTGTTTCATCTTCTTCTTCTTCAACGTAGTCGTCGTCATCGCCGTCCTCAACAAGTGTATCACCCCCGTTGTGGTTGCGACATATGTTGGAAACGAATTCTGGATGGATCCATGTATTGCGGCATATATTGAGATGTATCGATGTCAAACCAATCGGATGATGTAAATTGTTGTGTCAACGACGCGTCGAACGATATGTGTTGGGAAGTGTAGTCATATGTTGGCGAGGATGGTATCTCAAACGAATGTCTATATAGTTCTTGCTCCGATTGGGATGTGTCGGCATCGTGAGTCACATAGACCTCGGTTGGGCATCATGAGTCAATCGAAAAGTTGATCATCATTACTCAAAAGTAATTTGATAATTCTACCACCCGAGATCTCGATAGATAATGCGGTTGGTAGGTTGTAATCAACAATTTGTCGACATAATTTGATCAATCATCTCTATGAACTCCGAGATAATTACATTGTCCATTCGAACAAAGGCATTTGGTGATACCGCCATGTAACATAAAGAAGGATCCCACTGCCCTCCATATCTAACAATAATGTTCTTCCATCCCGACATCTATAACAAATACAAGATTACATTAACAGAAATATACAGTCTTAATATGATTTTTCTAATGTACAAAACAAATATACATTCTAATCAAATATACAAATAAGAAAAAAATAGCAATCTAATCAAAATCTAATTAAATAATTAAAGTCTCTTACAATAAATTAATTAAAAGGGGACTTATCTAAACGAATTATGTCGGGACTTATCTAAACGAATTATCCAATAATTATATCCAATTATCTAAACGAATTATGCAATAATTATAAATAGCAGAAACAATCGAATTATCTAAACAAATAAGCAAAACAAATGTAAACAAAATTAACAATAATTAATCTAAACAAATTTAACAATAATAAATCTAAATAAAACTAACAATAAGAAATCTAATATCATAAACAACAATAATTTGAAGATTATCCTAATTGATTTCATTTAAAATTAATTTCAGGGATTATCCTAATTGATTTCATTTAAAATTAAAACAACAACAATAATTCGAAGATTATCCTAATAAATCTAAAATTATCCTAATTGATTTCATTTAAAATTAATTTCTAAAACAAAAATTAATTAATAATTAGTATTAAATTCCTTGTTTCCGATCGATACATTCATATAAAATTAATTCGAAGTTTTATGTCTCGGTCCATATTTCCTTGTTTCCGATCGACCGAGACATCAATTAATAATTAGTATTAAATTCATTTGATAATTCAAGATTCCGTTCGAAAATAGGCTCTCTCCGTTCGAAAATAGGCTCTCCGGTCGACAATTCGAAAATTCGGTCGTCAAATCATTGTTAATTTGATAATCCTTGTTTCGGTCGACCGAATCAATAATTAATTTAATTATGTTTGGACCGGAATCAAGGAATTGGTCAGGAGGAGAGGGATTTTAACTTAATTTAATTTTTAATTCATTTATGCTTTTAAAAACCCATAAAATCATTTATTTATCTATTTTTCATATAATTTCTTTAATTCATCGAATGAGAGAGGATTCCTTTAATTCATTTATTTTTCATATAAAACCCATAAAATCATATAAAACATCTAATTTCATCTAAACTAATTATATCCAATTATATATTATATATAGGTAATTATACAATAATTATCTAAGCGAATTATATCGAATTATATATACTAATTATGCAATAAATTCAAAACACTAAACAAATTATCCAATTAATTTAATTATCTAAATTATATATACAATTATGCAATAAATTCAAAACACTAAATTAATTATCCAATTAATTTAATTATCTAAACGCAATAATTTATCCATACCAATAAACAATAATAAATCTAAACAAAATTAACAATAATAAATCTAAACACAAATTAATATCATAAACAACAATAAATTCAAAACACGTCGAAAATAAATAAAAATTGAATAACTTTCTTGTTGAGACATAGCTACGACTTGGATTGAAGAAATAAATTTGAAAATTTTGAATATAAAATCGAAATGAGCGAGCGAAAATTGGAGGAGCAAGAGCAAGAAGCAAGAGCAATTTGTTGGATTTGTATTTATTACAATCGATTGTATAAATAGGAGAGAATTGGTTCAATTATTGGTTTCTTTTCGCGTTTATTTGTCTTCTTCAATTTTTACGCATTTATTTGTCTTCTTCAATTTTTACGCAATTTTAGGCGTAAGGTTTTACTTTTCGTAGTACTATTTTGTACACTATTAATTAATCGGTAAATATGAAGGATAATTTCAATATTAAATATTTCAAAATTCATACAGCATTTCAATATTTTGCAAAATTTCCATAGATTACCTTTAAATATTAATTTAAATATCATACATTCAATTTAAATTAATTAGTATTAAATTAATTTGATATATCCTTCTTTCCGATTGAAAATCGTTGATTCGATTCGACCCTTTGATGTTTCGATCGACCGGAGACATGAATTAATAATTAGTATTAATTTCATTTCATAACAAGTCGATAATTCCTCTCTCCGGTCGACCAATTTGATGTCTACAGTGACCGGAGACATGAATTAATAATTAGTATTAATTCTTATACAAATATATACCGATAATTCCTCTCTCCGGTCGACCAATTTGATGTTTCCGGTCGACCGGAGATATGAATTAATTAAAATTGTATTAAAAATCCTCTCTCCGGTCGACCAATTAGTATTCAAAATTTGAATTTTTAATTAAATTCGGTCGTTCATCCTCTCTCCGGTCGATGATTCATGATTCAGTGATATATAAAGTAATTTAACATAATAATAATATCCAATACTGAAAATAATTTATAATCATTTTATTGATTCACATGTTTGTTATGTTTGGTCGGTGTTATGTCATTTCACCGACCAAACCGATATTGCACTATAAATATTGATTCACATGTTTGTTATGTTTGGTCGATGTTATGTCATTTCACCGACCAAACCGATCGAAGCGCACTATAAATATATATTAAAAAATATAAATGGGTATGTTGTGTATTCATTTTGGAAAATGGGTATGAGCTGTACACACTTTTACAAATGTGTGTAGTTTGATATATTTACCCTTTTAAAAATATAAAGTGTTAATAGGCAAAAATGTCCAAATGCAATAATGACATGATGAATTTATTCAAATTTATAAAAATATGTCACATATATCCATTTAACAGTAAAGGGTCCAAATTACCTTTACGATTACATGTTTTGTGAGCTATGAAATAATTGTATTTATATTTTTTCGAGTGCAGCAAAAGTTGACAATGTTTTTTTAAGAATCTTGTATTAAATAAAAATTTAGTTTACAATCGAGTTTTTAATTATCGATCTAATTATTGATCGGTAGAGATATTAACTAAGCAATTCTATTATCTGTATTATAAATTTTAAATGCATTCTTTATAGTTTTAAAATCGGTCGAGCAGTTTTATAAATTAAAATTATAATCGATAGAATTCATAGATAATATAAATTAAAAAAGCAGAAGAGATCCAATCGAAATTATCAATAAATAATTATAGTTAAAACGAAGCAAAACTTATTATTAATGTTTTTATATAAGATTAATAACATCAAACCGATCATGTTAATCTCGATCGGTTTATGCTAATTCAATTTGATTTACGTAAACGGATAAAATCAATGAATTAGCATAAAACTAGTCGAGATTAGCGTAAAACCGTCGATCGGTTTTATGTTCATTCATTCGATTTATGTTAATTCACGTAAATTTATTTCCAAATATTTAGAATTTATAAATTCATAATACTTGATCAATTAAAAACAATTGAATTTAAAAATATTATTGCTTTTAAATTCAATCAATTTTAAATGCAATCGTATTATGGTTAAATCGGTATTATGAATTATAAATTCAATCGGTATTATAGTTTTTAGATGCAATCGGTATTCTCGATTGGTATTACAAATTTATAAATTCTAAATAATTCAGTTTTAAATGCAATCGGTATTACTAACCGGTATTATGGTATTACAATAGTTTTGATATTGGATCTCAATCGGGTTTTTTAAAAAATTTAATTTTAATTCATAAATTTACAAATAATGAATTATAGATTTATAAGTTCAAATGAAAAAACGAAAAGAAGTTCCAAATAGTGATATTTTCCAGTTTATTTTTGATTTTTTTTTTCAATTATCGTCCGTTTCCAATTTCACTGATTTGAAGTATGATTATTGTTCTATAAATTCTAATTTTTTTGATAGTATACACTTATTCATCGTTTTTTTTTTTTTTTTATAAAAACGACTTTTATTATAGATTGCAAATGCATGGTAAATGAAGAAGACCTTCCACAAACATCGGAGGTTCGTCCCAAACATACATTGTAAAAACATCTTCAGATGCTTTCGCAAATCTATGAGCTAGCTCATTATCATCTCTACGAACAAGCTTGATAGCAAAACATGTTTCATCCTTCAGTAACGCTCTACAGTCTTCAATGATATCACCAAGTTCAGTATTTTCAAAGTTATTGTTCCAAATAGCATCATAAACCCTCTTCATCGATAAGAAACTCAACGTTCTTTTCATTTCTTTCTTTGAGCAGTGAGGCCTCTAAAACTCATAGCTTCTCCTTCATCCACCTTGAACAAGCGGAAAATTTTGAGCCTCCTCGCAACAAACCTCCCATTGTTATCGAGAAAAAGCAGCTCCGCACCGAAAAATTCCTCTCTTCAAAGAAGGCCGCATCGGAACCACACCTCGATCGCCTCGGTCGGCGCATGCCATCCTCTACATTTCCTTGTATTTACGAACTCACGATTACATTGTTAGAAATAAGGAAAGTTGACCACTCCATAGAGTTCAAAGCGACTTTTCTAATCACAATTTCGGGATGAGAATCGCCCTTCCCAAACTTTTGCATTTGAGCCTTCAAATTTGCCACAAAATAGCTAGAATACCGGTTTTATACCATCGTTATTCAGCCCACAATCTTATGCATGATATCACTAAAATTTAATCTTGTCCCATAAACTCCCTTATTTGGCTTTTATATGGAGAGATTCCAAAGAGCTTTGAAAGTTGCACTCATAAAAGCATGCTTATCATTCTCCTCACTAGCATTGCAAAACGAGCACAAAGGATCAAGATTTACCCTTTCCGGACGAGCTTATCTTTCGTTGGATTGCATCCGTGACTCTCTCGGATGAAGTGTTGGACTTTTGTGTTACTTTCGTGGTCCACACTTTTGCCGATTGACTTGTACATGTGAAGGTAGGTCAAAGTAAGGCAACTCACAACTTTGTAGGTGATTTAACCGTGTAGCAACCTTTGGGAGAATAGTGCCAAATTAATTTATCTTCTCCTCTCTTGAAATGGGTGTTCAAAATGGCGACTTTCTTCATTTGTTGAAAGTAGACCGAATGAGGACGAGTTCCATCTTTTAGGATTTTCTAAGATCGGTCACCACTTTCATATTCATATCACGGTCGGTGGTCTTGTCGCACAAAACCGACCATCTCTCCTTAGCCAGGGTGAGTGAAAACTCCTACGTCATTGCCTTTGCCAATTTTCCACCTTACCCGCATTTCATAACGTCTTGAGTTGCATGATTCCTCGCCAAATGTAACTGGGAGAATGGCCTTCTTTTGCATTCATGAAATCCCATGAAATATTTTGCTCTAAGAACCCGGCATACCGGAGAGTCTGGGAATTTAGAATTCTCCACCAATCTTTCCCAACATAGATAAATTAAAAGCATGCATATGCGAAAACCCATCCCACCATTCCTTTTCTCCTTGCATAAGCGTTCCATCGCATCCAATGGATGCTTTAGCTCTGCTACTCTTGTTTCCCCACCGAAAGCATTCATCAATTTTTCAAGTTCCTCATCGATGTTACCGGTAAAGGCGTTGCCATACGATCGTCGGGATAGCTTGTGCCACTGCTTCAAGAAAACCTCCTTTCCGACTTTAGAGTTTCTTCTCATTCCGACTATGAACCCGATTCCACAATCTCTCCTCAAGTAAGCGAAGATAGCCTTTTTTTGTCTCGCTTATAGCGACGGTAAACCCAAATATTTTCCAATGTTCAACGGATTAGAGACCCCAAGATATTGAAATCTCGAGCTAGATGGGTATTCCTACTAACGAAGATGCCCGACTTTTGAAAATTGATCGTTGACCGTCAAATTTTCATAAGTAGTGAAATTTCCTTTAGAATTATGCATTCCTCTTTTGAGCTCGTGAGAAAAGGATCTTTGTCGTCTGCAAACATCAAATGAATGATAGAAGGCCCATTTTACCAAGCCGTATCCCATGGAGACCTCCCTTTCCACCTCGTGCCTCGAGAGAAGTTAACCCCTCTGCGCAAATAATAAATGGTATGGTGAAGGGGTCGCTTTGTCTCAAACCTCTTCACGGAGTTATCGGACCAACCTCACCCTCATTAAGGAGGACGAATATCGAGTTGAACACACACACATTTAATCCACTTTATCCATTCTTGATGAAGCCCATCTTACCTAGAATGGCCATAAGATAGCCCCAATCCACCCTGTCATAGGCTTTGCTAATATCGATCTTGAGAGCCAGTCACCATATTTCCTCTAATCTTTTTTCATGGTGTGAATCGCCTAAGCAATAATAACATTGTCTTGGATTGATCTCCTCAACAAAAGCATTGCGAATGATCAATGATGCTCGGTAGAATTTTCTTGAGTCATTGCTGACAAGACTTTAGAAATGATTTTGTACGAACATTGCATAATGCAATTGGTCTCCACTCGGATAAATTAGATGGCCTCTCAACTTTCGGCAAAAGCACAATGTTGGTATCATTTAGCTTTTCGAGGATTTTACCTTGTGTCGACCATTCCTTTGCATTGCTTACAATGACCTCCTTCAAATCCTCCCAAAATTTTGAAAAAAGGCGCATTGAAGCCATCGGTCCGGCGATTTATCGAGTTCATCGGAAGACAGCCTCCTGAACTCCCTCTTGGTGAATTACGCAGCGAGGTGTTCATTAGTGTCGACACCGATTGATGATTTTACTTTGTCAAGAATACCGTATAGTCCACCACCTCCCGATCGACTTGAACACCCTCTTGAAATAGCCTCCAACTTCACTTTTAATTCATTTTCCTCATTAATCCAAGTGTCATCACCCATTGAAGAGTGAATTTTTTCACTTTTCTTCGAGCTAGCCATTTTGTGGAAAAACTAGTATTTCGATCTCCTTCTTTGATCCATAGTTGTTTCGATCATGGCGCCAATGTATTTCCTCATTTAGTAAGATGTTCCCAAGTTTTTCTTTCTTGATAGAAATTCCTCCATATCCTCCATTCTCGCTCGAGCACTGCAAAGTTAATGGTGACTCATGAGCTTTTTTCTTTCATATCAGCATCCCTTTCCTTCTATCCCATGTTTGGATGGCTTGTGATTTGAAAGCTTATCAAGAATAGTAAGGCTCTCCAAATTTGTCCGGCAATTACGGACAATTCTTGGAAAATCTTTGTCCTTGACCATTTGTTTTCAAACTTGAGCGAAACCCTTTTTCCTATTTTCATTTGTACGGTGTTCGGGATGATCGGTTGTGATCGGAAATTGGTGCATGCTTGTTGATCGATGCATCCGGGAAAAGCAATGCCAATTTTTGTGGCCATGCACTGTCCAACCTCTCCTCCACCGCATTGTATTTTCGAGACTTCTTGCCCATGTATATGGGTAACCTTATAGTGGGATGTCTTGAGACCACAATCCATGACAGATCTTGGAAGCCCTGTAATAACCAGTTCGGGTGGAGAGATCTACCTTCTTCTCATTGCCATTGAGTAAATCGTTGAAGTCCCCAATGACGCCCCATGGAAGCGACTCCTTTTCTCCAAAGGGGTGAGCAAAAGCAATCAAACCGAACCGTAGCAATTTGGTCGGTTTGGATCGGTTTTAAAAACTTTGGTTGGTTTGGATGCAAAAATGAAAAGAACTTTTTGATTCGGTTCGGTTTAGTAATCAAAATTTGGTTCGAGATCGAACCGAACAAAGTTTATATATAAATAAATAAATATATATATATATATATACATTAATTAAATTAAATTATTAAAATATTAAACACTATTAAATTAAATTAAATTATATATATATATATATTAAACCTATTAAATTAATTAATATATATATTATATATATATATTAAATTAAATTATTAAAGTTCGGTTAACAAAAACCGAACCGAAACCAAGTTTAAAATTCGGTTCGGTTCGGTTCGGTTTAAACAAAAATTGCATTGGTTCGGTTGAAATTTTGAGCAGTTCGGTTTTCGGTTTTGGATTTTCGGTTCGGTTTCAACCGAACCGACCGAATGCTCACCCCTATCCACTCGTAATAGATTCCACAAGCTCCTCCTTTTGCTTCTTTTCTAAAACCATAATACCCAAGAAGCCTCCATATGCCTCTTCCATATCCACAATCATATCAATATGATTGGACGAATAACTTTGTAAAATCGATTGATGTCCTCTCCATAACATACACAGACCTCCACTTCTTCCTTTTTTTTCCACAGTAAAACAATTTTTGAAACCAATGGGCATACGCACTCTTTCTATTGTGTTGCTAAGAGCCAGAGTTTCAGATAGAAAAATTACACCCGGTCTATGAGCTTTAATAAGCTCTTTTAGAGTGGGAACTGTAAGAGGATGACCTGTTCCTCTACAGTTCCAGCTTAGGACAATCATAATTCCCGACGGGCACCCGGATGGGGCCTGCCGTTAAAAAAGCATCTGCGTTGTGTTCATTGTTATGTTCCTTATGGGAGCTGGTATTATCCTCTGTAGAAGAGTCATCCATGAAGTCTTCATCAACAAGTATACCTTTCCGGCGTTTTCTTTCTTCCGTGGTCTGTTGGTACTTTTCGCCAATTTGCTCGCTAGTTGCATGAGTAGCGCCCACCGAATATTCTGCATGTCCTCTAATCGGGTCCTAATATTTGGGATCTTCCCATATTCTCCTTTCCTTTAATGTTACCAGATTAGACAGTTGCATGAAAGGTAAGTCAACCAAATTCTCCCCATGATTTGGTTCGTTCCTATTATTGTGCTGATCTCTAGGATTAGTTTCCTGCGCCTCCTCATCATGATTATGGTAAATTCCCCTAATTATGGGATTTTCAAATTTAGAATCTTGACCTTCTCCGCGTATCCATTTCTCGCCAGCCAGATTCTGACCGCGCCGGTCATCGGCTTTGAGCCGATGACCCCATTCTCTCGGAATATCGCCTTCTATCCAGCGCAGAAGTCGAGAACGAGTTAGGACAATAGTTTTCAATGCCCTAACCTTCCACGGAGAAAACAAAAATATGCGATCGTTCATATTTGAAAAATACCGTGAAAGATGAGCCATCGTTTCTTGATTTTCTTGCATCTTAACAATGGATTGTTGACATTGATTGATACACGAATCCTCATGAATTGTCTCCATTTATTTGAAGTATTGATGATCGTATTCGTGAGGCATCCCAAACTTCTTCCCAACAGCGCCCTATCCTCCGAGATGTAACCATTTGGCGGACCATGGATTTGTACCCGCATGTATCTCCTCCAAGGGACTTGCAATGGAAATTCTCCGTCTTGACTGTGTATGATCAAAGGAGCATTATTATACGACCTTGGGCTCTTGTTGAAAACTCTTTGTAAATCGATTTTGTGAAAGAATTGGAAGATATATCGCTTCTCCTAATTCTCTCATGAACACCCTTTACGGTCTCCAGATTCCGCTAGTCTGCTTCCTCATAAGGTTGAAATTTATGGGTTGATCCGTTAAAAATATGCCTGGCCGAGATTATTTTCTTACGTCTCGATCTGGATGAGGTTTTCATCCGAAGCACCTCTTCTTCTTCTACATTGGATGATGTAAATTCGCCATACCGACTCCATGATACCTTCACGAGGCGAAACCGGAGAAAAAAAAACACTAAGGAATCAAAACAAAGAAGGCGAAGGCACTCCAACAAAGAAGGAAGCGAAGGCTCTCAACGAGGAGAAAAACAAAGGCTCTCAACGGAGAGAAATCTTTTAAGAAATTACCACTTATTCATCGTTGACATTGCTATTGCTTTATTGTCGATACTGAATACGATTGGCGTGAATTGATACTATTTCATAGCACGTGGTTGAAATTAATTCACAACTCACTTAATTCATGGTACAATAATTGAAATGAATTCACAATTCACTTGAATTCATGGTACAATAATTGAAATCAATTTACAATTCATCAATTCATAGTACAATAGTTGAAACAAATTACATGTAAATTCACCGAATTCATGGTCGCTTTCTATACCTTCGTGGATATCAATTCATGGGACAACAATTTTCTCACTCTACAATCTATATAACACCTATGATAACTTGAACACTTACGAAACACAAAACACACTATCAAGACACTATCAACAACATACTATGAGAACAAGTGAAGAGGTTCGTCGTCAACACAATTAAAGGTAATTATATGGATTATCCTTAAAATAATGTGAAATATTATTGGTATTTACTCTATTTTTTATTTGTTATAGATAGAGAATGGAGAATGATCAATGTCAACTAGGGGTTCACTTTGATGAGTGTGTCCACTATGGCGGGACATAGCACATTCGCAATTCCTAACCCTCCGTATTAAACCTTCTATACAATATCAATCACTTGATGCGACCAAATTTCTTGATCGAACACGAATTACTAGTTATTTTATATATCTACATCTCGATATGTCGGTTAGTGAAATATGTGTTGAGTGTCGATAATCAATTGGCTCAATTATGAGAAAATGAATCATATCATGCAATGTATATGGTTCGTAAAGTTCTGACGATGAGTTTGGATCCCAACCGAACCATATGTTCATTCGTTGGATTTTCCTAACATTTTATCATATGGAAATAATGCATCGTCTACTCATTTTGATGAGTTGATCAAACAAATTCAAAGGTTGACCTCGTCTGATTGGTTTGGTGATTCATATCTTAATGGTCAAAATTTTGCTTAAGGTTCAGGTTAAGGAACCGCACAAGAGGAACCTACTGCTCCAGTGCCATGTATTGCGCAACCCGAACCAACGGTTATTATTGAATTAGAATCAAATGAAGAAGGTTCATAATATATTTCGGAGATCGAGACCAATTCAAACGCAACGGAGGATTAAACGTTTATAAAATTTACTTTTCATGATTTTACAGGTTGGATCCGTCGAGAAGGCGGGGTTGAAAGACTTAGTGATAATTTCTAACTCCTTTTTTTATGTCGCAAGAATTAGAAAGAATGAGTATCCAAATACCGTTCAAAATTTCATAAGGAAAAAAGAGAGTTTTAGGCTAAACATGGGAGAGGGCTACAAAACTTTAAAAAATTATAAAAATCATTTGTTATTATTCATAATTATATGTAATTCTAATATTTACTTGTCAGAGTTAAAACACACCAAAAAAAAAAATAGTAAATAAGTTGTGTTTACATGTACGTCTGAGAAAAGGAAAAAAATTACTTTTTCATTTCAAGATGATTGTTCATTGTGTTAATATTATGTTAGGAATTGTATGGATATGAGAATAGTATACATCTACATGCGTAATGCAAACTACCACGTATTCTGATTAGGATCATTCTCATTTTTTTAATATTGTTTTTGAATTCATGGAAACCATACTCATTATCTTCGGAGTATTCGATAAACTTTACATGTTTACCTAAAGTTACAAATCATACGAGACGGATAAATCATACTTAAAAAAATCAGATATGAATATTATTCTTTTTATTTAAACATTGTTATGTCACCGTCATTTAATAAATAGATAACATAGATTAAATCTCAATTTAAAACCCCCAAAAAAATCTAAAATATTCACCTTATTTTTTAAAAACTTGAATAATATTATAAGGAGTTATAGGAACATTGTTTTTTGATGATAATGATTAAAAACAAAAACATTACAATGTGCTATTTTTTCCTTCTAATTGTAAATGTAATTGATTTATACACTATAATAATTGATTAAATACATTTTATAAAAAAGAAATTGATTAATTACAAAATGTTACACCAAAACGAACCCGACTATAATAAGTAGTATACAAAAGCATGAGCGTTCGCGGACAGCGGCACTTCACTTTCTGATCGCGAATTTGGGAACGGAAATCTGCAACTAAGAGGAAATGGCTTCCATCTTAGCTCGCAAATCCCTATATGCTCTTCGCGCTCGTCAGCTTGTAAGCCTATTTTTCCAATTTATCATGTAATTTATGTTTGGTTTTATCGGTTTTCCACAATTTGTGGAGCTTCACCCTTTGAGTTAAGATTTCAATTTAAATGCGGATTTATTGAACTCGAGACGCCATTTCAATAATACTTGGTTGAAATTGACGAAGGCATACTAGACCCTCTCCAATCATCTGTTTCTTATCGTCTAGGGTTTGCTCGTTATTCAATCTCGTTTCTCGATAAGGATTAAATTTGTTATTAGATTCTCTTTTTGTAGCAATTTCTTTCTGATAATTGCTGGATATTTTATTTCACGACAATTTGAATTTGCCCTTCTTCGAATATCGTTTAGCCCCCCAGAGTTGTTGGTTCAGTTGTTTTTATCTAGGAACAATGTTAGCTGCCTTCTCTTTGGTCATGCAAAATGTTTAATACTAGTTTTCGTTTTTGTAATGATTTTCTTCATAGTTTAACTTTTTCTTGGTGTTGCTGTTCGGAAATTGTAGGCTCTGGCAGGGCAAGCATTGCAGGGCTCTGCCCGTACTGGGATTATATACCCTGAGCGCACATTTGCCACAAAACACTCGTTCTCTAATGACAAAGGTTTCCAGACTCTCCTAGAAACATTTTTTGTTATCATTATCAGTTTTTCCGAGTTTCATGGTGCTCATGAAGTGAAGTTTGACTATCTACTTTGGGAAGAACACAATCTACTCACTGAACTTTGTTAAAACTGGTCCTGTGTACCCTAACTTTTTATAGTTGCAACTTACCCACCCATTTTCTTTTGGTCGAAAATGCTCCTATGACAACTAATAATGTAAAATTTCTAATGAGTTATCTGTATGCGAATATATGGAAGGCTTATATGCCTTTTCTAAACATATTGTCACTTTCAGTGCTAAATGAACTAGAACCTGGTCGTTGACCTGTACTTCATGCCTAAATATGTTGGTCTGTAGTTTGGACTATATCTTGTCCAAGAATTTAGATGGCAAGAGGCAAAAGGCCCATAATTTTTATGAGTAAAATATAATTGGCGGCTGCTGATGTATAATTTTGGTGGATAAATTTATGCCCATCCACTTCAATTTGGTAAATTACTGCCCCAGTTATACCTAGTGTATTAGAGGCGACATGTTGCCTAGGTGCATTAGGTGAAGCGCTTACAAGCGTCGGCGCTTGAGCTATTGAAAGGCCCAACAACTTTTCTGGGGTGCAGTTGAGGCTAGTTTCTCTGGGCAGCAACAGCAACATCTTCTCCCACTTCTTGTTTTTGTTTTTCTTGTGCTAGTTTTTCATTTCTTCTTGTCCCATTAGCTGCTTCTCTTCGTAATGCATAATATGTTTTCTGAATCTGATATGTTCATTTTAGGATGGTAAAATAAATTGATGATGCCTTTGTGAAAGTGTAATTTAATTTACGCCTTTTCTGCACATTGCGCCTCAGGCGATATGGGCATGGGGCACCTTTCCTTTTATACGGTATTGCACCATCAATTGCACAATAGAGTGGAATCCACTTCAATGATATGCTTCCCATGCTGTCTACCTAAATAGATACAAGTTAGTGTGTGTGTGTGTGTGTGTGTGTGTGTGTGTGTGTGTGTGTGTGTTTTTCCCAAAAATAGTCTGTTGGAAACTAATAAAGAGATGTGGCAGATGTCATACACATTACTCCAATGTTCTAAAACAGTTACAGTGGTCAAAACTCACTATGCGCACCTCAAAAGAAATAGCAAAGGGTGAATTCCTGTTTTGCATTTGAGATACTATGAGAAACTAATTAGATTCTGGAAATATTATGAGTGTTAACTTTCTTTGTATGGATATTAATTATGCGTTTCTTGATTAATTTAGATGATGAAGAAAGAGAGAAGCTTGCAAGGGAGATATCTAAAGACTGGAGTTCTGGTACATGAGATTTCATATATTATTCTTTTGGCTGCATTTCACTCATCTGTTCTGTATCCAAATGTTTGACCTTATCCTCTGATTCTGGCACCATTCTATAGTTTTTGAGAGGAGCATAAACACATTATTCCTTACTGAAATGGTTCGAGGTCTGATGCTAACACTCAAGTACTTCTTCGAACCGAAAGTCACTGTACGTGTTTTTCTTCTCATTGTTATTGTTTCATATATCTGGGAGAATTTGGCTATTGGACGAGCCAACCTTTGGTCTCTGTCTACCCGTTCGATGAGTAATTTTTTGATAATTTTACTGCTGTGCAGATTAACTATCCTTTTGAGAAGGGTCCTCTAAGTCCTCGCTTTCGTGGAGAACACGCTCTGCGACGTTATCCAACTGGAGAGGAACGTTGCATTGCTTGTAAACTATGTGAAGCAGTAAGGATCTGATTTTTTACTCTGCCTTTTTCTTAGGTTATTGGTAACTGCTTCTGCAATTATCCAAGGCTTTATTATGTGCTGCTTATTTTTAAGTTTCATAAACTCTGTGCAACAGCTTGCACAGCTTTTGATTACCATGGAGATGCTTTAGTGGGTTTGTCTAGCTATCTTTTGTCCTTCAAAACTGTATTAGTCAAGGCATAAAGATCTGATTGGGATATATAGATATATTCTTGTTTTACGTGGCTCTACATGATCTCCTTATATTTCCTTTACAGATCTGTCCTGCACAAGCAATTACCATCGAAGCCGAGGCGTGAAGATGGGAGCAGAAGGACGACTAGGTTATTGAGTTTGCCTGGAGTCACTTTATTAAGAATTTTGCTCCTTCCTCCCATATGCATTCTGCTTACATACTAGAATGACAGGTATGACATTGATATGACCAAGTGCATATACTGTGGTTTCTGCCAAGAAGCATGCCCTGTCGATGCCATTGTGGAAGGGCCCAACTTGAATTCGCTACTGAGACTCACGAGGTTTCTACCAATATGCATTTTTGGTATGCTATCTCCACTATAAACTAATTACAAATTTTGCATGTAATAGGAACTTCTTTATGACAAGGAGAAGCTGCTAGAAAATGGTGACCGGTGGGAAACTGAGATCGCAGAGAACCTCCGTTCTGAAAGCCTATACCGTTGAGTAGTGGATTGGCCTGCAGAAACGTGGAATCGGATCTCTTATTTCTGCAACGTTTAAATAAAGGGATCAGTTTGTTTATGCACCTCTTTGTATCCTGATTCTTGGCAGCGTTTTCACGAGAAGGCAAGAAAACAAAGTATTCATAAAATACAGTCAATTGCTAATTTTGCTTCATATATCACTATTGTTGGAAGTCTTCGCTGCCATCCTACAACATTACCTTTTTTAGTCGTGCAACAAATTTCGACTCGAGTTCTATCTTTGCTGGATGGCCTCTAGATGAAGCTTAGGTTGATTTCTTTTTGCAATCGAACACTTGATTTGAATTATGAACTCGTTTGATAGGCATTACTGCTTTGCGGCTTTGCCTTCTGTTGAGCCACGATTGAGGAGATCAGCGACTTCTTTTCATTTGTTGATTGAAAATGAAAAAGGAAATATTTTGTGGCAGTAGGGATTTATCATTGAAGATGTTTTGTTTATATTCAAATGAAATTTTGTAACTATATTACAAGCGTGACAGTTATATTACTCTCACGTGTTCAAAATATATTTTATTTATCTAATAATTCATATTCTAATAAATATAAACTTATTTAAGCAATAAAAGAAGGATAAATATATTATATTGTCCCAGAGCGTAAATTCTAAAATGAAAGAAATGCTAAAGCATGTATTTCAAGACAAATTTCTTGAAAATATTATCTAGAAATTATATATTTATCGTAAGGATAAATATCACTTTAAATCTTAAATTATACCAATTTTATCAAAAATATCATGAACTTAAAAAAATATCATTTTAAATCCCAAATTATTAACATTTTATCAAAAAAATCCTAAACTTTGAGAAGTATCACTTTAAACCTTAAACTATTAATTTTTTTTTTATCAAAAATACCCTACATCAATTTTTAATTAAACTCCTGAAATTGGACGAGAAATATCTTATTCTCGTTCGATAAGCCACATCAAAATTTCAAAGGCAAGAAATAAACGCTGGATATATCCAATGAGTCAATCAGAAGATATTTCTCGTCCAATTTCGGGAGTTGAAAAATTGATGTAAGGTATTTTTGAAAAAAAATAACATTTGAGGTTTAAAGTGATACTTCTCAAAGTTTATGATTTTTTTGATAAAATATTAATAGTTTAGGGTTTAAAATGATATTTTTTAAAGTTCATGATATTTTTAATAAAATATGTATAGTTTCGGATTTAAAGTGATATTTACTCTTATATTAATGCACACAAGCAATTGTTTATTTCATGTTCACAATTTTTATATTTAAACGCATAACATTTTTTTTCCGTGTCATACCAGGCTTAAACAAGCCTATTAATCACAAATATAAATACGGCGTGGGTTAAGTTGGTTGCATTTTTGATATTCCCTATTTCAAGCCCATTTTTCGCCTATCCTTTTTCACATCTGTTTCGCGGCGGCGCAACTGCTACTGCTCCTCCGCCATTGCGCCACCGCTGATTCGCTGATAATCAATGGCGGAAGAAGCCGTGTTAGGCTATCTAGAGCACAACGAGGAGATATCAGATTCCGGAGTATTCGCCCAGGATAAAGGAATCGACCATGATGAGCTCGTCAACGTCATCAAAAGTCTCAATGGCTTTGGTCTCGTTGTTGCTGCGGTCAGATTCCTCCTCTCCTCAACGCTGCTGCGTTCTTCTTTTTTATGGGAATTTTTTTTTTGAATTTTATCTCATGTGTAGATTTGCAAATTCAGTGTGCAGTGTATTAGATGAACTGAGTTAAGTTGACCTAGTAGCAATTAAGCTGCTTTACCAGTTAAAATGAAGTTTGAACTTATGGTGCGATGGTGCATGTTGAAAGATGAATGCTATTGAGCTGATGAAGATTGTGTTTTATGGAACCGTGCAGGATATCAAGAGGGAGAAATGGCTGCTATCGGAGGAGGCTCAGAGTTATGTTAAATATGGATCTGCTGAAGTACTACTTTTTGAAGCCGTGCCACCAGAGGGTACCGCCAAAGCTAAGTTGCAGGAAATCTTGAAGTCGAAATTGCCTGCGGATCTCGATGTGCGCAACTAATACTTGTTTGGTTCATTTGTTTTTTGGTTTAGAACTTGAACCTACTTTGTTTGTATGCTTGTCTGTTATTTTTCCTTTTTCATTGCGGGATGAGGTGGTTGTCTTGTACGTATGTTTTGTTAATATATTTAGGCCGCTTCCCTACTTAATGTATTAGCTGAATACAGCGTAGTTTTCAATATACAATAGATGATATGAATACAACAAAGTGCTTGTTATACATTATACAATATACAGATGAGTTCAACTCCAACTTCATAATAGAATATTCATAGCAACCTACTTTGTACAAAACAAAATTCAACTTTTACTCCTTCCATGCCATGGCTGTGTCTAGGTAACTGTTTTCTACTCCATGGTGAAGGCTGTTTGATTGTTCTTTTGTACACAGGACAATACTAAGTCCCTAATTTACGATAAAGGGTGGGCACAGGCCATGAAGAACAAATGGATAGGACTGGCAGATTCTCAAGTATCACGGAAGGTAATGCTGATTGTGAATGTCGTTTAAATACTTAATTGCAATCAGATTTAGCTGAAATGTCTTGTCAAATGTGGGTTCATTTAATTTGTTTATGCATTTTTTTTTCCCAACTTGCAAATCTTAAGGCTTTTTAAGTATGATATATGTCCACATTCTAAAAAAATGTGCACATCCTTCCTTCAGTAAGACAGTACTAACCCAACTTATGAAGAAATATTGGTTGTGATGCGCAGTTATTTAAGGTTTCACTGTTTTACTGGCTCCAAATCTGCTAACTCTTAACTGAGCAAAGCTCGTGGGGGCAATTTCACTGTTTTGCTAGCCAACCATCTGTGGAAATCCATGTCTTCTATCAACAGAAAATAACAAGCAGATGAAAAATAAAATATGGGATTTTGTTGTGTTTAAGAAGCATCTGTGCCCTCTCTCTCTCTCCCCCTGAAGCAGCTTATAATCTAAATTTTGATTCTGAAAGGAGCCTCTGAATCATGTTCAATTTGAGAATTTGACCTGTGTGATAATTCGGAACCTCCTTCACCATACCATAGGAGCTATTGTTATAATTTTTGAAGGAAGTGACCTCTGTTTTATTGGTTCTATTACGATTTGATTAGCATGTACTTTCTTCATTTCAAGATAGTTCCGGATGATTAATAGTGCATTTACATATTTACACTATCTTAATTGACGTAACCACCCAGTGCGTAACTTGAAACCTGACTTTCACATGTATATTGTGTATAATTGTGTTTCTAAGATACTTCTGAAATTCAAAGATAAACCTTATTATAAAATGAAATTTTGTATGATTGTGTTCCTAAGATACTTCATCTCGTAGATGTAAAAGGTGCTTATATTGATGAAAAAGGTTTGCCTTTTGTGGCGTTCTAAACTTGAACACGCCTGCATGCATGCAGACATTGCAGACTATTTCTTACTTCGACAATTTGATATAGGTCGAACACGTTGAAGACAAAGTGAGAGACTTCCTAATTCAGATTCAGAATGGGGAGGTGTGTTATTTTATATGTTTTATTTTCTTCCTTTGCTTATTAGCCTATTGATCTTTTTGTGATAGTAGTATCATCTGGGTACACTGATAAACCTGGATTTACATGCAGTGCTTGGTATTATAGATTTACATGTCCTTTTGGATGCAATTTGGATCAGAATATAAAAGCTTTGCTACGTGGTTTATCAAAATAAATTGGAAGTGTTTTTAAGATTATCAAGCAGATATCAAGAATTGTGAACTGAATTCTCCTACTGTTGATGTATGCAAACATAATGTTCCTCATCACAAAGCATGCACTTTTATACCCTTAAATTTTGACACACATATTAATATAACATCTGTATAAATCTTCATCCTCTGAAATAAACTGATATTATTAAAAAATTACAGGCTGTCGGTACTAAGGATATTGATGCTCTCAAGCGAAGAAGGCTTATTACTCTCCAGTAATAACCTACAATTTGTCTTTTGGCTTCTTTGTCACTTTTCCTTGTTTCATATGTAATTTGGTTTTTGTGTGTACCTTAATCTGTGCACCTCTACTTGTGTCTTATTTATATTCTTATTAACTTTGTTTTGGTAAAAGGATATGGAAAGGCTATTCGGTAAAGAAAGGTCCTAAATATGCTCCAAAGAGGAAAAAGGTGGCTACTGATTTAACTCGTGAACATCTGCAGAGGTGATTAATCACTTTTTTCTTTTTATTGGCTTTTAAACAAGTATGCTATTGCTTATTGCAAGTTCTAGTTGTACTACTCCTCTAAATTTGTCTTCTCTATGGTCATGTTTTTAAGAGCACACATGTTAGGGAGGTTCATGCTGCCTTAGAAACCAGGGAATTTTATATAGACCTAACTCTGAGCTGGTTTAGATTGGGAAAGGATTAACCCTTCTTATATGCGTGATATAATACATGATATGCCATAGCTGTCACTTTAAAATTTGCACATAAATATGCAACAAGGCTAGACTTGAACTGCAACTTTTATTGCAGTTTTGATGATTAAAATGCAAAAGTTAACGTATCTATGACCTCGAAATTCTGCTGGGGATGATACCAGAGTGGATAATATGCTTGGTGAAGATTTCCCGAAACTCACCTATTTCCATCCTTGCTTGTGTCTGATATGTGGACGACCTTTTTATTTGTAGCATATGTCTGCTTTACTTTTTTACGATAATTCATTTGGAAAAACATCATTCTCAGGGGTTTTATAGGTCATATATGTTAAGTTTGTCGATCCAAATGGTATCGCATTATTTGGACTTAAGTCCTCCTGTTTTTCTTTGAAGGGATGAATGGAAGGATATTGAGTTTAAAGAGTACAACTTCCTTGCGAAGGGCCAACCAACTGAAGGTGGCTGTCTGCATCCGTTATACAAGGCAGGGTTATCATATTTTCTTATATCATTGTTACAATTGATTGCTTGTAGTATCTATCCACTTGTGATGTTGTTTGGTAATAGGATTTTAAAATTTGGGATGAGAACATTACACTGGATCTTGTTTCTTCAAAAAAAAGTTCTATTGCTAACTTGTGGTTGTGGAATATAATGTTTTGAACGTAAATAAATAATGACAAATACTATAGTTGCTTCATTTAATAGGGATTCAATATAATAGTAAAGTACATTATATGCCTGTCATGTAAAAGCTTTTGTTTTCTTCTCTCTCTCCACAATAGTTCCAAGGAGAAAGTCATGCAACTAGCATGGAACCAACTACTCCTGCCTAATTTAACATATCTTCTTTCTGATCGTATATGTTAGGAACTTTAGATTTTGACCTTTTAGTCTTCTAGTCTGAGAAAATGTAAAATGTATGCATCTGTTCCATGATAATGCCATCTCTGATTATGTGGTCGTATATTGATGATTTGATGTTAATTTTGTATAAATTCTGGTTATTTTTGTTTCTGTATTTCACTTATGACGAATTTTTATTGTATTTTCTTGCAGGTTAAGCAACAACTTCAGATGATATTTCTCCAAATGGGGTAAGGAATGACAACTTAGCAAGGAGGCTGATTTTAATCTAAAATCTCTTATGTGCCAACTGCCAATCATTGCTGATTCTTCATTTATGGCATGCAGATTCGAAGAGATGCCAACAAACAATTATGTCGAGAGCAGGTATACAATTTAGTACATGTAATAATATTTTTTTCTGAAGTCATAGTTAACATTGGTTCTAGCTTATTAGTAGATTATAAGCAAGATATGTATGAGAACCAGAAGAGTTCCAGATAAGATTATTAAATGCTGCTTTGATGCAAATACTGATGGCATAGCTGCTATCAACACTGAGAGTTGTTGGTTGGTTTTGCAGCTTCTGGAACTTTGACGCACTTTTCCAGCCTCAACAACATCCAGCTCGTGATTCACACGATACATTCTTTCTCAAAGGTGGATGGAATCTCATCTTAGATCTTTACTCTTGGTCTGTGTATTTTTGTTTTCTTATTGTCATTGATGTTTGCAGTGCCTTCGACCACCAATAGTCTGCCTGAAGAATATGTAGAGCGAGTTAAAAGAGTTCACGAGTCTGGTGGCTATGGGTCCCGGGGGTAGGCAATTCGTTGAATAACCACGTAATTAATTCAACCCCAACCCTAATGCAAGTCACTTACTTTCTTTTGCGCTAGGTATGGGTATGATTGGAAGAGAGAGGAGGCAAACAAAATCTTCATGGACTCACACGACCGCTGTTTCCACCAGGATGTTGTATGCACTTGCCCAGGTTAGCTTTTCTTGGCATTGTATCCTAGTTATCTTTCCACTAGGGCCTCGTGTCATAGTTGGATAAGGGTGTATTGTAAGAAATGTTTCAATTGTATCTATTGTTTACTTCTTTGTTTTAAATGGATATGTAGTCCAAGACGTGTGGGTGTGTTTTAATTTGAGTGACTAATTGGGTGATATGATATGTCTCCCACCTAAAGAGGTGAGATATGAAATGTCCACCTCCTTCCCATTAATGCATCAAAATAAAATATACATGAGATGTATATGTCATATCCAACATTCAGTCCATACACACAAATATGCTACCAAATTACATTCAGTCCATACACACACAAATATGCTACTAAATACATGAGTTTTGGTTGAGTTTGGTTTACTGCAGTTTTCTCTTTTTTCTTCTTTCGTTGCTATTTCTTTTGTCTCAATTTATGACATTTCCCTCTATTGATGGATTTGTACCTTTCTCAAACTCTTGTATGGCTCTCATCATGTTTAGATGCATGTAGGTTGTATGCTGCAGTCATGGTTTGGTAGGATACTTTTCCTCACTAATTACTTTGTTTGCAAGAAATTTAATTGGAAATCATATATTTTGCACGGTAGGATACTTTCCACAGTAGTAATCACTTTGTTTGCATGAAGTTTAATTGGAAATCATATATTTTGCAGGGACCTTTACTCCAAAAGATATTATTCTATAGACCGTGTTTTCAGAAATGAAGCTGTAGATCGAACTCATCTTGCTGAATTCCACCAGATAGAAGGTTACATTTTTGTATATGTTCTGTTTAAATAATCACGCCCTATTAATCATGTTTTGCATTTTGGTGATAATATTTTATCGACGCACAATGCAACCTCCATATGCTGTGTTTTGGCATGAAATACTTGATAAGCTTAGTTGGTCATGCACAATTATGTGTTTGATCCTTTAAAAATTTATACCATGCCGATGTGGTGGCGCATGTCAAAGTTGGAAGTTAAATACTTCCATCTTTGGTGATGTAACATTGTAATTATGTGACATCTTGCATTTTTGGTTGACTAGGAAGTTGAATCACCATAGTTCTTATGTCAACAATTTGCATCCAGTTAGCACTGCTTTTTCTTTTTTGCCCGCACTTCATATTTTGCTACACACACTGCTCTAGTGAAATAAGTGTTACTAAATATCGTTTTCTATTGCCGACAAATGGTATGTAAATGCTTTTCTGCTTCCACAAAACTGACATCCTGTTGTTAGGCTTAATTTGTGATCGTGGGCTTTCTCTTGGACACTTGAGGGGAGTTCTTGAAGACTTCTTCTCTCGGATAGGTAAATATATTAGATTTTCATATTAAATCACAAAATTCATTTCCCCTACTTAAATAATCTAATTAGTATGTGGCAAGGAAAATGGACTTATTGCTAAAAGGGGTAATTCCATCTTTTCAATTTCAGGGATGTCTAAGCTTAAGTTCAAGCCTGCCTACAATCCTTATACTGAACCGAGCATGGAAATCTTCAGGTAATGATTAAATAAAGTCCTTTATCACGGCTGTGGTTTTGCCATTGAATGCTAGCTAATAAATTTTTTTAACGCCAGTTATCACGAAGGTCTGAAGAAATGGGTTGAAATTGGTAACTCGGGAATGTTTAGACCAGAAATGTTGCACCCAATGGGACTTCCGGAAGATGTTCAGGTGATAGCATGGGGTCTTTCACTTGAGAGGTAAGCAGCACTTAGATCCATACCTGTTTTACTCTTTGAATATGTCTCGCGGCTCTGCCACATCTATTTGGATACCTACTCTTATTGCTTTGTTTTTCTTATATTCCAACTTTCTTTACCAGGCCCACAATGATACTATACGGGATTGATAACATCAGAGATCTCTTTGGCCACAAGGTAAATAGTTCTGCTTCACTTGCCTTTAGGCCTCGTTTACAATTAAGGTTAGGGTCCTTAGGGATAGGTTAGATAAATTGGGTTTTGGATTTGAACTAAGTTATTGTATCAATCATCCATTTCACTTCCTTGATGAGATAGATCCCTTTGTGTTCATATCACACATTCCGTTTACTTTGACGTATATTTTATAAAGTCCTACAGTTATACGAATCTATCGAATAAACAAATCTTTAAGGATGATTAGATGAAGCTCTTACATCTTTACTTGGTCGGACTATTTGATATTGTTCTACGGTTTTGCAGGTGGATCTCTCTCTCACTAAGAGAAACCCGATATGTCGCCTTGGACTTAGTTGACAGACAATCCCTACTACCTTCGTTGAAGGTGCCAGATTAGATTACACTTTTATTTCATTAACTGCAGGTTGTTCAAAATATTGCTGTTAATTTTGTAATTTTGATGGTTGACGTATCTTACCCAGATTAATTTTTTTATCAAACGCAATAACGCATGGTTATATGAAATTTATAGGAAACGAATTAAATTAACTATACTACTCGAATCCCTGTGTTTTTTGGTAGCTCTCTTTGTTTTGTTTCTGAAGTGATAATTCCAGATACGAATTTCCCATATTTTCTCGTGTTTCATTTATTTTCATTTCCAACAATTGGTTATTGAAGCTATGTTTAGTTGCATCTGTGAAATTCCTTAAGCCACAAATTCTTTAACTAAATTTACTTAAATCCGTTAATTAAGTTAGTATTTTCTAAATATTATTGGTTGATCATATTTAGGCAAGTAATGAGTAAAATATATTAATTTGTATATTTGAATGATTGTTTTAGTAATTCATATCGTGCTTTTAATATAAATCTATTTCTTCCCGCATGTCTCGTGGTCTGTGTTAACAACCTTACCAATCCTTCTTTTCAAACTTGTAACGACCAAGGAAATCTCCTAACCATCGCGCTAAATTTTTAATGTCATTTTAGCAATTGATAGAAACTTTTGTTAATTTCAGAACGCTATAACTAAATTCTCATTCCTTCGACATAAAAAATAAAAAAATCATCGATCGAGCACCCTAAATGGCGTGTAAGCAACTTTTTTAGCTAGATGTATATCGTTATTTCAAACTAAATTGACCGAGTCTTGATTTAAGTTAATTGAATACTTAAAGTGTTATTGACAAACCTGAAATCACTTAATATTTGACTAAATTGGTAGTATTGGACTATATTGGAGCATTTAGTTCGAGTAATGTGATAAAACATAGATCTGGGTATTTAAATGATAAGACGGTCTAAGTAACTCGAATTATTTTAATCAATTTATCAATCATTGAAAAACAAACATTCCCTAAAAATAAATCTTAAAAATAAATAAAATACTCCCAACTTTTGAACTCTCGTAGCTATTAGGTCCGTGTGTATTCCATAGAGTTATAGTTCATTACGTAAAAATATTTTTTATGATATTTCTCTGTGCTATAACATCAAATTATCATTAAGAAATCGAATTGAATAATAATAATAATAATAAATAATAATAATAATAATAATAATAAATATTTAATTAATTTCCTCTTCTTTATTAGGGAATTAATTTCCTCTCGTGTTCGTTCATCCTATTATTTGTTGGCTAGTGGTCTGTGGATACAACCTTAAATTAGTCCAAATCAGAACCGGCCCGGTTTACTGGACTGCATTTAAATACTGGTTTCTACAAACTGGGCCGCTTATCTTCACTCGGGCGGGTCGCAGGTTCATTCCCCCCTCTCTCTCTCTCTCTCTCTGAGACACACACACACACACACACACACACACACACACACTGTAATACACAAGCACGCTGTCAGTCTTCTTCTCCATTTCGCCGTCGGTAGAATTCTGGTGAATTAGAGCTTTCCCAGGAGTGTGAAGTGTCTCGTTTTATGCTGACTTCTTCTGTGCTCTCCTACAAGGTGTTTGATGAATGTCTGAACCAGTTTTTTGTCTAAGACAATAATCTCCCTCTCTTCTACATTGGAGTTTCTCATAAATAGGAAATGGAGATTGATTCTCCCCCACCCTCCCAATTTTATGTTATATATCTGCAATTATTTGAACCTTAGCACCATAGTTTTTAGGCTGTCGGCATCGGCCTGAATTCTTCAGCTTTAAAAGCTTTGTATCTCGATTTCAGCTACCTGATTTTGTTAGCTGCTATAATTGGCATGACAATTAGATAGTCAGTTTTCTTGATATTGATCATCGTCTTATATTACCTTACCTGCTATGTTGTTCCTAAATCAGATTTCTGTATTGCTGCATATCAAGTAAACATCATGAATTCCGTTGCATCTCTATACAGAAGATTAAGTATTAAGGATCTGATTTCCAACACGCCTGTTTACAATTCCGCTACTGGTATAAACTTTATCCCCTTTTATGCAAATAGTATTTCTCTTGGATATGAGAATGGCAAGTTGCAATTTGACTTGGTATATATATCATAATGTACACATTTTGAGATTGTAGATGTGTCTGGAGAGGGATTGAGCTTGGTGTTGAGGCGATGGGCTAGCAAGAAAACAGCAGGATCCACGAAAAATGGGCGTGACTCGTTGCCTAAGAATCTCGGGGTCAAAAAATTTGGTGGAGAGGTGAGAGCATATGATCAGGGTGGAAATTTGATATCCAAATCTTGCACTTGAAACTTCATTGCTTCATTCTCGGCCTGATTATGAATTTCTTTGGTAAAAACTTGTGTACATACGGATGTATGGTGCATCCACCCCAATTAGGGTTCACAAATCGCAATTGGGATGTATTAATTTTCAATTAGGGTTTATTAATCCCAAGTTAGGATGTACTAATCACAATTAGGATTTAATTAGAGTGGATGCACCAAACATCCGAATGCATGGGAGTGTGCCTCAATTTCTTTTTTGATGATGTGATGTTGTATGGTGAATGTTGCAGAGAGTGATACCTGGAAACATCATTGTTCGTCAAAGGGGTACACGTTTCCATCCAGGGAACTATGTTGGCATGGGCCGAGATCACACCCTCTATGCCTTAAAGGAAGGATGTGTCAAGTTTGAGCGCAACAAGCTAACTGGACGCAAGTGGATTCATGTTGAGCCGAAGGAAGGTCATGAGTTGCATCCTGTCTATGCAAATATGGGCGACACTGCTGCTGAGATGAAGACGGCAACTTAACTTAGGTTTATCGATGTTTTGAAAGCTAAAACATGGTTTTTGTTTCTGATTTTGCTTAGATGTAATATGTTGTCACTGACAGCCGCATTGAACTGAGCTATGCTTAATAGGGTGTTGGTAATGTCTCGATTGAAATAACACATTTTGCAATACAAAGATCTATCACCTATTCACTTGTGATCTTTTTGTTTGTTGTCATTATTTTACTTTATTTCATTTCATCTTATTAATATGTGTGTATAGCATAGCAAATGTGGCTATAATTTAGTGTTAAACATAATTATATCAAGGGAAATTTTTATAAGCATAATTCCATTTTATTCATTATTTTATATGTACAAGGAAAAATTTGGCAAAAAACAATAAGTTTTCTGCAATGTACATGCTGCTATTGAGCTAGTAAGTAATAACTACAATGTACAAAAACAAATGAATAAATTATCTTTGCTAATGCTGTGAATGATTTTCCAAGTCATCTGGTACTTGAGAAACAAACATCATATCTGGTTGATCATCATATTCAGAATCTGATGATGGTTCTTCATCTATAACACCAGATTCAAATCGCCTTCGTCTCTCCACCGTCTCCCTCACTCTCGTGTGAAATTCTTCATCCGAGCTTGCCAACATGTACCGCAACTTAAAATTAACCCGATTCTCCACCATAATCCTGTGTTTATGGACTATTCGCTCTTCGCGAATAGCTGAAAACCCGTTGGGCCCTCAATAATCAGCAATTAACAATTGAAACTCATCATCAATGTTAATGTGTGTGATGATGATGATACATAAGCATACCTTGGAAACTCAATGCGCATCCTTCAAAGTCCGTATCATCATCCGTATCAAGTAACGGAACTTGGGGCGAAGGGCGCCAATGTTGCGATGGAGAAGCATGGGAAATCACACCATCTCCCCAACACCGGTAGCCTTATGCCAAGAGACAAGAAGTACTTCACATTGTGATCTAGTTTATGCACTATGCTGCACCCTAAGAGCTCCGGCCCCTAAGGCTACGACCTTCCCAATGTCAAGAAACCCCCGCCCTTGTAAAAAGGAAGATCTCCTGCCACAACCAAAAAAAGAATGCAAGAATGTAGTTGAAATTCTTAAATGCATGTACTGTTGTACATGTACTAGGCGGGAAAATTTATAAATGCATGTGCATGTACGAATACGTGGCAGTTAGACCCCCCAATTTCCATATCATCGTCATTTGCCTGATTATTCATGTAAGGGTAGAACATAAGCAAGAAAATTAGTTACAACGACATAAACTCATATACATACCAGGGGTCGTATTTTCTTGTAGAGACTGTATGTCATCAGAGAGGGAAATCTGGTAAGCTGTTACGCAACCACTCGTAACTCCCGGCCTTTACTCCCGCGTTGGTTCCCTGCACAGCTTGACACAAGTTTCCACGGATCCTGCAGACGGTCAAGGCCTGTGAATCGTGCTCGTGTGAAGAGTGTGACTCAACGAAGAGATGGCGAAGGATGGTATAGATTGTATTGATACTCAAAATGATTACACATATTTGTTGCCTCTCTCACTGTGTACATGTATTTATATCTTGTTTCCTCATGTAACTACTTGCTAACAGTTTGCTAACAGCTTAATGTAATTGTAACAAACTAACTACTCCTAATTATGCTTCTACCTCCCGTAATTCTTCATGCACATGTACTCCCTGCATGCCACATGTCATGCATGCCACGTATTACTTAGTTATTCTCTCTATTCGTAACATACGCCTCCCCTTAAAAGAATGGCTTGTCCTCAAGCCATAAGAGTTGGAAAACGAATCTGTATCTCTGGCAGATCTTCCCAAGTGGCTTCTTCTTCCGGTAGATGAGCCCATTGAACTAGTACTTGAGCCATTGGGCTGTTGTTTCTTTTAACAAGTCAACGAGCTAACACTGCCACCGGCTGTAGCAACGCCCGTAACTCTTCATCGAATTCTGGCAGTGCGGACACAACTCTATCGTAAGGCTTGACTCATTTCTTCAAAACGCTGACATGGAAGATCGATCGGGTGGAGTTTTGATGAGGGCGGCAGGTCTAATTCATAGGCTACCAATCCGATTCTTCTCTTGACTTGAAATGGAACTACGTATCTAAGACTGAGCTTCCAAAATTTATACAAGCGGAGTGATAATTTTCTGTATGGCTTGAGCTTCAAATACACCCAATCTCCCTCTCGAAATTGACGTTCACAACGACCACGATTGGCTGTCGTTCGCATCCGATCCTGGGCTTGTCGTAGGCTAACTTGAAGCTGTGCTTGAATTTCCCGTTTCTCCTGCAAAGTGGTTTCAACACCCACAACAGTAGACTGGATATATGAGTGTAGTGCTAATGGTGTTGGTTTATACCCATAAAGTGCTTCAAAGTGGGTGATTTTTAAGGTTGTGTGGAACGAAGTATTATACCAGAATTCTACTAGAGATACCCATTTAAACCACTTAGTGGGTGCTTGGCTACACATGCAACGTAGGTAGGATTCTAAACACTGGTTTACTCTCTCAGTCTGTCTATCCGTTTGAGGATGATAGGCTGTACTTAGATTATGTGTGACTCCTAGTAATGCAACTAAGTTTTTCCAAAATAAGCTAGTAAAAATTTTATCCCGGATATAATGCTTTCGGGTAAACCATGTAATTTGTAAATGGTATCGATGAAGATTTGTGCAATTTGGGAAGTGGTATAAGGATGATGCAAAGGAATAAAGTGTGCATACTTTGTAAAACGATCAACCACAACCCATATGGAGTTATATTTGTGAGAAAGAGACAAACCTTCTACAAAATCCATGGTGATGTGCTGCCAAGCTTGTGCAGGAACGGGCAGCGGTTGCAAGAGACCGGGGGTTCGAGTGTGTTCATGTTTACTGAGTTGACAACGATAACATTGCGCTACTATCTTCTGCACTTGGTCTCTCATTCCCGGCTAACCAAATATTGTATTCAATTGTTGATATGTAGCATTGATGCCCGAATGGCCTCCATAATTCGAATAGTGGTAATACTCCATAATCTTGTTTCGGACTGGCCCTGATGCTCCTACATACAAGCGCCCTTTAAATCATAATATCCTATCGGCATATGAGAATAATGACATATTATAGGGTGTAGTGACACATTCCGCGATCACTTCTTGTGCCATTGCATCCTTCTCATAGCTAAACTGTATTTCTCCAATCCATGCAGGTTTCAACACTGTAATCGTCTTGCATTCTGACTCGAGTTGAGTCATTCTGGACAGGGCATCTGCCACCCTATTCTCCATTCCCTTTTTGTACTCGATTCTGTAATCAACACCCAGTAGCTTAGTGAGGTACTTGTGTTGCACTGGCGTCGATATCTTTTGCTCCAACAAGTACTTGAAGCTTTGGTGGTATGTTTTTATAACAAACTGGTCATATAGGAGATATGCCCTCCATTTCTCCGTCGCATGAATAATGGCTAAAAATTCTTTCTCGTAGATAGATAGTCCCAAGTTCTTGGGAGCCAAAGCCTTGTTGATAAATGCTACTGGATGATTTTCCTGCATCAAAACAACCCCTATTCCATGATAGCAAGCATCAGTTTCAAGTGTGAAAGGTATACTGAAATTTGGCAGTCTCAAAACTGGAGCTGTTATCATCGCATTTTTAAGTTTTTGGAAGGCATTCTTTGCGGCAAGTGACCATTGGAACTGCCCCTTCTTTGTCAACTCCGTCAAAGGTCTTGCTATTATATCATAATGCCTTACAAATTTTCTGTAATAGCCCGTCAATCCCAAGAACCCTCGCAATGCTTTAACCGTCTTGGGTTTGGGCCACTCTTCCATTGCTCTTATCTTGTTAGGATCAGCTGCTACCCCTTTGTCACAAATAACGTGTCCCAAGTAGTCGACTTTTGTGGTACCGAACGAGCATTTCGAAGCCTTGGCTAATAATCTGTGTTTTGAGAGCAGTGCAAAAACAGATTCTAAATGTTCTACATGCGCTTCCATGGACGGGCTGTACACCAAGATATCATCAAAAAAAACCAACACAAACTTTCCCAAATACGTCCTAAATATTGAATTCATAAGAGCTTGAAAAGTAGCTGGGGCATTAGTGAGACCAAATGGCATTACCTTGAATTCGTATAATCCGCTTGTCGTAACAAAAGTTATTTTGTGGATATCTTTTGGACTCATGCGTATTTGATGGTATCCTGCTCTCAAATCTATCTTCGAAAACACCAACGTTTCCCTTAGTTCGTCCAGTAGATCATCAATCAGAGGGATGGGGAAATTATCCTTGATAGTCATCGAGTTAAGCTTCGTGTAGTCAATGCAGAATCTCCACGTCCTATCTTTTTTTTTTTTACCAACAAAACAGGTGAAGAGAATGAACTATTACTGGGCTGGATAATACCCGATTCCAACATTTCTTTGACTAGCTTTTCAATCTCAATCCGTTGCAAATAGGGATATCTATAGGGGGTTTGTTTAAAGGGTTCAGTTTCTGGCTTAAGATTGATGTTGTGGTCATGGGATCTATATGGAGGTAGTTGGTTGGGTTTTTCAAAGAGGTGGATATATTTGGCTATGAGTGGCTGAAGGTCTGAATGTGGTTGGTATTCTTGGATTACAGTTGTGAGGGACATCATACATCCATTTCCTTTTTTATAAGCTTTCTTGAACTGATCTCCACTAATCATTTTCAACATGACTTCATCCTTCATCCCTTGCAACGTGATCAATCTATCTCCTCTTCTAAATTGTATGTTCTTCTCTTCGAAGTTGAAAGTAACTGGCCCCATTTGCCTCAAAAGATCTACTCCTACGACCATATCGCATCCTCCTAGTTTCAAGATTTTCAAAGATGCACTGAATTTGCAGCTTCCCATTTGCCATTCTAACTTGTGACATCTCATATTACATTCCAGTTTACCTCCATCTGCAACTGTTACTAGTAAAGGATTAGTAAACTCTAATTCATATCCTAATCTCTTGGCTGTCATCTCATCTAAAAAGCTGTGTGTGCTCCATGTGTCAATCAAAATTGTGATATAATTCTTCCCTACTTTGCCCGCCACTTTGATGGTATCTGGAGCAACTTGCCCCACCAGTGCATGTACCGATATATGCAGTTCCTCCTCCTCTGAATCTATTTCTGTGAATATGAGTTCCTCAGTGCTCATCGACTCTTGCTCGCAGACTATGTGAACATCTTCTTGCATCTATGCCCGAGTTGGTAAGCTTAATCGCATTTGAAACAAAGGTTCCTTTTTCTTCTCAACTCTATTTCTTCTGGTGTTAATCTTTTAAAGGGTAATCCTTTCTTAGTTTCATCGGTTTGTAACCCTTTATCCTCTCCTGGCTTCTTATCTGGATTTGTAAACTGGTACTGTCTGATTCTGTTGAAACTCTTGGGTCCTCTTCCTAATGAGCAGATTAATAACTCCTGTTTTTTGGCAAGTTGAATGGCTGCGGTTAATGTGTGCGGATTGAACATCTCAACCATTATTGCTATTTCCTCCTTTAATCCACTGAGATAGCTCTGCATGAAATATTCCTCCGATAGGTTTCTATTGCCGCTAACCATGAACGTCTTTAACTCTTCAAACTGCATGGTGTAATTCAACACACTCCCTTTTTGTTTCAGCTTATTGAATTGAGCAACTAGATTTTTCCCTTCGACATTAGTGAATCTTTCCATTACTAATTCTGCAAATTCACTCCAACTAATCTCCTTTCCCCCCTCCACGTATTCCAAATACCACAGATCATCTATTCCCTCCATATACATTGCTGTCGTCAGAATTTTTTCTTGCTCATTCATGAGGTTAAACAAAAAATATTTCTGGCATTTTCTCATCCATTGTCGAGGATTATCTCCATTGAATTTAGGAAACTCAAATTTTTGAGTTCTGAATCGAGAAGGATTAGTATTACCTTGAATCGATCCATTCCTTGATTTGGCTGATGATTCCCCTTTTTCTCTGTCTCATTCTTCAGATTTTTTTCCTTCTACTCGAAGTTCTTTTCTTAACTCTTCAAATTGTTGTCTGAATTCCTCTATCATGGATTGTCTCAACTGGCTCACTTGCGATTCCATGTGCTCTATCCTTTGCTCAATTTTAACTCCTCCTCGTGTGTTGTTTCTCGGCATGTGCAGACGTGAATTGACTGCTCTGATATCAAATGTTATGCAGCCACTCGTAACTCCCGGCCTTTACTCCCGCGTTGGTTCCCTGCACAGCTTGACACAAGTTTTCACGGATCCTGCAGACGGTCAAGGCCTGTGAATCGTGCTCGTGTGAAGAGTGTGACTCAACGAAGAAATGGCAGAAGGATGGTATAGATTGTATTGATACTCAAAATGATTACACATATTCGTTGCCTCTCTCTTGCTGTGTACATGTATTTATATCTTGTTTCCTCATGTAACTACTTGCTAACAGTTTGCTAACAGCTAAACAAGTGTAACAAACTAACTACTCCTAATTATGCTTCTACCTCCGTAATTCTTCATGCACATGTACTCCTGCATGCCACGTGTCATGCATGCCACGTATTATTTAGCTATTCTCTCTATTCGTAACATAAGCATACTTCCAACTGCATCTTGCTGAACGCCTATATCCAGTAAAATTGAACCTAAAACGCATTTGAAATTAGTGGAAGTAGCATAGAGTCGTATTCAGCAGAAATGCCAAGACACGAGAGTAACCATACGACACAAATTCAATACTCACGCAATATGATATCAAGACTCGTGACGACCCTTAGAGGTCCGGGATTTTGTAGCTCAGACGTTGCTGAAGCAATAAGTTCATACCTTTGGTGCAATGGTACTCTAAATCGATAGAAAATATGATTGGCTTCAAGGTGAGGATCTTCTCATGCCATCTTTCGAGATCCCAATGTAATAAAAATACTTAACTAGAGGCTTCCATCTCTTTCATGCTACATGCCATCGGTTGTGGTTTGTGTGCTAATAATATCCCCAAATCTTGATAATCGAGGCCAACCTCCTTCGATGAATCAGATATGCTACCTCTAAATAGAATGCATAAACTCGGTTTGTAAGTAAACACTAAGAGATTCTTGAAGATAATCCGACTCACTCATCATCATATTGATGTTTACTCTTAAACCCAAACTAGAGACATAATTGGACGACAATTGAACATGATGATTGGGAAGTTGTTGCAGCGGCGACGATGGATGCAGAGAATAGGTTGGAAAACGATGGCGGAGGTGATAGTGGTGTACATGAAGGGGTGATGTTGGCCATCAAAAAGTACGGCGAAGACGGTGAGTGAACTAAATCTATATAAGCTTATTTGTACAGATATACTACTGCATACAACTATCTGTGAGTGTATAATTTGAATACACATGCAACTAGCATGTTGTATCAATATATAGATTTCAAATAGAGATCAAAATCGTGTTTTGTTTGGTCAGGTAAGGCGAACTAAGACGGATGAAGCAGCAGAAGCACAAGAGTGATTTGGGAACTCATGGTGGTAGGGATGCAATGAGGTTGTGTGGGTCTTAGTGGATGCCCAAACCTGAAATTTATAGGCACAAAAATAGTATAGAAATATCACTGAAATTATATTATAATTAGTTTATTGCCATGAATTATGCTATTGTAACGTCTACATTAGATAGTTATTAGGAATAAAATTTAGAATAAAATAGACATGAAATAGAGAATTTAGAAAAATCAAACTAAATAAATTCTTAAAATTCCACATAGGATCAAGGATAATTGCGGTGATAGGAATAGGAATTCGTATGAATTTTAAAGAATATAATATAGTTTTGATCGATTAATTGATTGATAGTTATTAGGAATAAAATTTAGAATAAAATAGACATGAAATACAGAATTTAGAAAAATCAAACTAAATAAATTCTTAAAATTCCACATATAGTTTTGATCAATTAGCGTAACTTATGCAATTAGCATATATTAATGGTCCATCTAGTCTATCTATTTTATATTTAAAGTAACAGTTTAAAATCAACAATCAATTAAAATTCTTAGTTATATAAAATATAATGCATGATACAATATATATGAAATGTTATATAGAATATATTGATCATAATATATATATATATATATATATATATATATATATATATATATATAGTATACAATTTTGAATAATTTATGATAAAAAAGTTGAAAATATTTCGTATTAATTGTATATATTCAACGATCAACATTACTAAAAATCTATTTCAATAAATGGAATAACAAAATAGGAAAATCTTATCTTACTATATACAAAATCCGTGTTATTATATAGTATATAGATATAGATATAGATCTAGATATAGATATAGATATAGATATAGATATAGATATCACTTTGGTTTCATAATAATGAAACTAATAGAAAGTGTTAGTCCATCCGCTTTTGCAGAATAAAAATAAAAATATTTAAGTTGACGAAAAATGAAGCTATGTGATTTCCTCCTTGATTTGAAATGAAAGGAATTTACGGTCCCCATTTGTCTGTATAATTTTTGAAATGCTCGTAATTCATACACTTTCGAGATGGTGCTCTGAATTACTCCTATTAAGAAAATATGATTAGCAACTGATGAAAGTGAAGAAGAAGATGACTTAGAAGCAAGGAGCACGTGGATTATGGACGTGAGGATGCATGCTGTGCCATGCATAATGAATAGATAAATAAAAGAGTGAAGACGTTTCCGTGTGAAGCTTTTTACTTTCTGTTCCATTTCTGTTACTAGTTTGTTAGTTTGTTATGGTTGTTGTAGTTAGTTATAGTTAGTCTATAAATACAATAGTTAGAGCTGTAAAGATGGGTTGATTACATAAGAATCAATATACAAATTCTTCACAATGTAGTCCATAGAGTTTTCTTCCTTTTACATTTCTGCATTCTCCTTTCTTTTCTTTATTTCTTCCAGATTTCCTTCTTCAATATTATACAAATTTAACATGGTATCAGAGCTTATGGTTGGCGTTTGAGTTGATTGCAGAAATTGGGGGAAGTTTGCAGAAAATTGTGCAACTTCCAGAAATGTGGTTAACTCTGCGATGGTGATGAGGATGATAGTGATGATGAAATGGCTCTTGATGGAATGCAAGAGGATTCTAGCGACGGGGGATTCTGATGATGACAAAGATGAAGATGAATCCAGTGAGGTGTTTCTTACCATGCTGGTGAAGGATATGGTGACGTGGACTGCAAACCAACGCCGGAAGATAAACGACGACGATGAACCACTGCTCGATGATGGAGGAGGCGGCGATGAACCGCCGTTCGTTGGCGGTGGCATTGAGGATTGTGGAGGCGGCTGTGATCCAGTGGTCTCTGTACAAAGATTTGATGTTCGACACACTGTACAGCGATTCAGCGACGTTGGCGGCGGAGGCGATGGATCGGCCAAGAGAGGCCGGCATTTTGCGGTGCAATTGAACGAGGACGAATTGGTTCCTTTTCTGAATGTTGTGTGGGTGAATTGTGGCGTGATGGAGAATATGAGTGGACAAGATGGAGAATCTTCGCCGGAGAAGGAGGTATTCAAGTTTTGGAGGACTGTGAAGGATAATATGGAGCTGCCATTGTTGATTGATTTCTGCGAGGAGGACGAGAATATTCTCAAGGCGCACGCAGAGATCGGGAACAAGTGGGCGACCATCGCGAGGCTGCTCAACGGACGCGTGGACAACGTGATTAAGAACCACTGGAACTCGATGCTAAAGCGGAAGTTCTCCGCGTATGCCGCGACTGGCGGCGGCAGGGAGGAGCGGCTGTCGTAGGTTTTGAGGAGAGCGAACAGCGGCGACGTCTCAACGGCGATGATGAACGGCTTGAACAGACTTCACAAAGAAGAAGAACAGACTTCACAAAGAGTAATAACTGCTCCGCGGAGGAATGCAGAAGGTGGTGTGATAGATGGATTTGGCACTGAGCATATTAATGATGATGAGTGGCAGAATGGAATTGGTAGAGTTTTCATGACTCTTCATTCTTTTGAGGAGGGATCTGGTGTTGGAGTTTCCTTTGCTGGCTCTAAAGGTTTATCACAAGGGATATCGATGACGTTGGCTATTGCTGTACACAATATACCTGAAGGCTTTGCTGTTAGTATGGTCCTTGCATCAAGAGGATTTTCTCCACAGAATGCCATGATATGGAGTGTGATTACATCACTGCCACAGCCTCTTGTAGCGGTTCGTTCATTTATATGTGTTGATGCATTCAGCAAGTTCTTGCCCTTTGCTACTGGGTTTGCTGCCGGTTGTATGATTTGGATGGTTTTGGCTGAGGTCCTTCCAGATGGTTTCAAGGAATCTTCTCCGTCTCAAGTTGCATCTGCAGCATTTATGGAGGGACTCAGTGCTGTGTTTGAGCATTTCAGCCACAACTACAGTAAGGAGGAATTTGAGATGGAATTGAACTGTGATGATGAGAAAGAAGTTGTTGAGGATGATGATGATGTCAGCCCCACACCTTTAGCTGCTTGACTGCAAATATGAAGAGACGAAGTGAGTCCTGCATGACGAATCCGGCTGATGAAGCCGAGAAGGCTGATTAGCTCCTATTGAAATTGCTAAGCAAAGGTTGAAGAAGCTCTTCAAGATGAGTCGATATCAAGGAGATTGATTCGATTGAATGACGAGGAGTATGACGATGGTGTCTTACTCATTTTTACCGATTATATATCGGTTGATTTTCTTACCTATGCCTATACTAGGATCGATGGTGATCTTAGGGGAGATCGATGGTGATCTTAGGCTTTCTTACCTATGCCTATACTAGGATCGATGGTGATCTTAGGGAAGATCGATGGTGATCTTAGGCTTTCCTACCTATGCCTCTACTAGGATCGATTGTGATCTTAGGGAAGATCGATGGCGATCTTAGGCATTGTTTGAATCCGTTGGAGTCGTGAGTTACGATTTCCGTCTTCGGTTTTGATATCTCATATCCAAGCTTGGATTGGTAGATATTCACCAACTCCAGCTTGCGGGGGGGTGATGAAAGTGAAGAAGAAGATGACTTAGAAGCAAGGAGCACGTGGATTATGGACGTGAGGATGCATGTGTGCCATGCATAATGAATAGATAAATAAAAGAGTGAAGACGTTTCCAGAAGAAGCTGTTTTACTTTCTGTTTCATTTCTGTTACTAGTTTGTTAGTTTGTTATGGTTGTTGTAGTTAGTTATAGTTAGTCTATAAATACAATAGTTAGAGCTGTAAAGATGGGTTGATTACATAAGAATCAATATACAAATTCTTCACAATGTAGTCCATAGAGTTTTCTTCCTTTTACATTTCTGCATTCTCCTTTCTTTTCTTTATTTCTTCCAGATTTCCTTCTTCAATATTATACAAATTTAACAGCAACATCGAAGATTCGTGATTTTGAAACAAATCCCAGCCAAAGCCAATAGCTCATTCAAGATTCCCTAAAGCATTCACACCACCACAATACTCGGATTTGTATACTCCAAAAATTTGTAGTTGGTTCTTTTCTCAATCCAATTTCTAGGAGCAATTTACAATTCTCCAAAAAGGGACCAATATAGAAAATTTCGAAACAAAAAATGTGGTTTTGTCTACCCAGAAACAAGCCTTTAAACATACAAAGAACCGCACCTACCCAACCCCTGCAGAGACCTAGAGAGAAACTATGCCTAAACCAACAAACAACTAATCATTGCAACAAAAAATGGTGGGTTAGTTGCCAATGCCACCCCAAGGCAGACGAGAATGTACATGGGGCAACACATTCCACGTTATTGCCAAATGCCAAAGAATCATCACCTCCCAAACCCTAATCCCGCCTCCCATCGTCGTCCTTTTCGTCCAAAGGCTCCGGGAATATTTCCTTCGAGTGCCGCCTAGCCGAGGACGAGTGCCCGTAGCCGTCCGCATTGGGACCACTTCCTTGCGACCCCGTCGTCCCCGACTGCTTGAAACTGCTTGTGCCCTTGACTTTTGACCAGTCGCGCGGCGGTACATTTGCCACATCCGAGGAGCTCTGCCGCCAGCTGCCGAACAGGCGGCATTCCACGACCTCCTCGATGAGGTGGTCCGGAGCCGCTCGGAGCCAGCGTTGTCCTCCCTCACCACCTTGAGAGGGTTTTCTAAGGCTTTTAGGATGTACCGCATCAGCGGCCGCCTCGTCGGCTTCGGGTTCAGGCAGGACCGGGCGACGATCGCCATGGCCCATACCTCCTCGAGGAGGTCCTCATCTATGATCAATGACGGGTCAAGGATGTTTGTGACTAGCTCCTTGTCATATATGCTGATGTAAGGTAATGTCATTTCCAACCAATCCTTCATGACCGCGTCCGAGGAGGAGCTGATGCCTAGTTTACCGGTTACAAGCTCGAGCAGAACTTTCCCGAAACAGTATACATCGTATGCACAGATCGTATTAGACGTACCTGCTCATTATATTAGAAGAGATTCAGATCATAAAACTAGAAATAATTTTAAAGCCTATCTAAAAATCTGCAAGTCATTCCAAGCATAACACCACTTTTTTTCAATACTCAGTTAAACATTCAACCAAGAATGATAAACTGTGACTACCAAATCTTAATGGTAGACATTATTTTTCAATTTTCTTTAGTTCATTCATTTTATAGCTCAAAAACCTCAAATAATACATTTTAAGTTATTATAGTCTTATAATGTTCATTATGAAGTAAAAAAAGAATAACTGAAGAGAGAGAGAGAGAGAGAGAGAGAGAACCCGAGGTTTTTAGGTGGTTTGCAAATGGGAAGATCGAAACTGAAACCACCTAAGAAGGTTCAGTTTCAGTTTCGATTTCTCCTCCCAAGATTTGGGACCGACAGTTCAAACCGTTAAACATGTCTAGTTGTTTGGCAACTACCATGAATGAACTAAAACCCTAGCAGCCATCATAAACACAGACACAAAGAAACTAATGAAGAAAGGAAACAATAAATAAATAAAATGACAGAAATTAATGTACCTGAAGCGCCTGAATCCGACGTCCTGCATAAAAGGAATAAAAGGTCAGATAGGCATGGCAACCTAACAATATTTCACTTACGCCGTCATCAAAAGCTGTTTTTAAGTTAATAATCCTAACTAATATAGACATTTAAGACAATTATACTTGAAATAATGATATCAAAAAGGGTGAGGATGCATTAAATTCTCTATACTCACTGTGGCAAGCGCAACAACCTAGTGATCCGATTCTGATGAATTTCACCTTCTTGAGCGCAAACCTCACTCAAACTTCCAAATCGTACTTCAAATTTATCATCAAGAAGGATGCTGCTCGCTTGGACATCCCTTAAAAAATACAAGAATACACACAATTAAGAATTTGATCATCTGGAGAGAGATTATGCAATGCAAATTTTCTTAGAAAGCAGCACTAGTGATATTCACACTCATTATCTATATAAAAAAAGATATCACTCATTAATTGTCATGAAATCAACCATTTCACCACCCCCAGCTCTTTTGGCAGGTAATTATGCGTAAATCAACGATCATAAATCTATTTTCACCCCATTGACACCCAAGCGCAGAGGCACCATTAAATCATCAAGGAATTTAAAATGATTAAGGGAAATGTTTGATATTATCATAAAGATTGTGAGTGAAATATATACAGCCGCCAAGATAAGTATTTGTATCCAAGCTATAATCAGTAAGGCAGCAGCATCAACACTTCTCTCTCTCTCTCTCTCTCTCTCTTCCAAGTGCTTATGTCATTCAGTTTAATTCAAGTACCTTTAAGGAAATTAGCTAAAACAACGGTTGGCATAAATGAGTGCCTCTTGAATTGGATTCGAACAATCAAATACCAAGACGAAAATGAGATACTAAACAAAATCTACACCTGTTATAAATGCATGTAGTAGATCCTATGAATTTGTCCATTTCAAAGCAGGCAGTTATTTGTGTGGGTTCATATATGATACAAGGTAAATTCTTAGTGACCTAAATAAGATATGAAAATGTATCAACCATGTTCCTATGCCAGAAATACAAGAAACATAATAAATGTTCAGCTGCGTTGTGTTTTTGGCAGATAGCTCCATAACTCATTTAATTCACATTGATCAGCAACCATTGCACCCCAACATGAATATCCACGTGCTATCAGTTCAAGATTCAAATTTGAAGTTAAAGGCATAGAAATCTAAGTATGATACAGTCGGAATGTGGATAAACACAAATCCAGTTGTAAAGTACCTGTGAACAAGAGGCGGAACACATTCATGATGTAGGTAACAAAGACCCTCAGCAGCTCCAGTAGCAATTTTGAGCCTCGTTATCCAATCCAGCGACTGTAAAACATCTTCCGAATCCGCTTTCTTGAATAAAGAACTCGACAGATCCCCATTTGGCATGTGTTTGTACACAAGAAACTTCTCGTTCTCATTCTCCAAGCAATGCCCTAACAGAGGCACCAATCTAGGATGGGAAATCCGGCCGAAAACGTCCAATTCCGACATGTACGACTCCTTTTTCACCGATGACTCCAAATCAACCTTCTTCACCACTACACGAATCCCGCCTTCGAGTACTCCATGGAAAAGGTCGCCCGAATGGCCGTGCTTGATCAAATTCGCATTGCTGAATTCACCCGTGGCTTGGAGAATCTGCTGGTACGTAAGCGCATCTCCAAGATTCGAAAAGTTCAATGACGTGCCAGGTGGCGGAGGACTCCCACCGGCCGGAACCGGCCCCACACTAATACCTCTCTGGTTAGGTGTGCCTCTCTTGCGCTTGCATAAAACGAACAACACAATGACAAATATTACAAGCGCAATGAGCCCAATGCCTCCAAACACAGAAGCCAAAATGACAGCTTTGTGATTCTTCGTCTCGGATTTTGGAGGAGGCAAAGGAGAAGGAGGAGCATTCGGCTCCCCAAAATTGTCGAATACCAAGTTCCTTGCAGCATAGAATGTGGCACATTCTGTCCTGCTTCTCTGGGTAGTCACATTTCGGAGGCAGTTTGTGCCAAGCGACGTGCTGCCACGTGCTGAATCAGGAACCGGACCCTCAAAATAATTACCAGACATGTCAATAAAACCGAACCTCCTAACTACAAGTGTAATGTTTCCATAAAACAAATTGTGAGAGATATTAGCTACAGCACTACTAGTATTAATAACTCCTGCATTCACATTTAGTGGCAGTGTTTCAGTAAAGTTATTCACAGACAAATCAAGGAACTGCAACGAGGGAAACAACCACAAAACATCAGGAACACTACCATCGAAACCATTCCTTCCTAAAACCAAAAACTGCAGTCGAGTCAAAGCAGGAAACAAATTCTCAGGCAATTCCCCCGAAATCAAATTGTCTCCGACTATCAACCGTTGCAAGTTCCTCAAGCCTCTCAAATCCGGTGGCAGGGATCCCGACAGAGAGTTGAATCCGAGATCAAGATCAACCAAACTAGCAAGATCACCGAGCTGTGTAGGTATCGAAGATGACAAGATGTTCCCTGAAAGATTCAGATACTGCAGCCTCGACAATTTCCCAATTCCGGGAGGAATCGCCCCAGACAAGCGATTCAGCGACATGTCCAGCACAGTGAGGCTCCGGAGATCACCAAAAGCCACCGGAATCAAGCCGGTGAGCGAATTCCTCGAGAGATCAAGCACAGAAAGGCCATCCAACTGACCTAAACTCGAAGGAAGTGGACCAGCAAGGCTGTTGCTAGAGAGATACAGCTCAACTAAGCTACTCAAATTTCCTAAAGTAGATGGAATTGTGCCATCGATCAAGCAAGACCTAAGATCAAGGACTCTTAGGGAGGCAACCCCCAACCCCAGCCACTCGGGAATCGGGCCCGGGAGGGCGAAATTCGAGGCATTGAACGAGGATAAAAGAGTCAAATTGCGAAGGGCATCAACTGAAAATCGAGGGTTTTGACTTCCCCTCTTAGTTCTCCTGAACCCTGAGATATTGATTGATGTAACGCTGTCGTTTGTGCATTGGAGTCCGACCCATTTACTACAGGGGTCGGATTTTATCGGCCACTCTCTCGACCTCAACCCCAATGAAGATCTCAACTGGAGCAAAGCCAATCTTTCCTGCCTAGAAATCAGGAATTGCTGCTCTACCGTGCAACCAAACAGCAAAAACAACAAAGTTGAGCAAATATAAACTACTCTGCTCCACCGATCCACCATTTCTGTTCAAACTTCATCGAACTTTACGAGAAATTACTCTCACATTCATGCACGCATACATATATTCAATCATCGCTTGCAACTGTGAGAACTCAGAAATTGTGTGTGTATGCATTTGGTCTAAATCTTGGCGGGCATTCGAGAAAGTTATGATAAATAAAGAATTAAAGAAAGAAGCTTTATTGGGGAGCTCACCTTTATGAATGATGAAGAAAAAGTGAATCCGAAGAAGTTGTGATGTGATTCTCTCTTCGAAGCTCTATATTTTCTGAAAACAAAGGTATATTATTTTTCTTCACTTTCTCTCTCCTAACTTTTGGTTTCAGTTTGCTTCGGTCGATGACGGAGGAGAGAGAAAGGGGATTTTATAACACGAGCCAAAAAACATTGGGTTTTAGGTGGGGAGAGGAGAAAATCGGGCTGTGATTTACAGAAATGCAGAATAGTCAGTAATAGTAATGGATAGATGGTGGAGAGAAAATCTCTCTCTCTCTCTCTCTCTAATTAACACTGCTGCGCAGTAAAAGCTCTCCTCTCGTGTGTGTGTAAAAGCTCTCCTCTCGTGTGTGTGTGTGTTAGCGTAGTGGTAGAGTGGTTAATCTTAGCCCAGCCGAAGATTGCCTCGAGTCAAGTGACGCGCCTTTAAAATTTCGTATTAATTTAAAAAAAAAAAAAACTCTCTCTCTCTCTCTCTCTCTCTATTTTTGATGCAATTCTTGAACTTTGCAACATTCACCGGCGGTGCCTGATACAGCTTCTGACGGTTCGGGTCGGGTCGGGTCGTGTTTGGATAGTATATGGATCGCGAATTCGGGTTTTAAGAGCAAGTGGTTAGAGAGACGACACCGGATGGATTCATCTGAGCTTTTCCCCTACGAATCATTGTACTTCCTCGCTCATGTAGTTGTAAATTTGATTCTCTTTTGATTTTTCTTTTTTGTCTTTTTCTTTTCTTTTTAATCTAATTTTATCAATCTGAGAGGTTTTTTAATTTAGATTTTAATATTATTTATAATACTTACAACAAACATATGCACACGCGTATATTTTCAGACACAGAGAAATGCATTACAATAATTCAACGATTACAATATCGTTTTCTATAAAACTAAAATAAAATAAAAATTGATAGTGAGAACAACTATTCTTTTTAAGATATGTCAATTGATAAGTCCGTTGATCATTAGAGTTGTCTATTTACGATAAACATGTTGGTACAAAAACTTGACTATTTAATTAAGATTGAATTAATCATAAAAGGACTTCTTATTTACGAATGAGACGCAAACAATACATCAATATACTATTATTGACTAACTACTACCATAGAGATGGATCTTGATAAATAGATAGAAAAATATATAGAAAGTAAAATTAATATATATTGGATATGAAGCTAAATATCACAGCTAAATTATGTTTGGACATAATTACGTTGTGATTTTTTGTTGAGGTAGTCTAATTATCTTATCTTACTATACACACAGATAGGGATGTCAATGGGCGGTCATTACCCGATCAGAACCAATAATTTAGTATTGGTTACGGTTCGAACCGCCCAAGAATACTAAACCGGACGGATCCGAACCATCAAATTATGGATCCGGATGGGTATTACCCATTTCTAATCGGTTACCCACCGGCCTTAATCTCAATTACCTCCAAATCCCAATAGCCAAATCCTTAATCATTCCGTCAAATATAAAGTTATGTGTAGTAGATTTCCAAGAATTATGTTTTGAGTTGCATAATCCAATAAAAAAATAAATTTGTAGTCAAGAGTTTGAAGCCACTCGTATCAACAGGATATATATGTTTAGCTACACAAGACTTTTTATTCAAATTATAGTACGCACCACAATGCTATATATGTTAGTTGCCTGCTCGCTTTTTATTATTTCGTTGCATACAATTTACATGGACTCACAATTTTAGATTAATGTCCACAATTAAATGAAAACTATTTCGGATTAATGGATATGGAGTAAAACGTAGAAGACAAATGTTCTTCAAGAAAATAAATTTTTATTGGAAACTCAACATAATATCAAAATACCTACTTACAAAACCCGAAATGAACCCTACTTTGAAAATGAATCAAAACCTAAAATAACAAGAATTATTAGAAAAAAAAAAAACTGATCGGGTCGGACCGGAATCGGACAAAACGGGCCGGGTCTTGACCGGTCCGGGTCCAAACGGTTCTGGAACCGGAACCGTTGTCTTAAAATTTTAATGGGCTTTGAACGGTTCCGAATCGGTCCGGGTAATGATCGCCCATTGACATCCCTACACACAGATAACCATACGAAATAGAAAATATAATTCGTATGATAAATTATCAATAAGTTGCAATTAATTTTTCATTGAAATTATACGGTTTGAAATATAATGTTATTAAACTTTATTATGGTGTTACTAGTTGTTTTCGACTTTATAATAATTGTTAGGGGCTTGTATTCAGTTGGTTCGATTAAAAATAGAACCGAAAGTCTAAAATCGAAAAAATCGAACTGTTGAATAATTTCGACCGATCCTACCAACTTTCTCCCAAAGCGAAATTGAGACTTGACTTTTCGATTTGATTTTCAATTAATACTTGATACTTCAATTTTTTTAATTAAACTTATTGTGAAATCAGCCCATAAAATGGAAAAAATCATAAATTTAACAATATATCCTTAAAATCAACAACATTAAAATCATAAATTCATCTATCAAATACCAACAACAATAAACCTCATCCTACCCAATCAAAGGATCAAATACCAACAACAACTAGAAAAATCAATGCTGCAAATAAAATAAATAAATAATTATTTTTCTACTTCGATAATATTAAAGAGCCCACGATGAGGGTTTGTGCCTTGGTTGAGAGGTTTTGATCCATTAGGCATACCTAAAATTTGAAAGAAAAGTCACAAGAATATTAATCACATAAATCTTATGATGCATCACATAAAGTTGATAAAGAAGTAATTTGAAGATTGCATCAATTACATTATTAATAGTATAAAATATCTATAAATAACAAATTAAATTTTCTGCATAAAACCTTGATGATGTCACCAGTAAATGTAATTACTCAATGGTGTTGTATGTTGTCCATAAGAACATGCACATTGAAGTCAATCTAAAATTATACCAAGTAAACCATCTAAGCAAAACAACAATATGCTTATAATCATCATCCTCTTTTTTGCTATTTCTATATATATATATATATATATATATATAAGAGAGAGAGAGAAATTGGATCAAATACAAACCAATTTTAAAAGATAAAATAGGAATCATTTTCATTTTAATTCGTGAAGATCTACGTTAAATTTATTACATTGCTTGATTCATTCAAACACCTAGATTCAAATCCCATGAGGGACGCATTTTAATTTTTTTGAATTCAGACACTTTTCATGGCGAATTCGGATGATTTCATGAATTAAGTAATTTATCGTTGAGTATTTTACAATAATCACTCCCTACCTATATATATATATATATATATATATATATATATATATATAGGGAAGGGTTAACGTGAGAACCATTTTTATTGAGAACGTGAGAACCAAAAATGATGAATTCACGGTGAAAGTTGATGAATCTCTCGAAAAGTTCTTGAATCCAAAAAATAAAATTTTCGTCCTCATGGGATTCGAACCCGGTGAAAAATTACAATTATTGAATTCATTAAGTTTCTCAACGGATCCATCAACTTTCATAACGAATTCATTTGGTTCTTAGTTTTAGGATAAAATGGTTCTCATTTGAACCAAACTCTATATATATATATATATATATATATATATATATATATATATATATATATATATATATATATATAAGGGTGGGTTATTATAAAATCTTTGTTATCCTACAAACGTGATTACAATGCATTCTCTATGAAAATTAATACATTAAATAAAAATATTTGAATTTTCACTCCTCATGAGATTCGAACCTGGGTGGTGCACAATGCACTCATCCAGCAAAACGACGCATTAACGTAAATCTTCGTGATCTAATGACTAAAAATAGTTCTCACGTTCTTATTTTAAATAAGGTTTTTATTTGAACACACACATATATATATAAAACACTGTTAGTAAATGATGGTACTACACCTATTAACCAAAACAATAAAATATTACAAAAAAATATCTTATTCAATTTTTGCAATACTTTTCGAGTTTTCTTCAATTTATATGGGTTGATTTGAGTTTCTCATCCAATCTTGATAAATATAAGACTTTCCACAATTTTAGGAGTTAGTGAACTCCTAAAAGGGTCAAAATTTTACCATTGATGGTAGATATGGATTATGATGTTATAGAAACTGGCATCGACAATACATCCTGAGCAAGAGAAAACAAGATAGGAAACCTACACTTGTAATCCTTCCACCACTTTAAGATATCCAAATTCTCCACGTCAAGAGTTTGGTTCCCCTTTCCACTTTCCTTCTTGAGCTTCTTGTACTTCGAACTAAGGCTTATGGTGCTTTCTTGCAATCTCAATTTTGGAAAATTGTCTTGGAATATGCACTTGATCTTCCTCTTGTGTTGCTACCACATTTTGAGGTTGATGTGTCACCTTATAAGCTTCAAATGATTATTTGAGGGCATCCAGATCCAATGCACCTCAAGCTATACTTGAGCCAAGTTTTTATCTGTACACATCAATAAGTGCATATTTAATAAATCCAACCTTATATTGTGGATCTACGAGAACAGCCACATATAAAGTTTATTCATCTTCTCTTGATCTCCACAATATTTGTCATACTTTAATTTTATTTTCATACATATTGATTTTATAGAAAGATCTTCACTATTCACCAAATTCTCGAACTGAACTAGGGCTAGAAGTCTCGAACCAGAGAATGAAAGAATAGAGGTATAAGAAATTTAGTTTTCACGATGGGACATTTGGTATAAGGTTTTTTTAGGTTCTAATTTTTAATGTTTAATTAATTATAGTTATTATTTATTAAATATATATATATATATATATATATATATATATATATATACATTAAAATTAGAATCGGTTGTAGAGGTCTACCTTTTAGATAAGAACTAAGAACCAATAACTAGCCTTAGATTGAATAAGAATGGACTACTCATAATTATTTAATGATACAAATAGTCAAATCCCTAATTTTTCACTATTTGGAGATCTAAATCTTAAAAATCTCTCACATTCTATTTGAAGATCCTTATCCCGAAAATCTTTCACATTCCATTCTTCATTGTTCGTGTAACTCATGTTGGTGTTCATGTAATCGTAGTTTTAGTGCATGTTATCACATTTCAATTCATTGTTATGTTCATGCAATTCATGATGTTATGCATGTAATCGTATGATTGTGTATGTGAGAACAATTATAGTAAATGAATATATAAAATCCTTTTACTGTAGGGCTGAAACAGTTATCATTAAAATCTTAAGATAATAAAAGATTTATAATTAATTTTGAAAATTAAATTATAAAAAATGGATAAATCATATTAATTTTTAGTTCTAAAAAAAATTGAAGTTTTCATTTGATCTATTTCCTATTAAAATATATACTAATAAAAACCTTCAGTTGTTTCGATTTGGACTGTAGTTTTGTAAGGTTGAGTCGATCTGAACCAAAGAAATTTCAATTTTCAAAATCTGAAACAAAACTGAAATTGAAGCTCATAAAAACTAAATCAAACTGACCAAATTGCAAGATTCGATTCCGTTATTCAATTCTGAGTTCGATTTTGCTCACCCTATTGATAGGGCATGATAGTGCATTGTTAGGAGCAAAGGTTATGATTGTGTTGATTTATTTATTTTTATGTTAGAATTGTTTTTTTTAACCAGAATGTGCATTAAAAATCAGTTGTAAAGCTGTAAATCAGGCAATCATACTTCGTAGTAATTATTAGATCTCATTAATATTTTCACAACCGTTTTATATGAATTATTGGGTGGAAAGTTTATGGCAGAAATTAATAACGTTAAATGTTCTTGATATTTATATATGCTTCCTAATTTAACAATTTTTTTTGAGGCGATTACCTAATTAACTTGAAATAAAGGAAATGCGACCGATTAAATCATAAATGGAATTCTAAATATAAATTATATATACAGATATATACTTTTATTAGTTTCTTTATTTTCATGGATTTTCCTAGATTCTTTAAGAGAAGGGTAATGTATATAATAATTTGTATGCTTGCTAAACATTACTTTAATCAGATGCAAACATGCAAAATTCAATATATATGCAGATAATTGTCAAAATATATATATATATATATATATATATATATATATGTGTGTGTGTGTGTGTGTGTGTGTGTGTGGATCCAGGTGAGAATTCATCTTTTTTAGAACTTAAGAATTATGCACAAACGATAAAGTCGATGAACAAAATCATAAAGTTGTCTTGCACAACAAAAACATTCTAAAAGTATTTCATAACAAAAAATTTAAAAATTTTCGTTGTGCACAATTTTGTATTATTCGGTTGCATCATCTTTACACGTCTTATCATATTGTGAGTTCGTAAAAGATTTAATTCTCATTTGATCCACTATATATATATATATATATATATATATATATATGGATTAGATCCAGGTGAAACTCATCTTTTTAGAACTTGAGAACTATGCATAGGCGTATAAAGTTGATGAACAAAATCTATAAAGTTATGCATGAATCGAAACATTCTAAAAATGTTGTATATCAAAACAATTTTAGAAAGTTTTCATTGTGCATAACTTTAAATAAGGTTTATATATATATATATATATATATATATATATATATAGAGAGAGAGAGAGAGAGAGACTACCTCTTATATAAGAACTAAAAATCGATAACCATCGTTAGATTGAATAAGATCGGACGATTTATAATTATTTAATGATAAAAATAGTCAAACCCCTAACGTTTCGTTATTTGGATATTTCATATTCTATTTTTCGTTGTTCGTGTAATTCATGTCGTTGTTTATGTAATTGTTGTTCTTGTGCATGCTATCACATTCCAATTAATTGTTAGATTAAATCAAATTATGCTATAATGGTAATTATAGAATATTACGAAAATAACCATATCTTTTTCTTTCTTTTTGGTATCATGGGAACCCGTACCGCTACTTTAGGTCAAGACCTGGTAAACCCCACGTTCTGTGCAATAGCGCAAACCACACAGATGTGAAACCACACTTGAAAACAGGGTGTGATGACTCAAACCCATAGAGGCGTTTGGTGGGGTTGAACTCATGACTTTCTCGTACATGAGGACCCACCTAACCATTGGGTCATCCTTAATTATAGGAATTGTGATAACTTAATCTTGAACCATTGATTAATGGCAAATGGATGATGTAGATGAATTCTTATTTCTTATTTTAAAGTGGTTTGTATTATAACTCATATATATATATATATATATACACGTGTTTGTGCGCACTCTTGTGAAAATAAAGGCCTATTATATCTGATTAATTTATATAAAATAATATTTTAGGCGTAGGCGTAACAGGAGTCTAAATGTATCATTCCCATTTATAGTAGATAGCTGGACAGCATCTCCTCCTTGAAACACATTTTCATAATTTGACCCACGTAACAATTCGTTTATATAATATTATTTAATCAATAAATATATGGTTTCAGAAAAAATAATTTATCAATACATACCTACTAGTTTATTGCAATAGTGCAATTCTCTTATGCTGTATTGGAAATTCTTTTATTTTTGTTGGTGGATAGAAGGTGGAAATTATGTGAGTGTTAATGTTTTTAAAAAGTCTTAACATTATTTGTTTCATATCATAAGTGATTTTTAAATATTTGACTTAGAGCAATTCGTAATTTGGTTCGTAACTTATTCTGTTGAGTTATGAGGAACCAAATGACCCAATTTACAGAACCAATATCCGTCTCTTTATTTCTTTCTTTCCTTCTTTTTCTTTTTTTAGGAAAACCCAATTAACATTTTTAGATATTAAATCAAATGACAATTAATTAACAACAAGTTTGTTCGCATTACCATTATTTAACAGGAAAAATAGTGTTGTAAAAAGAGAGAGAGGAGATAATTATATTTATTTTGTGAAATTTATTTATTTATTTTTAAATCTTGAGGTGCTGAAAAATTGAGTCGGGCTAGAATATGAGATCTTTCAACAATTTCACGATATTCTATTTTCATTTTATTTCGTAAAATTGCTATCCATAAATACAATAAGTTTCATTTAAATTGGAAAAGGACATATTTAATCGATAAATAAATGCAGTTGCTCAAATAATTAATATCCATGTTATTGTGTTGAGAACATGTTAATAAAGGAAAATGTATGGGACTGATTTGAACAATCTCAAGAATAATTTTGTTTTATTTTGGGAATGTTGTAATAAATAGGCCTCATTCAATTTCCGAGCTGGATATATGGATATCGGGATAAATATTCAATTATCCATAGGCCATTTTCATAATTAATTTTGGGAAGTTCTACTACATAAGTGATTTAATCTTATTTTATTTTATTTTATTTTATTTTATTTTTGTGATGAAAAAATACCTATAATTCCTGTATATGGGTGCATTATGAATAAAATATATGTGCAATAGTGTGTGTATATATATATATATATATATCATATAATTAAGAGGACATCACATTAAGCAAGTATTTTTGGATTGACTCAACCTAGCAGATGTCGTATAAGAGAACATTAATTCATGGAACCGTTTTCATTATCTTACAAGATGATAAAAAAATTTATTCTTAAGAATATTGGAAATATTATCCAAGACTCGGTGGGTAACCTTGGAGTTCAAGGGTTTAAATCCATGACGTTTAAGTCATGAAATCATCACTGGACTAATACTTAATAAGTATTAGGTTATATTACTTTATCATAATTAAAATTGATTAAATTTCGTGGAACTAAGTAAAATTTTAGTTTGTTTCTTAGATACAACAATATAATTCTTAAAGTAAAATTCAGACTATATATGAATAGTTTTGGAGGAAAACAACCGTTGGTTAGAATATTTCTGCTTGTCTAACAACATGACGAAATAGTGAAATGAACCCATCCATTGTGTATTGGTCTCTAGAGGTGTTCACGGTTCGGTTTAAAATTTCGGAATTGAAACCGTATAGAGGGTATCCGGTTCCAGTCGGTTCATGGTTTCGAACCGTGAACCACCGTTTAATTTTATTTTTTTATACTTGGAATTTTTTTATATATTTGTTCAAAAATATATGAAATGTATGTAAATCAAATTGTAATGGTATAATGTAAAAAAAATTAATTACATAAGTCAATTACAATGTGGTAAATCTAATAAATTATAACTTGTAACAAAAAAATGCAATAACTTCAACAAATGAATTAAATTACAATTATATTGCAATTTACAATGTGGTAAAAAAAATCTACTTAAACAGATGAAAGAAATTACAAATTATGATCGACATTACGACGAGAACCGGAAGCCATTTGTATGTAAGAGATTAAGAATAATAGAAATAGTGTAGAATAGAATATGAGAATAATAGATAATAATAGAGCTTCAAAATAGAACTAGAGATTGTAATTTGTTACAATAAGATTAAGAGAAATAGAGAGATAGGGAATATGAATTGGTGTGTTGAAATTATTGGATTGAAGGGATATTTATAAGCTTTTAAACTCTTAAATATATCTATAAATTATTTTAGGGAGCTTATAAACTTAGTCAAATATTAATATGCGAAAACTACTGAGTATCAAATTGGATATATATATTATTTAAAATTGTAGTTTAAGATCCTGAGTTGAGGTGAATATAATTTGAGGTAACAAGAATTCGATCTTTTTAGAAAGTAGCAAGTGAATTGAGTGAGTTTGAATATGAGATGTTGATTTGTTTTAGAAACAAACTATTTAGAGCATCTCCAATGCAAGGAGGCATTGAAGATGCATCATCCTCAATACTTACCGTTGGGGGAGGGAGAGAAGGTAGTGGGAGGAGATGAGAGAGAAAGGTGGAACCACCTCCCGAAGGCAAGTCAAAATGTGGGCGTTTGATTTTTATTATTTTTCTGTTTTCACCACTATTTCTTTATTTTTGTTTTTATTTTATTTCACTTTATTATGTATTTTCACTTTTATTTTGGCCAGGGGGTGGGGTTGGCCGGGGGTGGGGTTGGCCGTCGGGGTGGGGTTGGCCAGGGGGTGGGGTTGGCCCCGCCCCCGGGGGGGGCCACCCCGGCCAACCCCACCCCAACCCCAACCCCACCCCCCTGCCAACCCCACCCAAAGCGGCCAACCCCACCCCCACGGCCAACCCCACCCCCACGGCCAACCCACCCAACGAATAACTTTAATTTAATTTAAATTTAATTTAATTTGTACCTTAACTCAACGGACAAATATATGACCGTTGATCAACGGATAAAAATATGCTTATAAATATAAATCACTAAACAACATCATTCCTACCAACTTTTATATTTTCTTCTCCATTTACCTTAATATTTCTTCATCAAACAACCTCAATATATTTTCTTTTCATATAATCAGTTCTTACTCTCAACATGTCTTCATCAAACAAAAGCGCTAGCTCTAGTGATGATGAATATATTGATGAGGAGATGAACTCAATGATGGAGGACGAGGTCGCAGAAAATTACTTGCTCCAGTTAGTTGCACAACATACTTCTCGTCCAAGAAGATATATCCATCGAGATCGTGAGGCTGCACACGATCGACTAATGAATGATTACTTTGTTGAAAATTCAACTTATGGTGAAAGAGAGTTTCGTCGTGAAATCGAATGCGCAAAGAGTTATTCATTCGCATTGTGAATTCTTTGAAGCGCACTCTTCTTTTCAACTACGTCGTGATGCAACCGGGAGAAAGGGCTTCACGCCATTTCGAAATGCACGGTGGCGATCGTCGCCTAGCGTATGGTGGTCGGTGATCACTACGATGAGTACTTACGCGTTCTTTGAATCAACAGCATCGAGTGCTTGCAAGATTTTTGCAAGTGTGTGATTGAAGTTTTCGGCAACTATTACTTGAGAAACCACCGCAAATGACATTCGAGGTTGATGAGAATGCATGAAGAGAAACATGGCTTTCTGGAATGCTCGGTAGCCTTGATTGTATGCATTGGGAATGGAAGAATTGTCCAAGAGCATGGAAAGGTCAAGACACTCGTGGTGATATAAAGAAACCTACTATAATGCTTGGTCGCTGCTTCTCAAAATTTGTGGATATGGCATGCATTTTTGGAGTTGCGAGGCTCAAACAATGACATCAATGTGCTCGGGCAATCACCATTATTCAATGATGCTCTACAAGGGTTTGCACCGACGATCCCTTTCACAATAAATGGCACACAATACTCACAAGGCTATTACCTAACAGACGGAATCTACCCCGAATGGGCAGCTTTCGTCAAGAGCTTTTCGCATCCGCAAGATGCAAAAAGGTTGAAGTTCAAACAAATGCAAGAAGCTGCGAGAAAGGATGTCGAACGTGCATTTGGGGTTCTCCAAGCAAGATGGGCATTGATTAAAGGCCCATGTCGTCTTTGGTACCGAGAAAACTTAAAAGATATTATGTTGGCTTGCATTATATTACATAATATGATAATCGAGGATGAAGGGGAAATGGTAAGCAATTGGATAGACGACGACGAGCAAATCACAAATAACCCCCCTCCAATAATCCAAGGTTCGCGCGAATAATGAAATTATCTCAAGAGAGTGCCGCTACGTGATAAAGAAATTCATAATCAACTTGAGCGATTTAGTTGAGCACATTTGGGCACACTTCGGCAATGATGAATGATTAATTAGGTTTAGTATTAGTTTATTTGTATGTTGTATTTTAATTTGTGAGATTTAAATTATCTTTTATATCGTATAAGTTCTTTTTTAAAAGTTTCCATATTATTGTGCAATTTTAATATGTACTAATATTTATATAATAATTAAGTTATTTGATATTAATTTTAAATAATATTAAAATTAATTTTTATCAAGTTAGAATAATAAATATAAAATTTAAATAAAATTGTGAATAGATAATGAATGAGTTGAAAGTGAGTGAAAAGTGGGTCCATAATGATGTCAGCAAAAACCTGAGTTTGAGAAGGTATTGTTGGGGGTGAAAATAGGAGAAGGGAATATGATGATGTGTCTGTGATGATGTCAATAAAAACCTGAATTTGGGGAGGTATGGTTGGAGTTACTCTTATGAGCACAATGTGAATAACTCGATCTTGTTTTACTCTTGAGAAATATTGTCGCACTTCCAATTTATGGCATTTTAGTTTTGAACCCGTTTCACACCAGTCGTGTCACTCAAAAGGACTCAGGCTTCACATTATTATTGCGTGTAGAGTATAAAGAAAAAACGACAAAGTCTGACATCAAATATATAATTATAAAATTGCTACTATATATATATATAATATGAAGTTACGATAAGAACTATTTTTAAGTGAAAATTAAGAACCAAACAAATTTATTATGAACAAAAAGAATTTGTCCCGAAAGTTAATCATCCATTTGAAAAGCTTCTTGAATCAAAAATTTGAAATTTTCATTCGTGATTTGAATCTCATAAATGACGAAAAATTCAATTATTTTCTCATATATATATATATATATATATATATATATATATAGGAGATGGATCGAGTAAGAATGAATAATTTGGTAGGAAATAGGAATGAATCTGGGCTGATTTGCTATATCAATGGTTGAGATTTAATTTTCGAGTGTCTTCTGATTTTGTGTTTTGTGTCTTCTGCGGATTATTATCGCAACACTATAACTCTTCTTGTCTTCTGTTACTGAATGAAAGATGTGTTAAAGTAATATATTTAGCGTATGTCTTCTGAATGGATGAAATATGTCTAAACTAATATGCGAATATAATAATTACGATTGTCTTCACAAATATAAAAGATGTCTTATTATTCTTATTTTTGTACATTAAGGAGCTTTCTCACCATAACTAACCCCTATATATATATATATATATATATAAGTTCCGTGTGTTTCTACTAAAGAGGTATAATCTCATTCTCATATACATATGTTAGTAGTTTGATCTCTGTTTGTAATTATAATAACTTTTTCTTTTATTAATTTCATATTAAACAAAAATAAGTGAATTTATGGGCATCAGCGCGAAGAAAAGAAGTGCAATATTTGTCAGTTCATTATAATAATGACTTTCTGTAGAATTGGTGGTGGAGAAGGTTATGCACAAATTTAAGCAATTGAAAAGTTGTTGTTGCTTCTACGCCAATAAATGAAGAAAAAATGTCCCTCCAATTATTATGGGCTCATATAGGACAATAAAATTATTGTTTGGTTATAAAATGCAGAAACTAATTATCAGATATATAATTTCACAAAATTATTATTTTTCCCAGCCATTGCTAGATATATGGCCGCGTTATCCGATTGATGATAAATTTTCATACAATTGCGAGATCGTCCTTTCAGTACTACAAATTAATTATTGATGTTATATATGTGATTTACACTTCTTTTTAAACTTTTTTTTGGGGTTTAAACTCTATCAATTAATTATGATATTAACTGTATGATATTTTCTTTTTTTATCATTGTTGTACATAAATTATAAATTGTTTCTCTCGATTTAGTATGAAGGTTTTGTTTTAAACAAACTATGAAATATAATGCCATAAACATAAAGACAAAGAAGAATTAAGTGGAAGCTTTTTTAGAAAATCTTTTTATTTTAGGGAAAACTGTCAAATAAACTATGAATTGTGTTGTATTTTGTAGTTTTAATATTAGTTTTAAAAGTTGGCAATTGGATACACGAACTTTTTTTTTTTTGCAATTAGAACTCAAGCAACAAATTTTTGACATTTGGTGTTGTTGCATTTTAGGTCATTTGGCTTCTCGTTTTTTGTCAATTCATCAAGGAGGGTAATTTTGTGTTGAATCAAAGCCTAAAAGCAACTAGCGAATAAGATTTTCAACATATATGCAATTGCGGTTTAGGGGGTTTCTTGCCAAACTAGAATACAGTTTTTGCAATTAATTCATGAACTTTGATATTCTTGAAAAGATGAATGTTTTGATGATTAGTTCGTTGATATTGGTTGAATAACTATAGAGAATTTTATCATATAAAATGGTTTGATGGATGATTTAAGTTTCAGTTGCAATGTGTGTGTGTATATATATATATATATATATATAATGTTATACCCCGTCTTTCTCAATAGGATTAGAATGACTTTCGAACTTAGAATTTTAAAATGATTCGTACTAATGAAAGAAATTTTAAATTCCAACAAAAAAATTTATTTCATTAAATATTATAAAGTGATTACGAGAATTATTATATAAAATATAATAATCAAATATGATTTATATATATGTACATATAAATCATTATATCAATAATATTATATTAATGTTTAATTAATTAATAATCTTTAGGATCGGACTTTGGTAGTAAGAATAAATCTTTTAATGAACGCTTTGGTTTGATAAGGCCCAAAAGGAAAGCCATGGACAACCCAAATTCTATACACTATATAAACTTCTTCTTCCTATTGTAAAAACTCTAGCCTCCCAAAATCATTCACTCCTTCTTGCAACCTCAACAAGAGGAATCCACAAGGGTATAAACTCTAAACTTATAGTAAATTGAGTAATAATCTTCTATTAATTTTAGTATGTTTATGCGTATATGTATGTGTATGTGTGCTGTGTAGAGATGACGGGAAGGAAGGGGGGTCGATTTTTGGTTGTCAAGTCGCAGTGGGGTGGGGTGTGCCGATAGGACGTCGGCATCGGTGGCTCACCGCTGGCGTTCGCCGAGAGAGAGAGGCGGCCGCTGCGATCGCGTGCGTGTGTGTGCATCGGCGTGTGCCTTTATGTGTGTGTGCGTCGTCATGTGTGTGTGTGTAGGAATACAGTGAGAGGAAGGAACGTGATGGTGGTGCGACGACAGCGTCGCCGGATCTGTGACGGCGGCGGTTGTGCAACGAGGAGGAAGGAGATCTGCTGTCATGCGTGTGTGCGCCGTTGCGCGTGCGTGTGTGCGTGCGTCAGTGGTCGTCGTCGCGTGCGTGTGTGCGTGCGTTCGGCCGAGAGGAAGAGAGGAGGCCGTGGCGGTCGCGGCGGCGACGCAACTCGTCGATCGGCGACGTGACCGACCGGAGATGGCAGCGGCGTCGGCAGTGTGAGTGTGTGTCCGCGTGTGTGTCTGTGTTGTGTGTGAGATCCGAGCGAGAGAGAAGAGAGAGATGAAGAGAAAAGATGAAATAAAATAAAATGCGAGGTCGCCGGCGCCGGAAAAGTGGGGAGATATTAGGTTTAGGGTTTGTGAGTAAATGGGCTGAGTTGTATTGTTTTAAATTAAATGGGTTGGACTTTGTTTTTAAATGCTATGGGCTAGGATTTTCTTTAATGTTTGGGCTGGGTTGTTTTTAATTAAATTTAGCTGGGCTTGGTTAAGTTGTGGTAAATATTTTAATGTTGGTGGGTCTTGTTTTATTTCTTTTAATTCATGTGTAATGTGCTTTTAATTAAATCTTGATGGGCTTGTATTTATTTTAAAGTTTGGCCCAAATTATAATAAGGAATATGAAACTTTGTAGTATTTTTATCCAATGGTGAGAATTAAAGAAGTGGTAAAATAAATGGGTTGGGCTCAGGTGAATTTATTTAATAGTTGGACCTTAGTTAATTAAATAAAATGTGGACTTAGATTTAATTAGTAGTTGGATATTAATTAATTAAATCTTTGGACTAAATTAATTAAATAAGTAAGGTTTAACTTTGAGACTTAATTAATTAAATTATATTAAGTCTAATTAAATGAATAATTAACTTAAACTTAAATATAAATTTAAATTATTTAATTATGGTAAGTTAATTAATTAATTAATTAATTGCTTTTAAGTTTAATTAATTAATTGACTAAGTCAAGGTTAAACCCAAGTTTAAGTTACTTTATTTATGATCATGATCTATTTAATTAATTGAATTAGATTCTTTTAATGAAATTAATTAAGTTAGAATATTCAATAAATTAAATTATGTTAGACAAATGCATAATTTGATAATTTTATTATGTATTATATTAAGCGAGAGTCCTTAATATATATGAATTTAGTATGTATTTCAACTGCATTATACTTTTTGTAAAAAATATTAATCATAAGAAGATTATGAAATTAAATGCGTTTTAAACGAAAAGTCTAGCAAGGGTAATGTTGGTGCCCTTAGCCGATATATATTAGTTTTCAAATTTAATTATATTTTGAAAACCCGGGTTTAACGAATCATAAGTTAGTATCATACTTTACTTGAACTTAAGGCTAGCTTTTCGAGACCTATTAAGATTAGTGCTTCTTGTAGGTTTTGTCGATCAAGGGGATTAGCGTTGCTTTCCCGAGATGCGTACTATAGTGATTTCTTCAGGCTTTGTCCTATCGAGGTGGACTTTATTTACAAAAGTATATTTGAGCTATATGCTCTGATATTTCATGAAATGCAAACTGTTTATCGAATAAAATATTTTTGTTCGCTCTACTCTGTTTAAGGCTCGTAAATGTATCGATCGAGATTCTCTTTTAAACTTGATATGTTAATTGAGAATTGTGTACACTAGTTAGTTGTTTCGGTGGGTTGATCTCCATCAGGCACTAACAAAATCATGAGGCGTTATAAGGGTGCTTGTCTGGATGCGTTCCGAAGTACGTCATGAAATTATGAATTTGTTCGGGTTACGTCCCCGATGACAATAATGTGGGTATGTGATCCGACGGTGGCTAGAGGTCCGGGATCAAAGCGAGTAACAGAAAAGTCGTGACAATGGGCCCACTGAATGAAATATTTTCGCATGCTTAGAAGTGGTTTCTCTTTTTAAAACCTTATAAGTCATGTTATTATGATTGGATAAACTGCATTTACGAATTTACGAAATATTTTTAGCAAATGCATGTCCACTGAGTACATTAGTACTCAGCCCAAATGTTTTCAAATGTTTTCAGGTTGATCAATGTGCACTGACGGGGTAGAGCTGAGATTAGGGTTCACTCCGTATTTTGACGGTTTATTTCCGTATTTAGACTTCCGCTGATGAGCTAGCTCTAGTTACATTTTTCCTTCTTGTCTATGACTTGAATTATATCTTTTGATGAGCTTAGACTCTAAATCCTTGATGTTAGTATTATTATGTAAATTGGCTATCAGAAGCACGAAACTAAACTTGTGATCCTGATGATAAAAGTTATTTTGATTGGATTACATCATTCGATGTCTTCTATTTTCATTCAGGAAGTCATTCCCAATTCTAAGGGTTTATTTCCTTGATCATTCGAGTCAACTTACTTACTTTATATTTTGTCCGTATTTTTATTAGTCGCGTCTCGATTTACGGGCTTCCATTATATTAGGAATTGGGGCGTGACATATAATGGTTAACGTGAGAATCATTTTTATCGTGAGAACATGAGAACTAAAAAATGATTAATTCGATGTAAAAGTTGATGAATCCGCTGAAAAAGTTACTGAATTCAAAAAAATAAAACTTTCGCTCCTCATGGGATTTGAACCATTGGTAAAAATTCTGAATGCTTGGATTCATTAACTTTCTCGTGATGTATTAACTTTTATAACGAATTGATTTTGTCCATAACAAATTTTCGTGGTTCTTAGTTTTCACGTAAAAATAGTTCTTATTTGAACTCATTCTCTCTCTCTCTCTCTATATATATATATATATATATATATATATATATATATATATATATATATATATATATATATGGTTGGGTTCTCGTATACCCGGTCCCCGATAGTATGTAGTCTCAATCTAGATCACATATTTTGAACATGTGATCGCACCACAAGCCGACACGTGGCAATCATTTTTTCATTTATTTATCTTTTTAATTTTCGCAAGGGTATATTGGGTAAAAAAAAACTTAGTCTTCTTCTTCCTCCTCCTCTTCTTCTTATTTTCTCCTTCGATTTCCTTCATCATCTTCGAATTTTTTTACGACGGCGGGACGACGGGCATCGGCGGTTGTGGTGTGACAGCAACGACGATGACGGTGCAACATTAGCGATGTGAAGCATAAGACAATAGATTTTGAAAGATAAAAGAGAGGAAAAATAAGATTTTGAGAAGAAATTTGAGAGATTTGTGGAAAAAAGAGATGTGAATTTTGAAGGATTGAGAGACATGACGGTTATGGTAGTAATTTATGACGAAGTTCATCGGTAGTCGGAGAAAGAAGTGGCAAAACGACGGAGAAGGATAATGAAGAGTTTACTGTCGAAAATGAAGTATGCATACTGCAAAACGTAAAAATGCATACCACAAAACGTCAACATGCATTCTATAAAACGTAAACATGCTTACTAAAAAATATAAGTCTGTATATTTTCTAATAAAAATATGCATATTACAAAACAATAACATGTATACGACTAAACATAAATATGCATGCTACGAAACACAAACATGCATGCTTTAAAAAAGAAAATCATAATTTTCTCATTCATGATATCTCTCTTTATATCTTCTTCAATATACACAAACACTTATCTTGTTGATCATTTGTTTTCTTTATTGTTGATCATATGTTTTCTTTTGAATTATGAAGTTAGAAGTAATCGATCTAAACATGAGAATAAATTTTGGAGAAATCAATCTCATATGCATTTTGTGTTCAACATTATGCATTTTATGTTCAATCGTATCGAGTTTTAGATAACAATATGCATGTAGTTTACAGATAAATAAATCTTATGCATTTTTTTGTTAGCACGTATGCAGTTTTGTGTTCAAACATATGCAGTTTTCTGTTTTAAAACATGCATGATTTTTTTGTATCACATAAAAAATCAAATTATTAACTCTTACTGTAGTGAAATCAGCGCCAAATAGCTTTAAAAAATCCGAAAAAATCTCCATCATAGGATTTATGAGATGAGTGAATGAGATTGAATACTACATACTATCTCAGGTTCGCGTACTATTTGATCACTCCTCTATATATATAGTGGTTCTTGTGAGAATATCTATAAGTGTAAGAAATAAAAATATTTCACATCCACACATCTAGCACATATCAATAATCCAGATTAAAGAGAATCTAGTTAACGATTTCAGATTTTATTTTATTAAATAATTCGAATAAGGGTAAATTTGGTATAAAAAAATATTTTATCTACCACTCCAGACATAAATATCGTCACTTGCCGGTAATCTTGCCACTTACTGAAAAAATAAAAATTTTATAATCTACTCAATATAATGTTATACAAACTAGTCGTTCTATAGCACATATTTAACAAATATGTAGTACACATTACAAATTATGCAACATAATTTATTGTTGTACTACCTACACTTTCTGTAACGCATATATTATAAAAACAATGCACATATTAAATAAATATATGGTACATATCACACAACATAATTTATTATTGTACGACAAATGTTAGTATGTATTCTACTCGTGCAACAAAAATATAATCTATATAAAATAAGAAATTACAAGATAAATTACAACAAATTCCTAAAATCAAAGAAATAATTGTTTTTAACATATAATAAAATTACTAATATGATCTTTAAATAAATCCTACTAACTTAAAATATAAGTATACATAGTAATGTACTGCAGCATAACGTAAATTAATATTACCAATTGATTTACTAAAAATAATGGCTTAGATTTATTTTTATTTTTTAAAAATAATTTCATTCCTACCTGATCCATCTTCTATAAATATATAGAATATTTATTTAATTTCAAAATTTAAAAATAATTCTGAAATTACACAGTAGAACATAATTAGCGATTTATTTGACAATTTCCCTTTATTTTATAGTAACTTTTCTGTAATAGTGGCTTTTACTCTAAAAATACATAAATATTGGTGAAATTGATATATTTTTGGTCAAACACTATTTGTGTGTCAACTCCACTATATAATCCATATTAAATATATATTGTGGTCAGAATTGATTAACACGTCTGTCTTCGTACAGATTATTATATCATGCAGCGTCATTCATGGCTCATCAACAAGTGTCCCTCCGCTGTTAAAGCTTTCAATTGCCCAATGCAATGCAATAAAAATTTAATAAATCAAATCATAAAATAATGAGATAATTGTTAACTAAATCTCAATCTTTAGACTTCATCGTAAATAAGATGTGTTTCTTAATTATTTAATAGTATCGCAAATTTTTTATTTGTAGTAAATTAATCTCTATTATTTTTTGTATGAGTTTAGATATGCATTCGAAGTCGGAAATTCAAAATTGATTAAGGACTTTTTAAGCTCATTGTATGGATTATCCTCCACTATTGTTGTCAATGTTGTGATCAGACGTCAAACGACTGAGTAATAGAATCGGAGTAGGCGAGGCGGAGTTAGGACTCCATGTCGGTTAGGTTCCAAAAGCCGACGATAATAAAATCAACAATACAACAATCTATATAATGAGCTTCAAAAAACTCTTAATCAACTTTGAATTACGATATCGGATATACGTTTAAATTTCAAATCCAAATTTGCATTAAAAAAATGTGAGAGATGAATTTGTTACAAATTAAAATATTAAAACATTACTGAGACGTTTTAAAAATTTGATCTAATTTACAATAAAGTCAAAAGACAAAGTTTAAATTCTACTCCATCCGTTCTTTTTTAAGTGTCACATTAACATTTTTTCATTATTTTTGAAAGTGTCATAATTCGTAATTTAAGAGTAACATTATAATATATTTCATATTTACCCTTATTTAATACTCTTGGAATTTGATATTTAGTTGTATGAATGCATTTATCATGGCTATTAATAAAGTTTTGAAAGTAATTTTTATATTTTCTTGGTATATATAATTTGACGTCAAAGACACTTATAAAAATCGAAGGGAGTAGCATTTATCTCTCAAAATGTGCTACTTAAATTACTCATTTACTAATATTTTATAGAACTGGGCATGCATTTTACTCTATCTTGTTTTACCACTCCATTCATGCACATTAATAATAATAATAATAATAATAATAATAATAATAATAATAATAATAATAATAATAATAATAATAATATGCAACCGCTCTTAGTTTCATATTATATATACATAAAAGCGATATGTATAGATATGCTATATAAATTAGGTTTTATTAAATCATCGATCATAAGATTCCTTCACTGCTAGTAGGGTGAGCGTTCGAATTTCGGTTCGGATTTTTGCTAATCCGAATCGATCCAAAATCCAATTTTGAGAGATAAAAATCGATCCGAATCAATATTGAAAATCCGATTTTTATAAAAAATCGAACCGAACCTAAAATCCAAATTATGAAAAATCAAAATCCGAAACCATTTTTGCTAATTATTATATATATTTATATTAAATTTAAAAATATTTAAATAAAATATTATTTTATATATAAATTATATATAATTGGATTTTCGGATTTTTTTGGATTTAAAAAATCAAATCGATTCGATCAGAAAATCCGAAATTTTGAAAAATTTCAATCCGATCCGATCCGAAAATTCGAACTGAATTTTAAATTTCGGTTTGGTTAGGATCGGATATTCGGTTTTCGGATTTTTTTGCTCACCCCTAACTGCCAGTAACAGCCAGCGCATGTTCTGAGTCACTTCCGATAAGGTTTGATTGATAAAATAATTTTACTTTATCATATATTTAATTTGTATGATTAAGCTCGTGATGGATAATTGGATCCATACTCCAATCGTTCATTTGGATAATAATTTATCATCTCAAATTTGGTAGATTATTTAATCTTGTTTCACTCCATGATACAAAATTTCAAAAATACCCTCAGTAATATTTTATTCATAATTCTTCAATTTATCTTATACCACAATCAATTAATATAAATATAAGATTAAATAATCCAAACAGTCTCATCCTATATCCTATCAATTTTACTTATCTTATTCACCAAACCAAATGTCCCCTTAATATACATAGAAAGAAGGGATCATATGAAAACTTTTTTCATCGTTGTGAGTAGAAACTAATCTTGACTATTAGTCTTTGCATGGTATATGAGGTTTATAAAATAATATCATATTATAATATAGAAAAAATTCAATCACAAGCTGATTTACCATCTAGGTTTGACATCTACATACAATGTGAATTATTCTGAATGTATTTATGGGGTGTTTGGCTGAGCTTATAAGCTCTTTAAAACAACTTATAAGTTGTTTTAGAGCTTATAAGCTCAATTAATTTGTTTGGCAATTTAAGTGATTAAAGTACTTATAAGCTTCCAAAATAAGCTCTAAGAGCTTATAAGCTCAAAGAAAAAAAAGCTCCTAATTCTAACTTATTTTTCAATCACCTCTTAAATTATACCAAAATTACAAAAATAACCTTCAATGGCGGGTAACGTAAACTAATGACGCTTAACTTAAGCAAAAAAATGTATTTAACTTGACAAAACCATTTGTATTAATTAAATATATTGACGAAAAAAATTTAATTAAAAAATCAATTATAATGCATTCACGTAACATAAAGCCACATCATCTTAATTTTAATATTTATTTTTATAAGATTATACAAAATTTTGATATTATACAAAAATTTGGCGATTTGAACACGTATTTGAACAAGTGGAGTCCATTTGATATCATCTACACCTTTGAAGCCTATTTTGGTCATTATGACATAAAAAGAATTTATAATGCTAAACAATTCATTATCTTATAAGTTTGGTTATCCAAACACTTGAGCATCTTATAAGCTCTTAACTCACTACATCTTATAAATTCTTAAAACAACTTATAAATTGTTAGAGCTTATAAGCTCTCTAAAATAAGCTTAGCCAAACACCCCCTTAATTTGGTGGCTAGTTCTATATTTCATGTAGTGGTGAGTAGATAAACTTATTTTTTCTTTTTCGTACAGCATTCTATATTTCTGGGATCGTGTACCAGCACTCTGTCACAACCATGATTAGCCTTTCATTAGCTTGTTGGTAATTAAGTAATCGGTTAATTTAATTAACCAGGCTCCAGATTTACATGTATATAAATCATTGGTAATTAAGTAATCGGTTAATTTAATTAACCAGGCTCCAGATTTACATGTATATAAATCATCATTATCCAATGATTAGAAGTATAATATAAGTAGGTTGTACACGTGATTTGCGATGGGAGATTATTATTATAAGGCGGCCGGGCTAGTAGCTCTTCAAAGTTCAATCTTACTTTTCTGTTAACAAAAATTTTAAAAAATATTTATTTTAACGGCTGACTGTTGTTTGGCACCTCTTTCTATAGAGGTAGACATTGTTTCTTTTCTTTCTTTTTTTATCATGGGGGCCGCGATGCATTCTTTAGGTGCGCGTTGGGTGGCCCATCGCTCCATCTGCAAACGCCGCAAACCACACAAGGCATGTGCTACACTTGGAAAACCAGGGTGTGCGCCAAACCCATGTAGACGTTTGGTGAGGTTGAACTCATGACCTCTCCGGTCACTTTGTTTCCATAATATAAGGATAAAGTATATTAGTTATAATAACTTTCATCGATCAATCGACATAAATAAGTATGTAGCTTACGTTCGAATCATGTATGTGGTTTGCCTGTTTTGTATAATTTGCAGACTATTATATAAAAATGTGAAATTTATCCAATGCGCATCGAAGATAACGATTACGGGTTTACCATGAATTAAAAAAAAAACTATATTTTGCAATTAATTTATTTAAAGAGCCGGTCTCCTGTATATATCAAAAAATTAGCACTAGTTTTTTAGCCATAACCAACGATGATTTTTAGAATTACACAGTACATTATGCGCATGAGTTTTTGTCTTATTTGTTGGTTATGGTTGTACACGTTGGGTTTTTAGCCACTAGTAATGACTAATTCATTACATCTAATTTTTTTAGCAGAAAGTCAATTTACAAGTTTCATAAGTCATCGCATAAAGCTTATTATATGTTTCTTCTTATTTATTAAAAAATAAGACGCCCACCAAATGAATAGATGTAGTTTGTAAGTTTTGCCTACCTATAGATCAGAGTAACCTTTTGCTTTTTTTATATGATCTTTTTTACTCAAATATCATACATATTACTTCAAAATAAAAAATAAATAAATTAGGGCCATGATGTCCAACCTCTAATCAAAACCATAATTTCCAAGTTAAACATCTTCATCCACTCGAATTTCAGCACACTCTAAATGCTCATTTTTTATGCCTAATGACTTAGCCGAAGTTAGTCCGTCCGTGGACTAAAAACAAAAGTGTTTAGCAATTTTTAATCTTATCTCGCCCGACAATCATACAGTTTTTTTTAAAAAAAATTATAATTTACATTTTAAATAATCTATCGTTAACGGAAAATAAGTGAAAATAGAAAATAGTGGTTCAAGCGAACACAGAGACACTTAGTTACATTTTCAAAGCACTCAAATTTTGAATATTTTTTGGTCTTTGAGTATTTATGGTCAAAACCTGAGCTACATAATCGCTGATTTTCTTGCATCATCTCCATCTTGATAAGAAGGCAAATTCTATTGGCCTAAAACTCTTTGAGCAATCTTTTCTTTTTTGGCGGTATAAGTTGACATAGGCACAACCATTTTTCAAATTTCTTTATTTGTATTTATTGTGGTTGCCACTTGCCAGAATGTCTGACCTCTTCAACAACATTAATAGCAATTTTGAGGTCGACTTCAACAAGTAATTTCTATGCATGTTTAAGATAACCTAAGAAAGAAGGAAAAAAATATTTGGTGTGTTGAAGTTGCCTTTAGTCCCACAAAATACATCAATGATTGAAAAACCGTTCCTCAATTACTTGAAGTTCTATACTTCACATTCGGGTTAATTTCTCAAAAAGTTACCAAATTATAGGGTTTGTATAAAAAATAATATTAAATATAAGTTTATATCAAAATAGCTATTGAACACTTGTTCACTATACACTCAAAAAATAAATTTAGGTTTTCAAAAGATAGAAGATATTTAAAATACTCAAAATTAATATTTTTCATAAAATGTTCATATTGTTAAAGAAATTGAAATTAGATAAATATGATTACTTTCTAACTATATAATAATAATAATTATAATTATAATAATAATAATAATAATAATAATAATAATAATAATTATTATTATTATTAAAAACCTTCTAAAATTCTTATTTATAATTAAGTTTTCAACTGAAAAGATTCCAGAATAATATTAGTGATAATTATTATTATGATCATAATTGTTAGAAAGGACATATTTATCCAAATTTAAATATTTTAACAATATATACAATTTATGCACATTTACTTTTGAATATATTAAATATCTTAAATTTAAATTTATTTTGAAAATATTCTTTTGTGTGTATAGTGAATAAAATAATATTTTATATTTTTGAGATGATTAGTAATAAATTTGTAGAAGAAAATAATTTTTAAGATACATAAGGGCAAACAAGATAATTAATGCCTTAAAATGAAAATTTAGTATCCACTTTGATACAAAAATTTGTATTAATATTCTTTTTTATATAAACCTTATAATTTAGTGACCTTTTGATAAATTAACCTATCCCATAACCTATTCACATTCAAATAATGCTTAAAAAAAATGCTGCCGCAATTAAGCTGATAGTATCTTCTATATCTAATCAATCAGCTATAGTAGTTGACAGATTCAAAATTAAGAAAAACAAAATATCCAACTTAGTCCGTAACTTCAAATAAAATAATTAAATTTTAAAGCACGGTTGCACGAATTCACTAAGGAGATGTCACTAATTATAACCAATATAATAAAGCACAACTACACAAGTAGACAAAAGAAAAAAAACACAAAAACTCCCGCACCATTCAATGCTCAAAAGTATCAATTATTTTAAAAAAACAAGATTAATTATAGTTTATAGTCTCAACTTTTAGCGTTTTTTAGTTTATACTTAACTTTCAATTTTTTCTAAAATATCATGAACTTTAAGAAATGTACTAACTTATGGCCCGGAAATATTTTTGAACCGAATATTGACTAGAATGATAACTAATTTGAAGTAGATTTTATTTTCCACATGCATTGAAACAATGATGTTTTGTCTTACGGTTAATTATAGTATATCGCCTCAACTTTCGCCGCTTTTCATTTATGGTCACAAGTTTGAGTTTTTAGTTTATGGCGCCAACTTTCAGTTTTATATAATGTCATGAATTTTGAGAAATGTACTAACTTATGATCCAATTTTTTTTCCTAGCATCGGAAAGCTGACTATAGACAATAACATAAATTGAGGTGGGTTTTTTTTCCCACTTATTTATTCGAAACGACGTTGTTTGGGCCTACGACTTGGAGGAACTGTTCGGCTTTGACATCTCTAAGCTCACCAAAATCCTACAGGCAAAGCTTCAAGATGTCAAAGTCGAATGACTCCTCCAAGCCGCAGGCCAAAACGACATCGTTTCAAATGTATAAGTGGGAAAAAAATCCACCTCAATTTATGTTGTCGTCCTATTCAGCTTTCTGGTGTCGGGAAAAAAATTGGGCCATAGGTTAGCACATTTGTCAAAGTTCATACATTATATAATAACTTGAAAGTTGAGGCCATAAACTGAAAAACGTTGAAAGTTAAGGACATAAACTATAATTAACCCAGAAGACCAAAACGTCTTCATTTCATGTACATGTGGAAAATAAAAATCACTTCAAATTAGTTGTCATCCCAGTCAGCATTCCGGTGACAGAAAATATTTTCGGGCCATAAATTAATACATTTCTCAAAGTTTATGTCATTTTAGAAAAAATTAAAAGTTGAGGTCATAAACTGAAAAATCCTGAAGGTTGAGGCCATAAACTATAACTAACCTCATTAAAAAATATCATTTATATTAAAAGAAATATCAATTTTTTTACCATGTAATCATAAAATATTGTTTACATTTAAAAAAATTGTTGGAAATCACGCATATATATATATATATATTTATTATATATGTGGTCAAGTTGTCAGGAAGCTATTTTGACCAAGATTTTGAGTGACGTAACGTTTAATTTTGTGAAATTAAATGGCATAGGATCGATCTACGTTTTGAGTAGATGATCGTGGTATATTCACATTCTCAAATCCGATTTTCGGTGAGTGAGAAATAATGGATCAAAGTTGGTCACTTAAACATGAAGTTATGTGCTTAAGGGGATAAGCATGGATTAATTAATCCTTATCCCACATTGATTAATGTACATACATTAATTGTCTATATAAGTGGTTCATTGAACACTTAGTATAATTATGTGCACGTGATGGGTTATAAAGCCCACACGCTTGCCGGGCCCGCCCAGTCGAGCCCGACACAGGTCCGGGTTCGGGTTCGGCCCGGCCCGCCAGTTCGATTCGTGGATCGTGGATTTTGGGCTTGTTCGTGGGCTTGTTTCGTGGGCTGGTTCCGTGGCCCATTGCCGTATATTTTGGATCAATGTTTGATCGAGCCCAAAGATGGAGTTGGTCCGGGCCCAACTCGTGTGGCCCAATCCGTTGGGCTGCTTGTGCTCGAAGAGACGTCCGGATCGTCCAATGAACACGGACGCACGCGTTGTCGGTTTCGTCGTAATCGCTTCGGTAACATTCGGACATGATGGCTCTGGGAAATGTGGGCACGTTGTCTCCGAAACCGCGCGGGACATAACCGTAACACCCGACATCAATGCGGGTGTTGACTCCAACATGCTTTCCCATGAGGGGACGGCGATATAAATAGGACATGTCTCCTCAAAGATAAGCCACCCATCGTCAATCTGCATACTAGCATACTCTGCGCATTCTTAGCTCGTGTCGTGCTCATCGCCCCGCCTCCGTCCGGTTCACGGGAGCTCGTTGGTCTGCGGTCTTGCCACCTACGAGACCGCTGCTTTATCTTTGGGGACGATACGCGTAACCGAGAGCACTACTGGGCGTATTTCGTCTTGTGGAAAGAGGCCTCCTCGACTCGGCATTAGAATACGATTTTCAAGTTTCTCTTGTTTTTTCTTGTTTTAATTCATTGTTAGTTTTGATCATCTCCTACATTTACATTACTGAGTTGTAATGCCAGCAAGTTCTGTCTTGTTCGTACATATTTTTCCAACAATCGCAAGACGAAATAATACTTGCCACGAAGGAGTTCGGACTTTTAATTAATTTAAAACTATCGAAACTTAATACCTTTGCTTGGAGATGTCGACCGCACCGCCACCGACTACTTCTTGCCGCCGCCGCCGCCGCCTCCGCCACCGCCTCTGCTGCTGTCACACGCACAATGGCTACGGCCATGTTTGGTTTGATGCCTTGAGGTCAACCATTGGACCCTTTGGGTCGATTGTTGGTTCCACTTTTAGTGGTTCAACGTTGGTTCCACTTTTAGTGGTTCCATTGGCTCGACGATTGCACTTTTCGCTGGGTGGTATTGGATCCACGGATCTAACACCGGTGGTTCTCATTCGAGTTCCATGTTTCACAGACACTTCAGTGGTGCTGGTGGATCCGGTTTTGGATCGATCTCGCACTGCTCATACCGCGAGGATGATGCCACGCAGAAGCCGCCGAGTTTGGAGGATCCGACTTGAGATGGCAGCAAAGATGTTGTTCTACCTCACGGCGTTGGCTTCGCCAACTTCTTGGTGGAAGATGAGCCCGCGTTAGGGGCAAGTGACGGACTTTCACGTCCGAAAGCGAAGATATGACGATTAGGCGCCCGCGACTATCTTTGTAAAAACTTTATACTTGGTAGTTTAGAAGATAGCTTGTATAGTGTTTATCTTTGTTGTAACGACATCCAAATGTATGTGGATGCATTAGAAAAGAAGTATCGTAGTGATGATGCAGTCTGAAAAGTTCATTGTAGCCAATATTTGGACTACAAGATGGTCGATTCTCGACCGATCATGGACCAAGTGCAAGGGTTTCAACTCATTGTACACGAGGTTCGAAGCAATAGCACCTTGCTTGAGACGGCTTTGTCGTCGCTCGTTGATTGAGAAGCTACCCGGCGGAGAGACTTGAGGTCTACCTTAAGCCTGGCGAAAGGATATGATGCTTGAAGACTTGATCGTCAAACCGCGCATCGAGTCGGCGTGAAGAAGCAAGATCTAAAAGCGAAAGGCTTGCTCGATCGAAGGCTAACTTGTTGGAGAGCGGTCCCTCCAACAAACGTGTTCGCCGATGTCGATGACAAAGCGAAGGAAGATGGTTGCCCGTAAGTTTGACGGGGATCATACAATTGTGGCGACATGGCCACACGAGTAAGGATGCCGTCGGTCTAAGAAGAAGAAGGCTAAGCAAGTTGCCAATATTGTCGAGAAGGACTTCGATAAATGGGACAAGGATGACTTGGCTGCAGTGGTGACCGAAGAAGTCAACCACGCCGAGAATCAAGGTGGATGGTTCATCGACATCTTTGGCGCAACCGCGCGCGTCTGCGCCGAAAAGATCGTTTCTCCACCTACAAGCTGTTGAGGAGGAAGCTCAACATGGGAACCAAGCTTCGTCCGAGGTTGCCGGAGTTGGTGATGTGGTGCTCAAGATGTCGTCCGGTGTTGAGATCACGTTAAAGGATGTGCTGCATGTCCCAGACATTCGCAAGAACTTAGTGTCGAGCTTTATTCTAGTTAATAAGGGTTTTAGACTAGTTTTTGAGTCGGACAAGTTTGTCTTGACTAAGTTTGGAAAGTTCCTTGGTAGGGTTTATCTCACCGGGGGTCTTTTTAAACTAAATGTAATGGCTGTGCGCCGTGTACCCAAGTTTGCTATGAATGAAAATGCATCTACTTATCTTACTGACCGAGTGCTCGATTTATGGCATTATAGATTAGGACATGTTAATCTAAATGCAATAAAAGATTAGTAAATTTAGATTTACTAAAGTTAAATGAAGTGAATACACAAACGAAATGTGAGGTTTGTGTGGAAGCGAAACGACTAAGTTACTGCTTTCATTCGGTGAGAACAGAGCACTAAACCTCTAGAACTTATTCACACCGATGTGTGTGATTTAAAGTTTGTACAAACTAGAGGTGGTAAAAGTACTTCATCACGTTTATTGATGACCTGACAAGATATTGTTATCTTTACCTTCTAAGAAGTAAAGACGAGGCTATTGAAGCTTTTAAAACTTGAAGAACGGTGAGAATTGTTGGATTTGTATCTTGAAAGCGGTTTGGTTGAGCTTGTATACAATGTTTCTGTTACCACTATTACAATCTCCTATCGATTTGAATACTTGATTGCATATATTTGTGTCCTCTTATCTCATATATAAGTTAGATCATACGATTGTGTGAAGATCACGAAGTCCGTATGATTGGTCGAAACTTAATGAGATATAAAAGTTTCACACCGAGACAACTTAAGGACGAGTTGTCGGTTTAGGCTGCGAGATAGATAAGTGACTTGACTTAGTTGCTTGTCTATGCCGGATGCGTCGCCTCGGCGTATTGAAGGATCACAAGGAGATGTGTTCTTCTTTCGACCGTCGTGAAGAACCAAGATCTCGGTGACTTACGATGATCTAAACCTCGATAAGGTATTAGGTGAGTATGAGTTCTTGACCATCACTTTGACTTGTTATGAGTGAGGGTTATATGTTCTAACCCAAGATTCTCGCGATCTTGGGTGGTGGCGATCTTGTATGTCACGCTAGTTATCTCAGTCAGTCACCGTATCCGTTTAGGATGATGGCGTCCCTTAAGGAGCTCAAAGGTTTATTGTACTAAACCCCGCAGTTGAGTTAGCTCAAGTACAATAATAAGGTTGAGTGGTACTACTTAAGAAATGAAGTTATTAATCGTTTTAAGCGATCGATTGCTATAAATGATTAATGGACGTTCGATATCTTAAATACGGGATTCGTAATGTCTAAGTGCAAGCCCGACTCAACTTCGGTAATAAAGGGTAAGTCAAGATTTATTCTCTAGTGGCATGAATAAATGTTTATAAATTAATTTATGTTACGGGTGAACATAAGATAATTAATTTATTGAGGCCCATCTTTATTCCTTGCATTTGATCTCTTGGCTGGCCCATCCAGGCCCGTAGCAAGAGGAAAATCGGCGCCCCCTATTGCTCCTATGGCAAGATTTTATTCTCTTTATCCCACAAGGATAATATTATATTTATGGTATATGCATAGATCCTTTCCATATAAGATTATGATAATAATCCTGAGAGTATGGAAATAATCCTGAGAGTATGGAAATAATCCTAAGATTATGGTAATTTTCCATATAGGATTATGGTAATTTCCATATAGGATTATGGTAATTTCCATATGGGATTAAGGTAGTGCATTATAAATATAAGGTATGAGATAAAGTCTAGGTTAATGCTCACATAATCTACACAATATTTTCGGACATCTCATAGTGTTTGAGAGAGATTTTCGTGAGTTTTGGTGAGAGAGCAAAGGGTGATTTTTCCGAAGCATTCTCCATAGATCGTCCTCACTCGACGTTGGAGATTGGGCAATCGGGATACGATCGGAAGGTCAGCACGAGTCCGATCCGTTCGATCCTTTCATCTCGTTCCATCGACCTCTTGGATCGAAAGGTAAACACGTGAAAACCCCTACGTGTTGCGATTAATTATATAGGCGCATGCTAGGTTTATAATCAATGTATGGTGAATTAAATATCCAAGATGGATCCTCGGGCGAGGGTTAACATCGTTTTCCTTCAAGAATCAACTAATTTGTCGAATTAAGATCGCTCGAAGTGATGAGGGGAGAATATGTAGCTCCGTTTGAGGCATTATGCAACGAAAGTGGTATAATACATCAAACGACAACTCATTATTCACCTCAATCTAATGGCGTTCTTCGAACGTAAAATCGAACACTAAGGAGATGATGAATGCTTTGTTGATTAGTTCAGGTCGCCCGAACTTGTGGGGGAAAATTTGTTTTGACGCCTAACTACATCTTGAACAAGATTCCACTAAAGAGTAAGGATGTCACTCTCACGAGTTGTGGAAAGGAAGAAAGTCATCGTCAAATATCTCAAAGTGTGGGGTGTTTGGCGAAGGTTGAGGTGCTCTTCCTAAACAAGTTACAATTGGACCTAAAACGATCGATTGTATCTTTATTGGGTATGCACTTAACAAAGCGCTATCGTTTCGATCCGGGTCGAGAAATGCGGATATGATTGTGGGGACGACGATTGAATCAAGGAATGCTATATTCTTTGAAAGTGTTTATCCTGTAAAGACAAGGATAAAGTGAAGTCGACCTAGCAATAGAGTCGATGGTGAAGCTTCGAGTTCTAAACCTTTGGAGGAAGAACCGATATCGCATAGCGATTGAGGTGCGATCGGAGGGTCGAGCAAGACGAGGCGATGAAGTCGAGCGCCAAAGGATTTTGGTCCCGACTATATTGCGTTCATGTTGGATGAAGAACCAACTTCGATCAAAGTAGCTATGCTCGGCCAGACGGAATGCTCGGCGAGAGGCATTCAGTGAGATTGATTCCATTCTGCAAAACCACACTTAGGTGCTTGGTTGATTTGCGAAATGTTGTAAGCCCTCAGGATGCAAGTGGATCCTTAAAAGAAAGTACAAAGCAGATGGATCAATTGAAAAGTATAAAGCCCGTTTGGTTGTCGAAGGGTTTAAACAAAGAGAGGGTATAATTTCTTGATACCTATTCACCGTGACGAGGATTACGTCTATTAGGGTGCTTCTACAATTGCTTGTTTTGCACAATCTTGAGATTCATCAAATGGACGTTAAGACTGCGTTTTGAATGGTGACCTCGAGGATGAGGTATATAGAGCAACCCGAAGGGTTTAGTACACAGTCGAGAGGCAAGGTATGCAAACTCGTGAAGTCTCTATATGGTTTGAAACAAGCGCGTTGCAATGACACTCGAAATTTGACAATGTAATGTTGGCAAATGATTTCAAGATCAACGAGTGTGACAAATGTGTCTACGTTAAGAACAACGATAATGGTTATGTTATAGTGTGTCCGTATGTAGATGACATGTTGATCATGGTAGCAATACTCAAGTCATTAATGACACAAAGCGCATGTTAAATAGAAATTTTGACATGAAGGACATGGGATTAGCTGATGTGATTCTTGGAATCAAGATTCTAAGAAGATCGACGGAATTGTCTTGACACAATCTCACTCGTCGAAAGTGCTTAAGAAATTCAACGTTTGATAGTTTGCCTGCTAAGACCTCATTGGAGCTCAATGTTTATTTGAGTAAGAACATAGGTGAACCTGTTGGGCAAGAAGACTACGCTAAGGTCATCGGGTGTTTGATGTATCTTACAAATTGTACCCGACCCGACATAGCTTGCGCCGTGAATAAATTAAGTCGTTACACGAGCAATCCAAGCAAGGAGCATTGGAAGGCTCTAGTGAGAGTTTTGAGGTACTTGAAGTATACTCAAAATCATGGGCTGCATTCACGAGATATCCCCAAGATGCTTGAAGGTCTTGTGATGCCAATGGATATCGACACGAAGATTCACTTTCTACAAGTGGAGTGCGTGTTCACGATTGGGAGAGTGCTGTTTCTTGAGATCTCTGAAGCAGGGCGTGTATAGCCCGATCCACCATGAAATCGAATTCATAGCTTTGGATAAAGGCGGTGAGGAAGCCGAGTGGCTCCGTAATTTTGGAAGATATTCCATGTTGGTCTAAACTGTGCCACCGGTGATGATTCACCGTGATAGCCAAGCGACTATTGGAAGGGCAAAAGTGGTTTTATAATGGTAAGTCTCGACATATCGTCGGCGACATAATCTTGTGAGGCATTTGATCTCAGTGGGGTTATCTCGATTGACTATGTAAAGTCGATAGATAATCTGGCGGTCCGATTAACCAAAGGGTTGAGCAGGATCAAATGATCAAGTTCTTAGAGGAATGAGATTAAAATCCATATCTTAAGAACAATCATAGTGGTAACCCAACCATGATGATTGGAGATCCCAAGAACTTGGTTGATGGGAGAACTAAGCTATAGGAGTTCGTGTATAAACACTCGAGTTAGTCTATTCCTAGAAAGCAAGCGAGTGTTGAAAAACTTGCTAGTGGTGAGGTTGAGTTGTTGACTCTTAATGATTCTAAGATACCTCGAGGAGGTTGAGTATTGCAAGATACTCGTTAAAAATCACCTATGTAAGTGCGAAGTGGGGCGGCTTGAATAGAACACTTATGAATCCAAAGTGGATGTCCATGGCCAAATGAAATCAAGCGTGAGAATGAGATGAGGTTGGTGTGTTAAAGTGTTAATACCATTGTCTTAGTGCACGTTGTGGGGGAATAGTTCAAGGCATCGTGTCCACTAATCCGCCTGTGTACTCGATGGTACTAACTATGGAAGATTCAATGCTATAAACCACATGTCCAAATATTTTAATATCTCTTGAGGATCGTACATGTATGCGCATACATGCATATGGCTATTTCCACTCATGTGGGAGATTGTTGGAAATCACGCATATATATATATATATATATTTATTATATATGTGGTCAAGTTGTCAGGAAGCTACTTTGACCAAGATTTTGAGTGACGTAACGTTTAATTTTGTAAAATAAATGGCATAGGATCGATCTACGTTTTGAGTAGATGATCGTGGTATATTCACATTCTCAAATCCAATTTCGGTGGTGAAATAATGGATCAAAGTTGGTCACTTAAACATGAAGTTATGTGCTTAAGGGGATAAGCATGGATTAATTAATCCTTATCCCACATTGATTAATGTACATACATTAATTGTCTATATAAGTGGTTCATTGAACACTTAGTATAATTGTGTGCACAAGTGATGGGTTGTAAAAGCCCACACGCGCCCGAGCCGAGCCCGAGTCCGGGCCCGGCCCGATCCGAATGCAGGTGCAGGTTCGAGTTCGACCCGTCCGCCCGGTTCGATTTCGTGGATCGTGGATTTTGGGCTTGTTCGTGGGCTTGTTTCGTGGGCACGGTTGGTGGCCCATTGCGTATATTTTGGATCAATGTTTGATCGAGCCCAGATGGAGTGCGAGGCCCACTCGTGTGCCCAATCCGTTGGGCTGCTGTGCACTTGAAGAGGCGTCCGAATCGTCCCAATGAACACGGACGCACGCGTTGTTCGATTAAATCGTGAATCGCTTGGTAACATTCCGACATGATGGCTCTGCGGAAGCGTGGGCACGTTGTCTCCAGAAGCTGCGGAGACATAACCGTAACACCCGACATCAATGCGGTGTTGACTCAAGATGCTTCCCCATGAGGGACGGCGCTATAAATAGGACATGTCTCCCGGCATAAGCCACCTATTGCATTTCGCATTCCAGCATTTCAAAGCACTCTTTGCATACATAGCTCGTGTCGAAGCTCCATCCTCACCTCGTTCCGGTTCACGGAGCTCGTTGGTGCTGCGGTCTTGCCACCCACGAGGCGTTGCGTTTTATCTTTGGAGCGATACGCTAGGCGCCGAGAGCACTACCGGGCGTGTCTCGTCTTCTGGAAAGAGGCCTCCTCGACTCGGCATTAGTTCGGTTTAGTTTCAATTGTATTTCAATTGGGTTTAGTTCAATTGTTATTTGATCTCCACTTACGTTTACTGTTTTAAGTTGTGTCGTCCAAATGAGTTGTAATGTTCGTACAATTTATCCAACAAAATATATTAATAACCATATATAGGTACATCTTTCTATGACTCCCCTCATGAAAAAAAAATATATAGAAAAGAGGGGTGACACCTGCTGGTAATGCAATAGTCATGCACCCATTTCAAAATGATGACGTTTTTGTCATTTTAGAGTAGAGAATCAAACTACAGCATATTGAGATTTGTCGAAGCTCCACTCATGGTAATGAAAAGAAGAAGCATATTGTGTAAGAATGTTTTATTGTGATTCAAAAAATAATAGGATCAAAATCTTAATTGGTGCGACGTATATCCTATGTACCTTGTGCTCTTGAATCCAAATAATATTCTCAACTATTCGGATTTTCAAGAGATACGCAGTGCTGTCATTACTGAATATATATTCATTTTCATATAAAGAATATAATTTGAATAACATTTAAGAGCGACCTAATTGCTTCAATATCACTAATATCTTATTAGTTCAAATTAAAAAAGAGAAACTTAACTATACTCTTTACAATACGCTCCCTTACTATTACACATCTTGGATATATGATTTTTTTTCTTGTGCATATTATAATCATATATACAAAAATTGGAACTTTTTGTAATTTTATGGGGCGGGGCCAAACAGCATCTACTTGAATTTTGCTTTGTCCATCTTGGTTGTCTCACTGGGTCCAGATTTATGTATATGACAGTTAAAAGAATCGGACGTTTAATTATGTCAAATAAATAGGACTAATATACCTAATTAATACAAGCTCATGTATATGCTGATAAATAAATACTTGATTATTTTTTTGAATGCACGGGAATCTGCAACCATTACCTTTGATACGTACTGGGTAAACCCTACATTTTAGATCTTTTGACTTCTAAAGATTTATTTATTTATTTATAGTTTGTAATATTATTAATTTTTTAATTAATTTAATACTTATATAAAATATGGAGTTTAGTGTTGGCACGCATGGCTGGATTCTAATGTATGCAGGGTGGGCTATGGACCGGGCTGACATAAGCCTCCAAAAGAATCTATTGCCTATTCTTTGACTTGTTGAGCCGCGGGCCCATTATATGTGTGGCCCAATATTTTGGTTACCCGACTTGTAATAAGCCCGTTTTCAGTTGAAGTTGATTGAAAATTTTAATTCGATAAATTACTAATAGCATTATACCTTCAAAAATATACTATACCATAAAAAATGGACTTTGTTTTGGATAATGCTCCATTTGTTAGAGATGTTAAAATCCAATGGACTAGCCCATTTCACCAGAAAATAATAGTCCTAGTTATGTAATTGACCCATTTAAAGTTTGGGGTTTTATAAACAAGAGCTTAATGAGCTAATCCATTTGTCCAACTAAAAATTATGTTACTTTTCAGGATTAACATTATGAATAATTAAATATTTGATGGATTAAATATATGATAAGATATTTTTATCTATTAATCATTTGTTTACTATAAGAGATTAGCGGAAGATTTAAATTGTGATAAATAACCCATTTTTAGTTTGGAGGATTTCTCCAATCCCACATGTATTGGTGGGGGGATTCAAATCAATAGAAGGCAATCCAAATGTTTAAAATAATATCGGGCTTTAAGATATCCTTAAATATTAATCCTTAAAAGTAAACGCAATTTTATCTATCCAGTCTAATCATCTAAAGTAAACACCCCATTAATAAAATTTTGTCCTTTTAATAGGTCTAATAAAGTCTCGAACATTTTCTGTATGATTATTAAAAAAATGATATAAAGTGGTTAAATGTATAAAGAAATAGGTAAGAAAATGATATAAAGCGGTTAAAGTAACAAAAAGTAGGTAATATCCATATTTTTTGAAGAGATAATTATTTATTAAGAAAAAATGAGCCAAATTCAATGGGACAACCTAAAAAATAATATATTCCAAATTCAATAGAATAGAAAGAGTAATTCAAATGAGTATGGGTGACTATTTGGATATCGGATAGTCAAATTAGATATCGACCGAAATTTCTCGGGTATTGGTTACCCGATTACCCAAAAATCGGGTGTAGGGGTCGGGGTCGGGTATAACTATTTAGGTGAGATCGGGTATAGGGTATACCGACGGGTGATCAGTATTACCCAATACCGTTTTTAAAAATATTTATATTTTATATATTTTAAATATATAATTAAATTATTAAAATTAATATATTGTAATATAGTTTTATTATTCTTAATTTTAATATGTGAAATTTATAAATGATAACTTAATATTAAAAATAACATATATCCTTAAATACGTGATATACCATCATAACTTGACAAATGAGGTATATAACTAACATTATATATCTAAAATTATGTAAAAAATTAAAATAAAATAAATAAACATAAAGGAAAAAAATGCTATCATAACACCTAGGAATATCCAAATATATAGCTAACATAGTTATTAGTAACATTACAACATATGTAGATTTATATACAAATATAAAATAAAATAAATAAATACAAAAATATAAAAACAAAACAAAAAGTTCATCTAGGAATAATTTTTATTATAATTTAATATTATTGATTCTAATAAACTAATACTTACAATAAATAAATAAATAAAACTGAATCGGGTATTCAGGTACCCGATTTACGAAATCGGGTCGAGATCGGTTATTACATTTTATGCAAAATCGAGGTGGGGTACCCGATTTTTTTAAGTAGAGTATCCGACCCATACCGAATAGATAGTCCTACAAATGAGATCACAAAAGCCACCTATTAGAGAAAAAGTCAACTTAACCCGTAAGAACAAAGTCTATCCCAAGGACAATCGCCAAACTTCCCGTTTTTTAAAATCATTCCTTGTTTTTATTATTATTATTTGTATTATATTACTACCTTAATCTCCAAAATATATTTTTGAAAATTTTGGGTACGAATTTTAATAAAAACTATTGAGTATTTTGTGAGTGAATGATTTCACGTTAGTGTATTATTAAATTAATTAGTAGTAAACCATGAGTGATAAAATATATAAATAAGTATTGTTATTTAGGATAATAGATAAATATAGTGGTAGGTCATAGATGATAAAGTGTAAAAATAAGTAGTGTTGTTGATAGTAATAAATAGAAAGTATTTTTTGAATAATTTTCATAATGAAAATAAATAAATTGGAAAACATATTGAAGAAAGAAATCCCATTTTTTTTTGAAGACATGAAAGAATATAATTGATTATTTGGAAGGATATTGATAGGAAATCATAATTTACCCGTGCTTTCGAGGATCTATCTTGAATGTTTAGTTCATCATACATTTGTTATATTCATAACATGCTCTTATATAATTAATTGCAATAAATAAGAGTTTTCTTATGTTTAACTATGAATTTCTGACAAATCTGATCAATTGTTGACTCCGGCTTTGATCTTCTAAACAGTGTCCCGAATGCCCGAACTCCAATACTGAATGAGAGTAATATATGAAGAACACCAAAATTTTCGTCCCCTAGCTTTGGTATGTGATTTTCGAAAATCACACACATGAGAATATATATTCTGATTTTCTCCTGTCATGTATTAAAGTGCTCTCCCTAGAATCCTAATGTGATAAGATTCTCACACATCTAATAAGTATAATAACTAGTATGTAACCCGTCGAATTTCGACGGGGAATCACCTTAGCTAAAACCTATAAATATGACTTAAAAATAAATTATTATTTTATTTAAAGTGTTGATATTTTGAAAAATCTGTATAGAACTATAATAACTCAAGCTGTTAAAATTTATATAATGTCTACTTATCGGTTTTACGGGTTTCGGGTAACCTAAAGCCAAAAAACTCGGTTATCAATTAACATATAACCATTTTTTCAATTGCAGTTTGAGTATCGGTAGATTATTCAAAATAATTTTGGTTATTGGGTATAACCGAATAAACAAAATTTATATGTATATATATATATATATATCTAATTAATTATTAAATATTTGTAATTAATTAAATTGAAATATATATATATATATATATATATATATTAAAAACATTTATTTTCTTTTTAATTTTGTAGTTTCAGATTAATTTCGGTTATTAAATATTCATCTAATTATTTGTTAAATTTTTAATATTCTAATTTACAATGTAGATTAATCGGCCGACTAATCGAGTGTGTTAATCGAGTAACCAAATAACCGATCGGGTTTGGTTAAGGTTAACAAAGTTTACGATTAATCAAAACCGAACCAATTAGTACCCATAATTTATAAATATAAATTGTTATAACAATTGGTTAATTGTCTCAATTAAACCTTACATAATAGAGTAAATATTTTTAATAATGATACAACAATAATATTTAAAAATGAAGTAAATTCCACATAGACATGTAGATTAATGGTTAGACCCGTTTAGAATTTATATACTCATTCCAAATCCATTAAAAGGTATTTTACTAATGAGTCTCGTTCCAAACACATAGTAATCGTTAGTCACAACCGTTTAAATTTGTAAGTATAAGTTGTTACAATAGTGGTTTGTCCATATCAATAAATACTTGAACATTACAAAGTAAACATTAATAATAAATAGTAAAAATGTAAAATATAAAAAATGAAGAAAATTGCAATTAGGCATGTCGACCAACGTTATAGTACAAATTTGGTTTCTCAACGAATTCCTAGAATTTTAGGTGGAATGAGGATTGTAATTCTTTCCTGTCACGCCCCAATTCCTAATATAATGGAAGCTCGTAAATCGAGGCACGACTAATAAAAATGCGAAAAGATATAAGGTAAAATTTGATTCGGATGATCAAGGCAATAAACCCATAGAATTTGGGAATAACTTCCTAAATGAAAATGGAAGACATCGAATGATGTAATCCAATCAAAACAATAATTATCCTCAGGATCACAAGTTTAGTTTCGTGCTTCTAATAGCGATATCGTCGAATGCTAAATATCGAGGATGTAGAGTCTAAGCTCATCAAAGGTACAATTCAAGTCATAGACAAGAAGGAAAATGAAATTAGAATTAGTTCATCAATGGAAGTCTAAATACGGAAATAATCCGTCAAAATACGGAGTGAACTCTAATCTCGACTCTGCCCGTCAACGCCCATTGATCAACACGAAAACATTTGAAAATATTTAGGTCGAGTACTAATGTACTCGATGGACATGCATTTTCTATAAACCTTTCATAAATTCGTAAGCGGTTTATCGAATCATGATAACACGATTTAGAAGGTTTTAAAAAGAAACCACTTCTAAGCATGCAACAATATTTCATTTATTGGGCCCGTTGTCACGACTCTTACATTACTCGCTTTGATCCGGGCCTCTAGCCACCGTCCGGATCACATGCTCCCATTATTGTCATCGGGGCGTAACGGACAAATTCATAATTCCATGACGTGCTTGAACGCATCCGCATAAGCACCCTTATAACGCATCATGATTATGTTGGTGCCGATGGAGATCAACCCACCAAACAACTAACTAGTGTACACAATTCTAAATTAACATATAAAGTTTAAAGAGAATCTCGATCGATACATTTACGAGCCTTAAATGCAGTACAGTAGCACAAAAGCGTTTTATTGGATAAGCAGTTTGCATTTCATGAAATATCGAGCATATAACTCAAATATACTTTTGTAAAATAAGCCCACCGATAGGACAAAGCACGGCGTAATCACAATTATGCAGCGTCTCGGAAAGCAACGCTAATCCCTTGATCGACAAAACCTACAAGAAGCACTAATCTTAATAGGTCTCGAAAAGCTAGTCTTAAGTTCAAGTAAAGGAGGATACTAACTACGATTCGTTAAACTGGGTTTTCAAATATAATTAAATTTGAAAACTAATATATATCGACTAAGGCACCAACAATACCCTTGCTCGACTTTTCGTTTAAAAACGCATTTACTTTCATAATCTCCTTATGATAAATACTTTTTACAAAAGTATAATGCAATTGAAATGCATACTAAAATCATATATATATTAAGGAATCTCGCTTAATATAACTCATAATAAAATTATCAAATCATGCACTTGTCTAACATAATTTAATTTATTAAATATTCTAACTTAATTAATTTCATTAAAAGAAATTAATTACATTAATTAAATAGGTCATGATCATAAATAAAGTAACTTAAACTTGGACTTAACCTTAACTTAATCAATTAATTAATTAAACTTAATAGTAATTAATTAATCAATTAATTAACTTACCATAATTAAATAATTTAAACTTATACTTAAGTTTAAGTTAATTATTTAATTAATTAGACTTAATATAATTTAATTAATTTAAGTCCAAAGATTTAATTAATTAAAGCAAGTCAATTCATTAATTAAATTAAAGTTCAATCATTAATTAAATCTAAGCCCAACTATTATTTAATTAATTAAGGTCTAACTATTTATTTAATTCACCTGTTTCAACCATTTATTTTCTACCACTTCCTTTATTAATTCTACCACAATGATGCCCATAATCCTTATTATATTACGCCCAAAACATTTAATAAATAAATAAAGAGGTCCATCATCAACTAAAATTTATTAACACTCAAAAGCCCAACATTATTTAAATAAAATTAAGAATCAGCCCATTCAATTTAAAATAAGGGCCCAACTTTAATTTAATTTCCCGGCCCACTATTTAAAAACAATTTATAGCCCATGTAATTATTTTTTTTTCTAATAGCCCATCTTCAATTTTTAGATTGGGCCCAAACATTATAAAAAATAAGCCCATTAGCAATTATTTAGAAAGAAGCCCAGCCCAAACATTAAAAATCGGCCCAACACCTTTTTATTAAAACAATTCAACCCAATTATTTAAATATATTTCAGCCCAATACATTTAAATGAATTATAGAAGGCCCAAAACTTTGAATTAAAAAATAGGACAGCCCATAATAAAATTTTAGATCAGCCCAATACTTAAAATAAAATGGTCAAACACAATTAATAAAAACCATTCAGCCCATAATTAAAGAAAAACTGAGCCCAACATTTAAATAAAAATCAGCCCACCTTTCTATTATTCTAAATTGGGCCCAAACTTTTAAATAAATATAAACCCATAACATAATTAAATAAAATGGACCAAGCCCAATATCATTTACAAACCCAAAACCTAAATTCTTTCCTCCCACTTTTTTCGACGCCGCTTTCCGGCAACCGCCGTCGCCGGCGGCCAACTTCCGGCGACGTCACATTTTTCCTCTCTCACCATCTCCCTCTTCTCTCTCGCCATTTCTCCTCTCTCGCCCTCTCTCGAACACACCCCGTGCGCGAGACCGCGCCACGTTGCGTTTGGCGGCCACGTCGCCGGTCACGGCCTCTCTCTCCTCTCGGTCCGACGACACACGCACACCGGCACACGACAGCAACACACACACACACACACACGCAGCCACGCACACACACACCATCCTTCCTCTCATGCTACGACCGTCGCCGTCGTGGGTCCGCGACATCGTCGTCACACCACCGCCGCACCACCAGCTCTCTCCTCTCAGAACCTCACGCACACACACACACACACACATGACAAACAACACACACACACAAAGACACAAAGCACGCCTCTGACCCATTCTCTCTCCTTCTCCACCCATGCGCCACCACCACCACCACCGCGGCGATAGCGTGGCGGCGATACCGACTTCGTTGGCGGGCGTCCGCCTTCTCCTCCCCCTTCCACATCACACTCAACACCCACACACATACTCGACGATACACATAAAATGAAATAGGAGGTTAAAGTCTACCTTTGTGTGGATTTGTTGAGAGGCTTGGAGAAGAGTGAGTGAATGGTTTTGGGAGGCTAGAGTTTTAACAAAAAGAAGGGAAGCTCATATAGTGTAGATTTTCAATGGGCTTCTCTTTTTTTTGGGGGGGCTTTTTAAACTAAAGCCCCTTAAACAATTAAACACTAACATCATTATTGATATAATGATTTATAAATATATATATATATCATATTCGATTATTATATTATATATAATAATTCTCGTAATCACTTTATAATATTTAATGAAATAATTTCTTTTTGTTGGAATTTAAAAGTTTTCTTTCATTGGGCACGAATCATTTTAAATTCTAAGTTCAAAAGTTATTCTAATCCTATTGAGAAAGACGGGGTATGACATTTCCACTTCTCGGGGGATCTTTTAGATGCACATATTCCTCCAAGAGGGCGATTGGGGCGTGGGCATAAGGGTCTTTATGGTAAAAAAAATTAGACAAAGTTATATGCAAGTGGCTATCCCCCCTTGGTATTTCTTTAATTCAATTTCATTTTATTAATTCGACTCAACCAATCCGATGTATTTTTCACGTTCATAGGAGTGCGTCTATGTTTTTTGCTTTGGGATGGATGTAAAGCTAAACAAATCGCTTCGGTCCCAATGACCGAAGACCGTGTGAGTCGCCGCTCATTCTTCAACAGCACCGCGATCGAGCCCTTCCAAAGAAAAATTGGGGCCTCACAATCACCGATCCATTTATAATTTATAAAGATGTACATTTTATTTAGATTTTAATAGATGAAGTCTCATAAAAAATCGATGCTTAATTCCTTTTCTTTTCTTTTTTAAGAATGATGTATGTTAAGGAAATTTATACTCTTTAACTAAAGTAATTTTGAGAATATTAAATAAATACAAATTATAATATATAAATTAAGAATGCAAAAATGAGTATTTAATATAAATAAGATTAGAGAATGCAGGAGATGTTCGTATAAGGAAAAGATGTATATACATGTACATGTTTTAGACCTATTAAAAAGTTATTTTATTATTCCTACTCGTCTCAAACCCATATGTAAAACCTATTAATTACTTGAACCCTTTTAATTTTTTGAATATAAGTTGATATAATAATTAGTTATTTGTGTCAATGAAAATCCAAACATTACAAAGTAAATATTAATAATAACTAAACAAAAGATTAAGAAATAGAGAAAATTTCACTCAGGCATGTCGAGTAAGGTTCGGATCCATTTTTGAATTTTTATACCATATATGTTCCAAAACTATTAAAAATGATTTTACTACTCATTCTCATCACAAATTCGATTAGAACGTGATTTTACTATATGTCGTGGTCTCAAATATGTATAATAATAACACCCACTAATTATTCTGACCCTTTTAAATTTATGAATATGAACTGAAACAACAATTGATTATCCGTCTCAATGAAAACGTGATCATTACAAAGTAAATATTCATAGTAAGTAAACAAAAGATTAAGAAATAGAGAAAATTTCACTTAGATCAATTCATGTTTGGACCCTTTTGAATTAAACCCAGTAAAAATGACTTTACTACTCCTCTAGAATTTGGATCCATTTATATGAATTAATGTTTCAGACCCACTCAGAATCTAATCATCTATATATATTTATACATCTTTCAAATTAGATTAAAAAATAATTTTACTACCAGTTCCTATTTGGTCATCTTATTCTCGTATTATAGTACCAGCTAATTACCCTAAGGTTAATTAATATTGTACCGTTTAAATTTATATTTTATAATTATAGATTCGATAAAAATTAATATTACTATCCGTTCTCATTCTATTCTCGTATAGCAATACACTAATTACATAAGTTCGTTCAAAATTTTAAAATATCTAAATTATCAAATATAAATTGTTATAATATTTGGTTATCCTTCTTAATAAAAATTCAAACATTAGTACACATACATAAGATTCAAATTTTATCTTTTATTTAAGTTTTGAATTGGTGGAATCTCGTAAAATTTTTATATAAATAATATAAATAAAATTGTATAATTGTATTAGAATAATTTTAACCTAAATTGGTTTCACCTTACGTGCACTAATATATACTCATTCCGTCCTCCAATTTTCTTCTTAGTTTTTCTTTTTGGGATGTTCCCTAAATTTCTTCATATCTATTTATGGAAACTATCTTTTCAACTTTATCCTCAATAATATTCTTTATTTACACTTTTTACCATCCATGACCCACCACCATTTCTCTTTTTTACCCTCAAACCCCTATATATTTACACATTTGACCACATATGGCCCATCACTAACTAATTTAATGTTACATTAATGTGGAATCCTTATTCCACTCACAATACACTCAACAATTTTCATTAAAACCCGCAACCAAGATTCCTAGGAAGAAATTTTGGGGATGGATGGAGTATTATGTTTATTTTTAAATTCTAATACAACCGCCAAGTATATTATTAAAAAGAAAAAGTAGAAATTAGACTTCAAAAGATTAGAGTATCTATAATAAGCTACTAATTATTTGAATTTTTCTCTTTTCATTTCTGGTAATCAAGCTGTAGAATAATTCAATATCCGAATATATAAAAATTACAACTTAAATAAGAAATCATGTCTTGTAAAACCACGCTACCTAATAATGATCTACAACTTTCACTTTATGTTGACCTAAAAAAAGCAAATATAAATATGAGTGGCCTCTCTTGCATAGCATTTACGTTAAACTATTAACTCATAAACGAAGGTTGCGTCAAACTTGATACAAAATATATAGAATTTGTAGTTAAAATTATGCTTCAATTGTATGAAGCATAAACGCTTTTATTGAAATGTTTGTGTTCCATAAAAATCAAGAAAATCTATTGCTTCTCATTATCAACCTATCATGTATATAAACTAAAACTCAATGATATTTCATTAATATAATCTAAAAAGAGCGTTGATTTGGGAAGGAATGAAATTATGAGAACTCAGCCTATTAATCAAAAATATACAATTGGATAAGTCGATTGAGGTAGAAGGAAATCATAATCATGGGCACGACACTCGAGAGCTACTTTGGAAAATTGACCTATCTTTTCCATCCGAAAACACCGATTGTGATGCTATCCACGTCCATCTTTGAAGTTTTCATTCCATGATTTTCCACGGAGACAACATCTTTTCACTACAAGCATTGGTGCAAAATTATGCATATTATTATGAAGAAGAAACATATACCATTGCAAAATTTAGTCATTTGTATCTATTTCTCTCATTGTTTATGATTTTGCTCTGTTTAGAACATTGCCACACTTGACATGCTATAAACTAAGCATCGGTTTCTTCAACTCAAAATAATATAATATATCAATTTTATCGACTTTTCCCAATAAACAAATACTCCACCCTCAACCAGTCATACACTGTCAATGATGTACACATGGAAAAGTCAAAGCCTAGACAATTAACATGAGAAACTTCACTTGTGAAAAAGTGGCCGTACAATGTACTTTTATAAGGAATACCATCTCGAATTTGCATAGCTTGTAATGTCAAAGATATTGTTTTAGTATCTATATTCCAAGCACACTTATTTATTTGGATGAAATAACATGGGAAGAGATATTATATGAGAAGTTGATTCATAATCGTAGGTGAGTTGAACTCGTAATTTGAGAGAGAGTAGAAGAGCGTATAAAAAGCGAGAAAAGAATTTGCATATATATTGGAGACAAAATTACCAAAATAACTCTTAATCAATTTAATTGCAATTACATATATATAAGGAAAATAATGATTACTCAAAATCATGGAATATTTATAATTAAACATGCGGATATTGTGGCATCTAACGTATAATATGGAACAACTAATACTCATTAATCAGTAAGATTACTTTCTTTACTTATACAAGCAATTATATATAACTACCTTCATTACAATACAAAGTTTCGGCTCTAATCTATAATTTATTAAATATTGGAAATTAAATTTGGAATGAAAATGACACATATTGTGGAATTTAGAAAAATAAAAACATAAAATCCTTGAAATTCCATGTAGGATCAATGATCAATATGGTGCCTGTAATGTGTATTGCAGTATAGAAATAAATAGATAGATTATAAAAACTATTTGTTAGGATAGATAAAAACCGTTTAATATTTTACAATATTACTAAAATTTTTCAGAATAAATGCTACGTAATATGTCAAATTATTATAGAAAAATAGGTCAAATTATAGTAGAAAAATAGGTCAAACTTTGAATTCTTCGTTTCTTTTCCATCTCTCTTATTTTGCAAAAAAAAAAAAATCAAAAGAAATTTGTGAAATTCAAAAATTAATAATAAGTTTATATTAAAAAAATCACAACCTCAAGAATGTAAAAGAATGACGGTAACCATTGATCTTGTAGCATAGAACAAAATTATGTCAAAGGTTACACATAATTACTATATGAATCTACAATCTTCGATTAGCTATAATGTCGGTTGAATCATACATATCTTTTAGCAGACAAACCAACTCACTACAACAATCATTTATCTTTCGTTGAAATTCTTGGAATTTTCATTCTTATATTTCTAAATTCCATAATTTCCAAATTTCATTTTCAATAATTATTTTCTTATACTCCTTTATCTGAAACATCTATATGAATAGACATATATGGAAGTAACATAAAATAATTTTCTAGCTCCAAATAAGATAGTTAAATTAGTTGATTGAATCTACATGTATGTTATGAATCTTACATTTAATTTTCTTTTTTTTTATTTAATGATTAATTAAGAAATTATAATTAATCAATTAATGCTATGTAGGTATTATAGAAGATAGATAGACAAATTGATTTAGAAACAAAAAAAAATACTGTCTGCGCACAACTGAAATTATTTATTAATTTATTTGTATACATAATCCAATATATGCTTTTTATTCCTATATATATATATATATGTGTGTGTGTGTGTGTGTATGTGTGTGTGTTTTGTATATTCATAATTAATTCACCTTATTGATTTAGAATACGCAAGTAAACCCTTATTACCTCGAGTGAAGATTCAGTTGAGTTTTGAAGCTGTAACGATTTTCCTAACAAAATATTATTTCAAATTCAAATGTTATTATTTCAAATTCAAATGCCTAATCAATGGAATTAATTGTTGATTAAATGCCTTCATATTTATATAATTAATGTATGCATCTAAATATATATCCAATGAATGGATAATTATAAATTGAATTAAGAAGACATAAAAATGAGGATTTAGAAAATTGAAAAGAAAAAATCGAGAGATGCCACGTGGGATCGAAGGATTGTTGTGGGCTCTCCAACGCGTGTCGGATTAATAGATAGATATATACAATCTCCATAGTTTTGGCCCAAAATTTCGATAATCAATGGAATTAGTTGTTGATTAAATGCTAATCAATGGCATTTAATTGTTGATTAAATGCCTTCATATTTATATAATTAATGTATGCATCTAAATATATATCCAATGAATGGATAATTATAAATTGAATTAAGAAGACATAAAATGAGGATTTAGAAAATTGAAAAGAAAAAATCAGAGAGATGCCACGTAGGATCAAGGATTGTTGTGGGCTCTCCAATGCGTATCGGATTAATAGATAGATATATACAATCTCCATAGTTTTGGCCCAAAATTTCGATAATCAATGGAATTAGTTGTTGATTAAATGCCTAATCAATGGAATTAATTGTTGATTAAATGCCTTCATATTTATATAATTAATGTATGCATCTAAATATATATCCAATGAATGGATAATTATAAATTGAATTAAGAAGACATAAAAATGAGGATTTAGAAAATTGAAAAGAAAAAATCAGAGAGATGCCACGTAGGATCAAGGATTGTTGTGGGCTCTCCAATGCGTATCGGATTAATAGATACAAATTGCATTCCCCCTCTAAAAATCTAATCATGAAATTGTAATATATACAATCTCCATAGTTTTGGCCCAAAATTTCGATAATCAATGGAATTAGTTGTTGATTAAATGCCTAATCAATGGAATTAATTGTTGATTAAATGCCTTCATATTTATATAATTAATGTATGCATCTAAATATATATCCAATGAATGGATTATTATAAATTGAATTAAGAAGACATAAAAATGAGGATTTAGAAAATTGAAAAGAAAAAATCAGAGAGATGCCATGTAGGATCAAGGATTGTTGTGGGCTCTCCAATGCGTATCGGATTAATAGATAGATATATACAATCTCCATAGTTTTGGCCCAAAATTTCGATAATCAATGGAATTAGTTGTTGATTAAATGCCTAATCAATGGAATTAATTGTTGATTAAATGCCTTCATATTTATATAATTAATGTATGCATCTAAATATATATCCAATGAATGGATAATTATAAATTGAATTAAGAAGACATAAAAATGAGGATTTAGAAAATTGAAAAGAAAAAATCAGAGAGATGCCACGTAGGATCAAGGATTGTTGTGGGCTCTCCAATGCGTATCGGATTAATAGATAGATTAGTTGATTGAATCTACATGTATATTATGAATCTTACATTTAATTTTCTTATTTTTTTATTTAATGATTAATTAAGAAATTATAATTAATCAATTAATGCTATGTAGGTATTATAGAAGATAGATAGACAAATTGATTTAGAAACAAAAAAATACTGTCTGCGCACAACTGAAATTATTTATTAATTTATTTGTATACATAATCGAATAGATGCTTTTTATTCCTATATATATATATATATATATATATATATATATATATATATATATGTGTGTGTGTGTGTGTGTGTGTGTGTGTGTGTGTGTATATTCATAATTAATTCACCTTATTGATTTAGAATACGCAAGTAAACCCTTATTACCTCGAGTGAAGATTTAGTTGAGTTTTGAAGCTGCAACGATTTTCCTAACAAAATATTATTTCAAATTCAAATGTTAGAAATAAATCATTCTCAATTTCGTCAAAACCAATTAAAAATGCTCATATTCATAAGTTGATGTAATATAAAAAAACAAACATCAAACGAATTATACAAATTGCATTCCCCCTCTAAAAATCTAATCATGAAATTGTAATATATACAATCTCCATAGTTTTGGCCCAAAATTTCGATAATCAATGGAATTAGTTGCTGATTAAATGCCTAATCAATGGAATTAATTGTTGATTAAATGCCTTCGTATTTATATAATTAATGTATGCATCTAAATATGTCACGACCCCACTCCGGACCAACCCGGACTGGAGGGCGACTAATACTAGGAGTAGTATTTTAGGGGTTACATGACTAAAATAGAGATGCATAACAAAGAATAACTAGCATGCTTGAACATAATAGAAGATAATGTCATAACGGTTTAGAAAGGTTTAGGCCATCGGACCCCAAAACTTGGCCTGATCCGATGGACCTCAATAGTTCATAAACATAAAGCATAAATAAAGAAGTTCAGAGTGTAGCAGCGGAAAGTGTGTGAATACATATATGACGATATGCATTCAAGGTATAAACCACAAATTCTAGATAAATCGGTCGAGGATATTGACTCTCAACACATTCCCATCATCACCATCGAGCTCAACCTCGCACATTTAAAACAAACATGCAGGCTAAGTACAAAAATTGCACTCGGTGGACTTATCCGAAAACATTTGATAACATTTGAATTACGCCAATATTGAGTAAGTCATGAGGTTTTAGTTAAAATGCCTTCATGCTTACCAAATCATTTTCGGTTAGAAACATAGCTCGTGAGCATTTTCTTGGTGTGTATGGTCCGTATCTCATAGTAACAATTCATATGATGATTTAAAAATTAAGCGTCGAGAGGAGGCCTCCCATCTACGACGCCGTGACCGGCCGTAATCCGTCATAAACAGCGATCACTCTCCACAAGCATATGTTAACACAACATAGTTCCAACCTTCACGCCAATCCTAGCGGGCATTTATCATCCAAGCACGGACCCGACATTTAAAAGGTTGGCGCGACCCAAATGACATAACTGTCATAATAAAGTTCCAACTATCTCCACAAATTTCTACCCGGCAAACAGATAGGATCCATACACAAAACAAAATATTTTGACGGTGTCATGCAAAAACATTTGATATCGGTTGTAGAATAAGATCGTAAATAAACTCATTTTGGAATAACAATAAAGCAATTCTTAGTGGGGTAAGAAAAGGCCCACATTTTGAAGATAAAAGCCCACCGGACTATGGTTCGTTGTAAAAGTCTTAGGTTCGATCGTTCGTTAAAACCAATCATCTGCGTTTGCGTCCACACTACGAAAAATGAGGCTTTAGTGCGTCGCTCAAGTCTCGAGACTTTCAAAAGCTAAGATAAACTTGATATTTCATATCGATGTAGACCGATTCCTTAGTGAATTGATACGCTCCAACACGTATCTGATTGAATTATTCTCGCCCGAGATCGTTTAACGATAAAGTCGTTTTTCGATATATGGATTTCATTTGTGAAATCTTTTCTTACTAATGAGGTATCATACTCAATTAGTATATCTTCACAATCTTGACGTATTTATAAATCGTAAAATCGTGCGTTTGACTTAAAAGTCAACGAAGTCAACACGGCCGACAAAATCAACGATTTTGACTTTTAAATAGTAATTTCTTACTATTTCGTTTTATAAATCGAATTTGATCGATTTGAAAACGTAAAGTCCTATTTCTCGATTTATCACGTAAATCAAGGACTTATAAATAATTTCGCATTTAATAAACCTTTTTATAAATAAAATGCGTATTTTCGGTTTTTAAAACGTTATAAAATGAACGTTTGTCTCAAACATAGCAATCTATGTTTATAAAATTTTATAAAATTTAATTATGCCCAGAATATTAATTTAACAAATATTTTATTAATAAACTGATTTAAAAAGGATTTAAAAATCCTTATTAATTATCGAAAAACTCGATAATTAATTTAAAAATGTCAAATGACTTTTGAAAATTTTCTAAATTAATATAGTGCATTATTATACACTATGGTCCAGAATATGAATTTATAAAATTCATATGATATCGTTACTATTTATATATATATATATATATATATATATATATATATATATATATACAGTAATTTCAATAATTAGGAATAATTATCCAAAATTCCCAAAATTGAAATATACATATTATAATATCCCAACATCAATATACATCACCAATATAACCTATAGTTCACCAAAACCATTCATTTAATAATATGTAGCAATATTCACGGTAATTACTTGATAATTACCAAATAATTAGCAAACAATTTCTAAAAATTCCAAATAAATTCCAACATCATTAAACATTATATTATAACATTGTAACATCATAACATCAACCAAAAACATTTGAATCATCACCATATGAAGCTCAATAGCTCTCGGCTTTTTGGATTCAAAATGTTATTTGATTTTCAAAAATTCCAACAATTATATACTATGTTTATACACTATAGTATAGTAATATAACATCATAATATTTATCAAAACTAATTAAATCATCACCTTCAAGAGCTCAAAGCTCACGGCTTATTTGATTTAAATTAGTATTTGATTTCCAAAAATTCTAATAAATTCACACAATGCATAAACAATATACTAAAGCATTAATACACCATTGCATGTTCAAAAATAAAATCATACACTAACCTATATAACTATAATGCTCACGGTATTTTCAAGAATTATAGCATATGGTTTTCAAAAATTCTAATTAAATCATAGAACATATAATCAAGGTTCTAAAGCATTAATATGTCATTACAAGCTTGAAATAAAAATTATACACCAATGTACATATTAAAATGGCTCACGGTATTAACAAAAATTTGGCTAGGGTTTTTCCAAAAATTTCTAAATAATACATATGAACTCTAAACATGATGTAGAACAATAATCAATCCTTAAAACATCTTCACAAGTGTTCGGTCATCACTAGCCATTTTATAACATTTTCAAAATTTATACAATATATACTATGGTTTCGAAAATCATGCATAGGCTAGATACATTCATACATTTCATATACCATGTCCTATGTTCATCTAAACATATTTCTCATATATTTTCAAAATAAAATCCTCAAGAACAATATGAACACATATCTCATGCTTCAAGAACATTTAACACATACATAGATACATATGTAAAACTTTCGAAACCTATACATATATACTAAAACAGTTTCGAAAATTCCTATATCAAGGGAGGATAAGAATCGATACTATGCTCCATATTTACCTTGAGAATGGCTATGGAGTCCAAGATTAGTACTAGGGTGTTGTGGTTTTCGAATGGGAGAAGAAGAAAAGGGAAGAAAAATCTGAAATGGGAGAGGTTTTGCTCTCGGTTTTGGGCAAGGAAATGGAGAGGAATGAGAGTGTTTTGTGTGTTTGAAATGTTTGGAATGAATGAGAGTGAAAGGAAATGAAAGGCTCTCTCCTATATCTCTCTTCTCCCTACACTCTCGGCGCCCCTCTCTCTCTTTCTCACAATAATGCAGCCATTGGGAAGGGAAAGGTGATGATTATGGAGTGTTAAAGATGCTCTCCATGCATTGGGCAATTTAGAAAGTGCAATCATGTGTAATGGGGAAGGGTGTGAAATCGGCGCATGGGAGGGGAGGTTAAAGGCTGATTTTATTTTTAATTTACACATAATACATTATATATATCATGCATGATTCATAGATATATAATACAAGCCATAAAAATAATTAAATCAACACATAGACACAATTTCGAAAATACCGATAATAAAATTGGAAAAATAGGATTAAAAATATAAATTACACCTATTAATGATACTCATGTAATTTTCGATCATATATATCATAATATATGATTTAGATATTAAATAATAGCATATGATAAAATTATTACACATTTCATGCATTAAAAACCCTAATTTCGAAAATAGGGTTTCAAATTTTATAAAAACTGAAACCATCGAATTCTATGGTTAAAAATCTGTTTTAATGCTTAATAATATCCATATATATCATATTATAAAGTTTAGATACCATATGACAATTTAATGGTATCATTTCATGTGATAAAACCCTAATTTACAAGTTTAGGGTTTTCGAAAATTAATATTCGAAATTATCGAGTTTAAATGCTAAAATTCGATTTTAATAATTATTAATACTGTAATTACATAAAATAATAATAGGAAATTAATTATTATAATTTCCCGAGCATTAAACTCATTTTTCAAAACGTCTCTAGACGTTGACGTTCGAAACGTCTCAAAACGTTCAAAATCGACTCATCTCAAAATGGTCGCAGTAAGTTCATACTTACTAAATAAATATATTCCATTTAATAAAGGAATTAAGATGGAAATTAATTCCAAGCTTCACCGCCGAAAATTTCCGAAATCTTTGACGTTCGATCTGCGTTTGACGTTAAAATATATTGATGAATCATTTCGTAATATTTCAACCCTTTAATTCACAATCCTTAGTGAATTATGAAAAGGAATTCGTTATAACGATATCGTATCGAAATCACAAGATTCGATGTCGTAAACAAAAATATCTGAAAACCAATTACGGGTTTAGAATACCGTAATCGTATGTTCGTTTCTTTGGAATATTACAAAATATATATCCAATGAATGGATAATTATAAATTGAATTAAGAAGACATAAAATGAGGATTTAGAAAATTGAAAAGAAAAAATCAGAGAGATGCCACGTAGGATCAAGGATTGTTGTGGGCTCTCCAATGCGTATCGGATTAATAGATAGATTATCTTCTTCTCTTAAAATAATTCATTTCTAGAATAATTATCTCTTGATATCCAAGAATATCATATATATATATATATATATATATATATAAGATGTATTACAATAATTAGAATAAAATCCCAGTAAGATTCCTAAAGGTGGTCAACAATTACTTAGGCAACATGCCTTGATGAGCCAATCCATGTATCAAATATAAGGAATAAAGATGAGTCTAAAAAAAATTAATTATCTTATATTCAATTCATAACATAAATTAATTCATAAACATTTATTCATTCCATTAGAGAACAAATACTGACTTACTCATTTATTATCGAAATTGAGTCAGACTTGTACTTACACTTATGAATTTAAGATATCGCACGTCCATTAATTATTTATAGCTCTATGATTGCTTAAAATAATTAATCTCTTCAATTTTTAAAGTAGTACACTCAACCTTATTAGTGTATTTGAGCTAACTCAATCTGCGGGGTTTAGTCTGATAAACTTTTGAGTTCCTTAATAGGCGTCATCATCCTAAAGGAATACGGTGATTGATACATGTAACTAGTATGACATCAACACTGTCACCATCCAAGATCTGAGAGAATCTCGAGTTATCTCATGTAACTCTCATCCATAATAAGTCAAAAAGTGATAGTCAGTAACTCATACTCACCAAAACCTTATCGAGGTTTAGATCAATGTAAAGTAACCGAGATCTAGATTCTTCACGATGATTAGATAGAAGAACTCATCTCACTGTGATCCATCAATACGTCAAGACATACCAGCATAGACAAACAATCAAGTCAAGATACTTATTACCTATAGTGCAGCTTATACCAACAATTTGTCTTTAAGTTGTCTCAGCTATGATCATTTGTATATCTAAACTAGCTTGACCAATTATATAAACTTTTGTGATCTTCTACACACTGTATGATTCAACTTTGTATAGCTTAATGGGACAACATATGCAATCAAGTAAACAATTTAAATAGGAGATCGAAATAGTGAAACTGAAAACATTATATTCAAACTTAACCAATCTTCTTTAAATATACAAATCTAACATATAAAAGATATTTCAATATTTTATATATTATAATTATAATGATGGTAATTTGATAGCTGATATTTGATTCTCATATTAATCCCAATAATACATTATAAGGAAATTGCCACATTATAGTAATTGAAAATTGGAATGAGCATGAGAATCGACGTGATTCTGTTCCAATTTTATGACTAATAATTTTTTTTCTTCTTAAATATTACGAATTTTTCACGAACAAATGGTTTTTTTTAACGAGAATGAGATTCGTCTTTCATCTCCTCTGGTGTTATTACTCATTCTCAATAATCTTGAAATAATTTTTTTGGACAAAACATTTTTTTTTATTTGACAAGTAAAATCTCATATTCGTCATAAAACAATGAACAAGGACACAATTTATTCATATTATAAACAAGATTACAAGAATAAATGACAATAAATTTATAAAAAAGCAGTTATAGAGAACTTAAATGAAAAAATAAGCTCCTAAATCTTAAAAGATCTTTACAAAAAGTTACAAAATGCATTCGAAAATAGTCAGATCAACAGTTAAAACCGATATATATATATATATATATATATATATATATATATATATATATAGAAAATGTACAAACTATTGAAATATATCTCAATTTTTCAAAAGCGTAAATTAGACAAAAATACAAAATATTGACTAAAATTATTGTAATAATGATAATACTATCTCAATTTTTCAAAAGCGTAAATTAGACAAAATACAAAATATTGACTAAAATTATTGTAATAATGATAATACTATATCTAAAATGTATTTGGTCTTACATATAAGATAATTTTCATTCAATACGCGTATTTAATCACTATTTATAAATTGTGATAATGAAATCATATATTGTGGTAATGAAATCATATATATATACACAATTTCATCAATTAAAAGAGAAAAAGAATTATAGTTTCATTAATACAGGATTCTTTACTGGTATAGCCATAGAATATCCATATTAAGTTAATTATTTTCCATTAGTTTTTGATATATACATAATTTAATTTGCATACCAACTATTTTTTTTACTGATACTATTACTAGTCATAGAATATCCATATTAATTTTATTATTTTCCATCACCTTTTCATTTTATATGTAATTTAATTCCTATTACATATCAACCATTGTAACATATATTAGAATGTATATAAATGGACGAAACACCCCGAAAGATAACATGATATCATAGAAATTAAAATCACATTCCTTGCTAAAGATGACTATACTTCTGACTTAAAAACACCTCCAAAAGTGACTCAGAGGAGCAATATTCTCCAAAATAATTTTGAGAGGCACGGAAGCATTTAACACACAAAAAAGTCAACAAAGCATTTAACACACAAAAAAAGAACAAAAAATTGAAAGCAAGAAAGAGAAAATAAAAAAGGCACGGAATATAATTAACTAATCGTGGATACACTCAAATAGCTGTAAAGATCCATGCCTTTAAGGATAAAGAGATATACTTCCATTATAATGATTAATGCGATACCGATTAATATAAGGAAATATATCAAACTACACACATTTTAAAAGTGTGTGCAATTTCATCTTATTTTACAAAATCAATACTGTACATACCCATTTATATTTTTAATATATATTTAGTGAGTTTACGCATGGTTTGGTCGGTGAAATGACATAACACCGACTCAAAACATAACAAATCAATAAATGATTGGAAATTATTTTCAGTGTATTGGATATTATTATTATTTTAAATTACTTTATATATGAATGATATCATTAAATCATTAAATTATGTTAAAAGCATTAAATTATTAAATCATGTATCTCGACCGGAGAGAGGATTTAATTAAAAATCGACCGGAGAGAGGATTTAATTAAACATTCAAATTTTGAATAGGTCGATTGGATGCATCTCGTGAGAGGAATTAATTAAAATCGTGGGAGAGGATTTAATTAAAAATTCAAATTTTGAATAGGTCGACTGGAGACAGGATTTTTAATACAATTTTAATTAATTCAGATCGAAACATCAAAGAATTAATAATTAGTATTAATTCATGTTGAAATTGGTCGACCGGAGAGGAATTATGAAATGAAATTAATACTAATTATTAATTCATGTCTCCGGTCGACCAGAGTAACATCAAAGGGTCGGCCAGGAATCAACGATTTTCGATCGGAAACAAGGCTAATTAATTTAAATTGAATGTATGATATTTAAATTAATATTTAAAATAATCTATGGAAATTTTGTAAAATATTGAAATCTTTGAAATTATAACACTACTTATGAATTTTGAAATATTTAACATTGAAATTATCCTTCATATTTACCGTATTAATTAATAGTGTACAAAATAGTACTACGAAAAGTAAAAGCTACATTAAAATTGCGAGAAAAATTGAAGAAGACAAATAAATTACAATTAAAATTGCGAGAAAAAGTAAACCAATAATTGAACCAATTCTCTCATATTTATACAATTCGATAGTAATAAATACAAATCCAACAAATTGCTATTGCTCTTTTCCTCGAATTTTCGTTCTTCATTACATTGCTATTGCTCTTGCTCCTAATTTTAGTTCTTCATTTCGATCCACAACCCAAGATGGTGTCTCAACAAGTAAGTTATTGAATTTTTATTTATTTTCGACGTGTTTGAATTTATTGTTGTTTATGATATTAATTTGTGTTTAGATTTATTATTGTTATTTTGTTTAGATTTATTATTGTTTATTGGTATGGATAAATTATTGCGTTTAGATAATTAAATTAATTGGATAATTCATTTAGTGTTTTGAATTTATTGCATAATTCGTATATATAATTTAGATAATTAAATTAATTGGATAATTTGTTTAGTGTTTGGATTTTATTGTATTATTAGTATATATAATTCGATATAATTCGTTTAGATAATTATTTATAATTATATAGCATATAATTAGTTTAGATGAAATTAGATGTTTTATACGAGTTTATGGCTTTTTATATGAAAAATAAATGAATTAAAGGAATCTCTCTCGATCGATGAATTAAAGGAATTATATGAAAAATAGATAAATAAATGATTTTATGGGTTTTAAAAAATCATAAATGAATTAAAAATTAAATTACATTAAAATCCCTCTCTCGATCGACCAATTCCTTGATTCCGGTCGTAGGAATCAAGGAATTGGTCGGCCGGGAGAGGATTTTAATGTAATTTAATTTTTATTGATCTATAAACATAATTAAATTAATTATTCATTCGAAAACATAAAATTGGTCCACGAAATTATCAAATTAACACCGATTCGGTCGTAGGAATCTTGGTGTCGTAGGAATCTTGAATTGTCGTGGGAGAGAAACTATTTTCGACGAGAGAACTTATTTTGAGCGGAATCTTCTAATTATCAAATGAATTTAATACTAATTATTAATTGATGTCTCGCTCGATCGGAAACAAGGAAATATCGACCGGAGACATAAAACTATTCGAATGGAGAGAGATTTTTGTTTTAGAAATTAATTTTAAATTAAATCAATTAGGATAATTTTAGATTTATTAGGATAATCTTGAATTATTGTTAGGATAATTTTAGATTTATTAGGATAATCTTGAATTATTGTTGTTGTTTTAATTTTAAATGAAATCAATTAATTTTAAATGAAATCAATTAGGATAATCTTCAATTATTGTTGTTTATGATATTAGATTTATTATTGTTAGTTTTATTTAGATTTATTATTGTTAAATTTTTTAGATTTATTTTGTTTAGATAATTCGAGCAATTTATAATACTATCTTTAGTTTTATTTAGATTTGTTATTATTATTTTGTTTATTTTGTTTATTATTCATATCTTTAGATTTATTATTATGTTAGATAATTCGAGCAATTTATAATACTATCTTTAGAATTATTTTGTTAGATAATTCGAGCAATTTATTATTTTGTTTAAATTCTAGCAAATATCTTTAGATTTATTATTATTTTGTTTAGATAATTCGATTGTTTACGCAATTTATAATTATTGGATAATTCGTTTAGATAATTCTTTGGCATAATTCGTTTAATTAGACTTAGATTAGATTGCTATTTTTCTTATTGTAGCGATAATTTTAGTGTAAACATTAAGACATTAGAAAAATCATGTTAAGGCGTATATTTATTAATGTAATCTTGTATTTGTTATAGATGTCGGGATGGAAGAGCATTATTGTTCGATATGGAGGCGGTGGGATCCTTCTTTATGTTACATTGGCGGGTATCGATCAAATGCCTTTGTTCGAATGGACAATGTAATTTTACGGGAGTTCATAGAGATGATTAATGAAATTATGTTGGGAAATTCGTTGAGTACAACCTACCAACCGCATTATCTATCGAGATCTCGGGTGGTAGAATTATCAAATTACTTTTGAGTAATGATGATCAACTTTTCGATTGGCTCATGATGCCCAGCGGTCTATGTGACTCGCGATGCCGACACATCCCAATCGGGCAAGAACTATATAGACCTTCGTTTGAGATACCATCCTCGTCAACATATGACTACACTTCCCAAAACATATCGTTCGATCGTCGTTGACACAACAATTTACATCATCGATTGGTTTGATCTTGATACATCTCAATATATGCCGCAACACATGGATCCATCCAGAATTTTGTTTCCCGACATATCTGCAACCACAACGGTGATACACTTGTTGAGGACGGCGATGGCGACGACTACGTTGAAGAAGAAGAAGATGAAGCAGTCGGATGAAGAGGAAGAAGATCGCGAGTGCGCTTTGGTGAGCTATGGCTCATTTGTAGAGTTTGGCGCATGGATCCGTCGAGAGGTGGATTCGGAAGCTTCTATCTACGATTATGCGAGTAACACGCAAGAGCACGTAGGAGGCTAGAGCGAGAAGAAGTTGAGGAGATGAGCAGCGGCTAGTCCTGTTATTCCTCATGATGCTTGATTAATCTCTTTGCTCGTCCTCTGGACTCGGTTCCGAACCCAGATGGTGACGAAGGTTCCGTCTTCGACGCCAGGGTGAATCAAGATATCCGGTGGGGCTATGGCATTTGGAGCGTCGGTAGAATTTGTTATTCCTCGATCCGATAATTCGAGGATTACATTCAAATGTCGATATCATAATCGGTGTCCTTTTCTACTACGTGCATCGCAGTGAGGTGGATTTTGGTTTGTCTCGCAAGTTTGATGCTATACATACTTGCGCACGTAACCCAGTGAATATCGGAGTAAGGAAGGTTAATGCCCGTGTAATTGCGGCATACATATCACGAAAAATACGCGAAGGCGGTGAAGTGCTAAAAGCCGAGGTCCATTATGGGTGATTTGCGCGAGAGTACGGTGTACACGTTACATCTGATGTAGCAATGCGAGCCGTAATAGAGGCGATCGAGATGATATCGGTGGACATGAAGAATCATTTCGCTACTACCGAGTTATCGCATATGTTACGGATGAGCAATCCGGTTCGATGGTGACTTGGATATTGGATCGGATGGTGGGTTCCGTCGCCTCTTTGTCGCCCTCGGTTCATGCAGTTGGCGTACACATTGTGCCTCCGACCGTGATTGTAGTCGACGGCATGCACTTGAAGGGCCGCAATAAAGGCATATTATTCGTTGCGTGACAAAGGACGACAGCGAGCAAGTTTTTCCATTAGCTTATGGAATTGGTCCGATCGAGAATGATGTCTCATGGACTTGGTTTCGTCTCGACTACTGTCGCTTATGGATCAAATCCGGAGATGTTGATTGTTTGAGATGCCCATGTCGGTATAATGAGCGCGGTCAAGTGTGTACTACGATGCGACACACGGATTATGCTACTACCATCTGCTGAAAAAATCACCCGTTTGGGCAACCATCCATAAAGTTATTTGAAAGCCGCTTATGCGTGCAAGATGCACACTTTGAAAAGCGATGGCTATGTTAAAGTCTCCGTGAAGGCCGATGGTAGTGGCGCATATACGAGTTGGTGGAGGTTGGAGTGCAGTGGGCTAGATCACGATGCCCGTTAGGCGCTACGGTTTATGACATCGAACATTGCGAATCATTCAATTCTCGAATATTGTGGGCTGAGCGATTGCCAATTTGCTCAATGATTGAGGCAATCCGTCACATTCTGTAAAAATGGTTCGATGAGAGACATGAAGCGGCAAAGAGGTGCGGTGAATTGACCCACAAGCAACGCGTAAGATGATGGTATCGATGGAACTATCACGCGGATACGATGTAGTGCCTCATCGGACTCCTTTCAAAGTCGAGCACGGAGCAAAACATTGAGTCGATCTCAATACGCAATCGTGTGCGTGTTTGGAGTGGGACATGGATATGATACCGTGTTCTCATGTCATTGCAACTATATGGTGCAATTTAAGTTTAATTATGTTAATTTTTTGATCAAATTGATTTCACTTACATATAATTGATTATATAAATTTTTAGTCATAAAGGTCACCATATATCTAACTATGTGGGGAGTACTACCATTACGCAAAGCTAGCGAAGCATACTCGTATCGGATCAATCTGTTCACCATTATCTACTTGGGTATTCCTCCGATGTTCTTTGGAATTACGGTTATGCCTCCTAATAGAGTCCGTCAGTCGGCGCCCGAAAGTGGGTCGATATCGTCATCCAACAGAAGTGGGATCGAGTAGTAGAAGTCGTGCACTACGGACATGTAGCTTGTGTGGTAATGAATCTCATACGCGTCGGAAGTGTCCTTACTTATCCGAGGCAGTGACATTGTAATGAAAGAAAACATTCATGTAAAGATATTATTAACATTATTATTATTTTAACTTAATCAAATTGAATTGAATTGAATTGACACTAGAAAAAAACATGCGAACAGCGACGGAAAATCCGTCGCTAAACATCAACAATCCGTCGTAACACATATATATCTCACTAACTAAAACATTAATCTTTATCAAAAAAAGAAAAGAAAAGCGGCGATGAAGTTTGTTTGTTTGTTTGAATAGCGGTGAAAAACTTTGATCTTCACGAGTTTGTTTGTTTGTTCGAATAACGTCATTTTCATTTTACGGGTTATGTAATACTTATTTCATTGAGCTATGATTCTTCAAAAACAAAGACACAAATTCATTCAACGATCTTAGCTTCGAGTTAAATACTAAGTTGTTGTCACGAGGATTAATAACTATCGTATAATCAAATATTCGATAAATAATATGAACATCCATTTGCATCCAATATACCAATACATACCAATATACAAATACATACCAATATACCAAGACATGCTAATTTCTACCTCTTCCTCTTCCTCTTCCTCTTCTTCCCGACTCTTATATGGATCACATATCTCATATATATTTCCACCTACTTTATGTCTATATGCTACAACATTAGACATACCCCATTCGATGCTCGGTGAACTGTAAATAAGGCGTTCCACGATCGTACACGCAAATGGACCATCATCAAATCGTCTTCAGTCAAATACCTCAAGAGGCGACTGTAATAACCGCATCATTATTCCATGGTGGTATCGGTGGGAGTTAGCCTCGAACCATCTAGTGAAGAGAAAGCGGCCGCAATAATCTAGTCAGCACACGAAGTCCATCATCCTCGCATCCACTGATCCCGGTCCATCCTCCAAATACGCGAGTCAAACAAACCTTGATGACCGAGTGCATATCCACGCGTATTATCACGAAACGCCGATGACGCAAGGATAATGATCTATAAAAATTAATATTTAGATAAAATAAACAAGGACACGTAACCATTTAGATAAATTAATATTTATTGTATTAAATAAGGTTACTGCGTGGCACGTAACCATGATGTATAACCCGCCATGCCGAGGACAATCGCTATCGATGCGGTGGTGGTCGCCATGTAGAAGCAATGCTCGTGGGTCATGATCAATGGTGCCTCACGGGTCTTGAATGTAGGGACGAAAGCATTGCGTGTACCTCGGACCATGAATTTTGCAGAAACATCTATTCAACATTGAAAATTAAGTAATTAGAGATACTACACATATATACTATATATTGATTGTATTAAAGACTTACGAAAAAACTAGTATCAAGGATGATTGTGTTTTGATAATCCACCCCATCCAATACGTCGATCCCGGCATCGAGTCTCATCCTCAAATACACCATGAATAGATCGACGACCTGCAAAATTATTTTAGGGATACATATCAATATAAGTAGATGTACTTAAAAAAAACGAAGCATATTGTATAAAAACGTACCCGAACATCAAAACGCCTCTCTGGCATTTCGATATTCACGAAAAATGCAACCTGGACTTGTCGATCAGTACCCCGAACAACCACCATTGCCTTATTTGTGTTCAAGAAACGGTAATTTATCAATGTATCATCGGATAATGGACGTGGCATCGGGCTATTCACGTATGGTGACCTCATTCTGGTAGAAGGTCTCGTGCCCGTTCACCTCTCCGGATCCCGAACTACAAACATTTAATTTAGAAAATGAAAACATAACAAATATAATGAAATATTATAAAGCGCGAATATGAGACTTAATAGTTACTGTTCCTCCAACTGTGCTGCGGGCTCGAAAGTCCGCCTCGCGACGTCTGAGGCGTCGGATCACTAAATAGGTCCATCCCATCATGGAATGATGAGATGTAGTTCGGGGATCGTACCATGGATCCGGTGAGAGTAGCGGGGAGGGTATCACTGGTCGATGCGGTCTTTGCCTCATTGGCTCAATATGTCCACCGCCTCGGGGACATCCGGATGGGCGGTGATGTGGTCTCACGATCTTCACCTCTCGTCGTCGTCGTCGTCGGATGGCGTGGGACATGAGTGCATGTGTAGTCAGTATCGTCCCTATGTGTGCAACCACATCGAGTCTTCTAAGAGGTTTTCAAACCACTTTTTATCTTTGGAATAAATTTGTCTTGATAGACCTCTCGATGCGTCGCCTTCTCGTCCCTCCCTCCGGACAGATTCCTGATAGATTCACGAATCAACGACGATCGGCGGAACTAAGGCGCCTACAGGTGCCGACCACCACTTGCTCGATGAAGCCGCCTCGTCTGCATCTTCCGTATCCGTCTCTCAGCGGATGGACGGCTATCCACATATGGCGCACGGCTCGTCAACAACGGAACCTCAACGAACCCAACCGACGATATCCTCCGGCCGGGTATCGGCGGTGAAGGCTCGAGGCTGCTCGATGGAGACCCCGAAGATCGGGATCCTCAACAAACTGTGGAGCCCTCCTCGAACTCGGCGTCTCGTCCGAGGCTCATCCTCCGGTGGATGAGACACACACGACGAAGGGCGTATCGTCCCTCCTCAAAGGATTTGACGGTATAACAAAATTCACACCGGTGAGAGAGGTGTGAGACAGACACCCAAGAACGTGCTAACCTCGAATGAGTCCTACGATGGATGTGAGATGATAACCGACCTACAATAAATTGAAGATGTTATTTAATATTCTAATAAATACAATACCTCATACATGATTTAAAATTATAATAAAATTGAATACCTCTTGCTCAAAAAGTGATCAAAAGTCACGGTGAGAGCCTACTCTTGAACTTCCACCTCAACACTCTCTGTTGTGGGATTGATGTCGTCCACTATACTTCCCAAGCTGGTATGATCTCGGTGACCAAGCATATAGTGCCCAGATCGTCCGTAAAGTGGTATTGAGCATTAGGTTGACACTGCGTCGTATAATATCTCAATATCTCGTAACATGGGCCCCCACGAAAATCGACAAAACGCCTCCGGATCGTCAACCAATGCCCAAACCCAATCGCCTATTATCTTCCCGTATCGTATCCAAATACGAACCCATAGAGGGTAATAACGCAATGGGCCGCGTAAATAGTGACGAAGATCTACATCATCACTAAAATCACTACTACAAAATCTATCTACTAGATTACGTAATGTAATCTGTGTGCCCCGCAAAAAGACTATAGACCTCAACGTCGCTCAAGTCGTAGTCAGTGTGGGATCAAATGATGATGACCCAAATTGGTAGGTGGTAGAGCATAATCTTTAATCGAAAAACATATATATCTTCCATTGATGAAAAATACATCTCCTGATGATAGGCTCTATCGACGGGAGACTAAATGGTGCAAAGAAAACTAGACTTAGGCAGGAGTCCAATCAATCGGATGACCAAAGCAACCCCTAAACATATCTACCAACTCTTCATGCCACTTATCTAGCAAGACATTCTTAATATATTTAAAATAATCGGTCTATAATAAGTCTTTACATCCGCCAATTATTTATCGTGGTAGGCCTCAAGAAAACAGGATCGACCTACAATTATATCAATGTCACATATTACACAACGTCTGAACAAACCAACAAACTACTACAATAATTATTTCATTTGTATATAATTCGCATCAATAAACATCCTATCATACAAATATAAAAATAATTAGAACTACAAATCACCTATCAAAACTGGCCATAATTAAGTAATACAATTTAACCATTCTAAACCATAAATGAAATATTATTCAATCATATACCATAAACGCTATTTATTCAATCATATTCAAAAATGATATCTCGAAAACATATGTTTATAAACAATATTAACATACTCGATAACATAATTCATATTCAATTATATACAATCATATTATTCAATAACATTTACCAACATTTATCGAATCTCAATAACATAATTCAACTACTCATATTCAATCATATACAATCATATTATTCAATCACATCTACCAACATTTATCCAATCTCAATTACAAAATATATTTAAGGTAAACATACTAAGGGTTCACACGAAAACATACCCCAGAATGCGACATATTGCCTTCAAAATAATACGCATCATTACAAAATTCAATTAATAATTTCAATTAATAACTAATAATTATTTCAATTAATAACTAATAATTAACAACTAATTATACAAAATTCAATTAATAATTTCAATTAATAACTAATAATTGAATTAATACTGCGTCATTACAAAATTGATTAATAATTTCAATTAATAACTAATAATTAGAAAATTAAATAATTGAATTAATAACTAAATATTAATAACTAATTAATTTGTTGTCTCCGATCGACCAATTGAACTTTCCGATCGGTGAAGGCCTCTCCGATTCGGCAGGAGAAGCCTTCACCGATCGGAAATATCGTCGATCGAGACAACAAATTAATTCAAGAATTGAATTAATTTGTTGTCTCCGATCGACCACCGAGAGAAGCCTTCACCGACGGGAAGTTCGATTGATACAACAAATTAATTGATTTTTGAATTCACCTACTTTCCGATCGGAGACAACAAATATATTGAAACAATTCGTTGTTTGGATCGACCACCTCTTTCCGATCGGTGAAGGCTTCTCTCCCACGACCTAGAAGCCTTCACCGATCGGAAAGAGGTGAATCGATCGGAAACAACGAATAACCAACAAAATATTTCCTATATTTCCTAAACATTATTATAATCTTACAAAAAATCAAAAATCATCAAAAATCATCTTAACATATCAAAACAAAAATCGCATAACTATATTTATAGCAAATAATATGGCGAAAACATAAAACATACCAAATATTCTCGCTCGATTCGAATAAGCAACCAAATATTCTCACTTCCTTTCTTCGATTCGAATAAGCAAAACCCTAATTATTAGAAAATTGAGTTAATACATAATTATTAAAAATTCAAATAAAACTCTCGGTCGATAGGAAACATCCCACCGAAACTTGAATTTTATAAATTATTTTGGCGTTCTCTTCTTCTTCGTTTCTTCTTATCTTTCGGCGGAATGGGAATGATAATGAAATACAAATCGAAATTCACGGAATGGGAATGAAAATTGAAGAAAATTATGAAGAACGAAATTCAAATTTTTGAAGAAGAATTTGAATGAATGTGAATCGTGAATGTGGGTGAGTTTTAAATTTTTGAAGAAGAATTTGAATCGTGAATTGAATGCGTGAATGTGGGTGGTTTTAAGAGAGTTAATGTTAGCAGAAACAAAAAGGAATCGATTCCATTTCGCACGAAAAAAGCATTTCATTTCGCATGAAAAAAGAATAGATAAGACGTCTGCAAAATTTCGCAAATTTTTCACCGTGTTGTTCGCAAATTTTGATTGTTTTGAACAAGAATATAGTTTTTAATAGTTTTGAGTATAGGGTGTAGTTAATTTTTAGTTTGGATATGGGGATTTAATTTTTGATAGTTGGGTATATAAGTTGGGCCCCCTTAATATAATGACCAATGAGATATTTTTGTGTACGAGAAAAATATCTACCAATTCTTTCTAATAAGTAATACCCCATGGCACCCATGCGCATCACGTGACTTGGGCCCCACGTAAGAAAATATCTAACTAACCACCCTCCAACCCTAGTTGGTTAAATCAATAATATTATAAGTATTCCAATCTTAGCCGCCCTACACACGGCGACAGCTGCCGAAAGTACTGTTTATTAACCACGGTTGGGTAACTAACGGGAGCGCACTGCGCACCCCACTCACGTTAACCGACCCCCAAAACTGAGCCATCTCCGCCTATATATAGCGCCGGTTCCCCGCACTCTTCTCTCATCAGCTCTCTATTTCCCTTCATCGGTTTTTGTTCTTAATTTTCTTTCGAAATGGCCTCCGCCGATGTTGAATTCAGATGTTTCGTGGGTGGTTTGGCGTGGGCCACAACCGAGCAATCGCTCGAGCAAGCTTTCTCTCAGTACGGCCAAGTCGTCGATTCGAAGGTCTGTCTGTCGAGGAGATCGGATCCCAATCCATCGTTTCTCTCTCATCTGATCTGTTAGCGTTACTCTGTTACTATCACTGTTACTCTCTGCTACTGTTACTGTTTCTGTTACTAATTTGCTTCTGGAACGGTACGTTCTGTCTTCCTCTTTTTCATCGAAGGGTTGAAGATTGAATCATCGCTTTTCAGTTTTTTTTTACTTTTTTTCCTTCAGATCTGTTGTGGATTTTATTAGATCTGATTTTATTTGTATGGATTTGACTCTGTTTGTGCAGATCATCAACGATCGTGAGACCGGAAGGTCAAGGGGATTCGGATTCGTGACATTTAACGATGAGCAGTCGATGAGGGATGCCATCGACGCGATGAACGGTCAGGATCTGGACGGCCGCAGTATAACTGTGAACGAGGCTCAGTCTCGCGGCGGAGGCGGCGGTGGATTCCGTGGACCTCGCCATGAAGGAGGCGGCGGTGGCGGTGGTTACGGTCGTCGTGAAGGCGGCGGTGGATATGGAGGCAACGGTGGTGGATATGGAGGAAACGGCGGCGGTTATGGCCGTCGCGAGGGTGGCAGCGGCGGTTATGGTGGCCGTACCGGCGGTTACGGTGGCGACCGTGCCTACTCCAGGAGTGGTGGATCTGATGGAAACTGGAGGGAATAGATTTTTAGGTAGTTGGATCTCTTTAGTAATTTTCGTTTCGATTTGGTCACCGTTTCCTGTCATTGTGTTACGCTATACGTGATTTTGTTCCTTGGGGTCTTTGGTTACTGGATTTCTGTCAAATGTATCGAATTAATGAAGAAAAACGGATGTTCTTACTGAATATTTGGTTTTTGTTCTTGGTTAAATTATGTTATTTGTTTTCTGTTATTGGTTTAATTTGATGAATTACAAATTTCAATCATTTTTGAATGTCAAATTGATCTTTAAACCCTATTCCCTTAATGCAGTCGCAATGATTGTCATTGATGATTAATTTCATACTTGCTGAAGATAGTCTCGCTGTTGTTCCTCCTAATTTCTTTTCTGCCGCCTTCGTCTTTAGATTTACAATAATATCACTTAATTCTTCTTGATTTGGATCATGGAGAAATATTTTCTCTAGTAAACATAAATTATACAAAAAATATAAGAAAAAATAAAATCTAAAAGTATATTCATTCCCTAATCCCCAATACACCTACCTGCCTGTCATCCGAGTTTATTTTTGCTGAACTTTGTAAATAAGTTTTAAGATTGGATTTCGGTCCACAACAAATACAGGGGGATAAAAAAACCTTTTTAAGCACCCAAACTACTATTTGTAAATAAATTGTAAGTAATCTTCAATGTTTGTATTCTAAACGGGCGGGGATTGATGTTGCCTTGGTGATTATTGTGATTGAGCTGACTTATATGAGGTAATGGAGACAAATATGGATTGAGGCGGCAGATTTCACTGTGGTTCAATTGTTGGAGACACGGTAGTATGGTTCCTGGCGCTTTCGAACTCGATGCTTTATTTGTTTTCTTCTGGTTTACTCGTAGTGCTTCTAGATGGGCACACATTTTCCTCTTTGATTTTTTTTCATGTAATTTCGTTGGAGGATTTTAAATAGGTCAGACTCTTAAACTTTGCTTCTAGATGGGCACACATTTTTCCTCTTCGATTTTTTTTCATGTAATTTCGTTGGAGGATTTTAAAGAGGTCAGACTTAAACTAATCAACAAGTTTGTCCATTCACATTTCACACTAAATATATATTTATATATGTATATGAATTGATTAATATTTATATAATTCTTCGCATATATAAATAGAACAAGTCACATATTCATTAAATTCGAAATCTAACAGTTATTTTTAAATATGCATCTAATTAGTCATATACACATTTCTGCATATAATTATGCATTTGTGAATCTGTGTCATAATTTGTGTATTGAATATAAAGCGTCCATATTAATTTGAAGAGTTGATATGTGTCCTTATATGTACTCTATAAGAAATATCCACATAATAACCACTATATATTTTTAAAAACTAATCATGTGCGTCAATTTTGCTTGATCTAGCAGTCAAGATTATATAGTTGTTTTAGATATCTATTTTTCAGATTTTATTAATGAGAATATTCTTGTAATTCTCATATTTGTTGTAACCGATTTTATGAGTGAATTAAGGGATTCTTTAATATATATATGGAATTTTTTTTTTGCATGATCTTATCATCTTCTCTCATGATTAACATTTAACCAAAATACTACATTGCTTCAACTATCACTCTGATGTATCAAATATTTTGGAGAATTTTAATGGCATCATAAGATTTGTTCTTGTGTTTCATTGTTTTATTATATTTATTTTTATATTTATTTATTAATATAAGTTATTCTATATGGTTTATATTTTGTCTCATCAACCTTATGTTTGTTTTGTATTTGTTTACGTCTTATTTCATTGTTAATTTTATTTATTGTTTCTTTTATTGCTTCTCAATCGTAACCTTTTTGTAATGACCGTTCATTTATTTGGTTTTGTGATCAACTAAATTATTCAAAATATTGCCAGTCGGATTCATGGGATTGCTGCATAAAAACGGTACAAACGTGCACAATATAAATATTGATATGCACAATATATTATTTTATCTTGTTTATATTTTGTCTTATGAATCTTATGTTTCTTTCGTATTTGTTTGTGTATCATTCATTGTTATTTTTTTTTATTATTTCTTTATTGTTTCTCAATCTTAACATTTTTGAAATGTCTATTTATTTATTTGGTTTTGTGATTAACTGAAATATTCAAAATATTACCAGTCTGGTTCATAAGTTTGCTGCATAAAAACAGGACAAATGTACACAATCTAGTTACTAGTATGCACAATAATGTTATGGTTGCACACGACGATGTTCACGCATAAAGTCTAATCTATGCACACGACAATGTCTTGTGCATCATTCAATGGAATTTGTTCACACTTATAAGTATATCAATGCATATCAACTAACATATTTATGCACAAACGAATCAAGTTCAAAAATAATCACTTTATCATAACAAATAATTTAACATTTTGATAAGTATTTATTAAATTGTGCAAAACATACATAAGTTATTCTTAAATGATATATAACAAATTTAATCTTCATACACAAATGCAAAATTAAATGTTTTAATTAAAAAATACGTATAAATTAAAATATGCATCATGGTATGCACAAACTACTATATTGTATGAATAAAAAAGGTATATTCATGCACAAATTAAATATTTTGATGATAAAATACAAATTTGAACAATTAATCAATTTGTGTTCAATATTTGTATGGACCTTGGAAGATTACAAAAAAAAAAAAAGAATGGAAAAGTGAGAGATAATTTCAAATGAATTAATCGGAGTGAGAGAGAATGTCGAAGCGAATTATAACGACCCGCCAACCCAAAGTACGGATTAGCGAGGGCATTACGTAGAACGGAATTGAGAAATGGAATAATAATATAGAACATTGAATGGTGTGACATATATCGGAATATCTACGGAATTTCAAGTGTTTAGGGTTTACAAACATAATATACATATGACTTCATAATCTAGCAATGAAAACATGTGAAGTACACATATGGCGATGCATACTCGAGGTTCTACTATCAACAATAAAGGATTACATTGCCAACACCGCCCATCCCATCAATCATTTCAACTGCACATTTAAAACAAACATGCGGTGAGTACAAATAATGCACTCGATGGACTCGTTGCAAAACATTTTATCAACTTTAAATTATCTTTGCCCGTCATGGTAAGACACAGGGTTTTATTGAAAAGGCACTTGCGCTTACTAAAACATTTTCTTATTTTCTCAAAACATCGCATGCGCAGCATTTTCTCTTGTATGTATGATCCGTATCACATATAACATCTCATAAACCGATCTCATAATCTCATCTATGCACCGTAGAAGGAGGCCTCCTTCCGGATCTTGCGACCGACGAGAACTCTTTCAAAGACACGATACCTATAGTGCACATCGATCCTTGCCACTCCGGCACAAGATTCGAATTCTCAATCATCCTGCGAGTTCTAGCAAGGATACGAATTCGCTATAATAAGTTGGGAGCGACCCAACAACTTTTCACTTTCACAGTTGGCTTGCCCAACCGCTTGATAGGATCCATACATAAAAACATAAACACTTTGGGCAGGTAATCATCTCATCATCATTTCTCAACCGAAAGCTTTATAAATAAATACTTTGCATTTCAAGAAAGCATAATAAATAAAAGGGTTTTGAGTAAAGCCCACAGTGCGTAGCTTTTCAACAAAGTTCATTTCTAACGCCAACGATCACGTCGTGTTCCATCTCTACGTAAGAAACTATTTTAGTACGTCGATCACGTTTTTCTAAACGTCAAAGTCTAACAAGACTCAGGGATCTCTCTAATCAATTCAATACGTCTTACACGTCTTAGCATGTCTAATCCTTGTAAACCGTATTCCTACTAGACGTACTACATCACTTTGATTACGTGCTACCGTATTTCATACGTTTAGGCTTTAGTCAACGTCTTTGACTTTTATTAACATATATTTTTCGATTTATTCATATATATCAATAAGCTTTCATACAAATTGATTTCTAATCATTTTATCATAAGTCTCGATTTTTCACTTTATTCAACAATCATGCTCAATAATACGCACAAGTATGATCTAATTTACAAATAGCAATTTATTTTTCAACTTTACGTCAATTAACAAATTGTTTCGACGTAAACATAACATAACTCATTCTATAAATCACATAAATTCATAGTATGTCTAAAACATATTTTTAGAACATATTATGTGATTATACTTGATAAAATAATTTTTGAACTTCAAAGCCTTTAACATATAATTTTCGGTAATCTTGGTTTACTAACCAACACTTGTGCATAAATTCTCATAATTTCTCACATCATACTATATTATCATAGGATCAATGCTATGTATTAATATTGGTCATAGAAAAATTGCACACTTTAATTTCATACTTTAAAATTCTCAAAATTTTTTGGGATAATATTCAAACATTTTCCAATAATTCTAATAAATTCTCATTTCATATAATCATCATCATGTATCATTAATATGACATAATTTCCAACATACACAGCTCATATTCTAACATTCATAACTTGTACATCAATATTTCCTTAGACTATAGTTTGAAAATTTCTACTTAGGAACAATTAATTTCTAAAACCTCAATAAATTCATATAACACTATATTATGAATCTACATCATTAATATGCTATAATATCATTTAATCATGAATTATACATCAACATATGATTTTCTGATTTTGAAAATTTATTCTGAACATATGTTCTAAAGTTTTCAAAATTTCCACATAAAATCATACAAGTTTAAACATTAACAACTATCATTATTTCATGCTCAAAACAACAATTAAAATTCATGTCCATCAACATATACTCCTTACAAGGTTTCGGTCCTAGCATAAAAATTTAATACATGCTTTATTTTGTATTAATTTCATAGTATATGCTTAGAAACATCATATAAACATAATTTCTAAACATCTTAGCATATGAACATAATTTCCTAAAATTTCATCATAAATAATATAAGCTCATAACCTAAGATTTCATGGATGAAAATAAAAAATTCTAACATGTAAACAAAGCTCGTAATGTTTCTAACCTTTTAATCGGAGTCGATTATCGGCGGCAACGTTTTTCTATCTAAGATTTGGAAAGAATGTGATGAACTCTCTCTCAAACTTTTCTCCCTAATTTTCGGTCCTAAGGTGAACAAAATGGGAGCAAGGTTTGATCTTACCACTTGTTGTGTAATTATCACATAAAATGATAACTTAATACACTTGCACACTTGTTGCAAAATTTTAATCCAACTTGTATGCTAGAGATAATTTTTATTTTATCTTCTCATATTCTAGTATAATCTTACCTTGTCATCATAATTTATTTACACCACTTTTATATACATTATTGACGACAACTTGTATTAATTTCAACAACTTGTAAAAATTCTATTTTATTGCATGAAGTTTTCGGCCACTTGGTTGTAGCTAAGGACAATTTTTTTTCTTATCATAATATGCTTTAATAAGTCATCCTATACATAATTAATATGTATCACTATAAATTCCTATGATTTCCAAAGAAAAAAGAAAATCCTTCTTTTCTTTGTTCTCAAAGTGCACGGCACTTTCAAATTATCAAAGGATGAATTTTTTTTATACTATCATATACTATAATATTACTATAGGATAATATCATATCTGAAAAGTCAAAATTTTACACTAAGACTTTATTTTGATTTCACATTTGTTCACACTTAATTGTCAAAATTTTCGCCTACTTTATGACAAAGGCTATAATTACTTGATCAAATTGATAACATACTCTACCTTATCTAATAATAATATCTTCCCAACATAATAATAACATATCATAATTATAGCATGATATTTTCTTTATTTCACACAATTATTCAACATTTTCGGCACCTACATTTCTGGTGGCCTCCCACTTGTATAAATCATAATATACCTTATCTTATAAATTAATAATGTCTCACTATAATAATTAATTCATAGCATCATCAAAAGATAAGGATTTTATTTATTTATACCCAATATCCTCAAATTTTCGGCAATCATGTAGCTTAAATGCTACACATTTTATTTTCTTGCAATTAATAGCTATGTGACATAATATATGTCCTAGATGATAAATTAAATCATAGGAAAATTATTAAAATAATTCTAAGTCACAACTTAATATTTTCGAACCACGTTTTGAAATAGGAACAATTTTCCCAATAATTGTTCCTTAATTCTCTAGCATTATTTTAATGAAATATTATATAAAAATAATTCTCTTATTACATAAAATAATCATAGAAATTTAAATACTATAATTCCATGATTGTTAGACTATGTTTTCAATTCATCTCTAAACGTCTATATTCTAATCGTCTCAATATAATGCTAATTTAATCATCTCTAAGATGTTCGTAATAAATTCGTAGTCACGTCATCCATTCCTTTGATAATAAGTAATTTAGATTTCTAAGCTTTGTCACTTAGAAAATATCGTAAGACTAACGATCGAAATTTGATCGACGTTAGAATAATACTTTCGAATGAATAATATAAACTATATTCCTTAATTCACTAATCATTAGTGAATATGATATAAAATTCTCGTATAATGGATAGCTAAAATCGAGCTTGATAATTCACTATTTCGATTATCGAAACAAAACCCTAATTAGCGATTTTTATTATCGCAATTTAGCTTTTTAAAAATTCGGAATATTACATTCTACCCCCCTTAAAAGAAATTTCGTCCCGAAATTTGTACACCTTAAACAATATGGGTATCTTCGCATCATAACCTTCTCAAGTTCCCACGTGACTTTCTCGTGTCCATGGTTTCTCCATTGGACGTTTACTCAAGGTATAATCTTGATTCTTAACCGTTGAATCTTACGATCAAAATAGTCGTAGATTCTTCCTCATAACTCATATCTTGGTTTAAGAACATCATCATAATGATGAATCACGTGTTTTGAATCATACACGTCTTTCTTAATTATAACACGTGGAAAACATCACATACATTCCCCAACCTTGGTGGAAGTACTAATCTATAAGCTATTAGGCTATCGTCTCTAGGATTTCATAAGGTCCTATAAAACGTGATCTCAACATTCCCTTTTCTCCAAACATTATAAACTCTTTCAATGGAGAAACTGAAAAAAAAAAAACTTTATCTCTGCATTTACAATGCAGGTCATATCTACGCATATCAGCGTAAGACTTTTGTCTATCATTAGCTTCTTTTATTCTTTGCCTAATTTGGCAAACACCTTAATCATTTCACTCACAGTATTGACCTCAAAACTTTCCTCTTTCTTTTATTATCACATTAAAGAGGTGATCGACACTCCCTTTCGTACAATATCTCATATGGCCCATATTGACCATTTCTCGACAGCTATTATTATAGACGATACTTCATAAGTGGAGACACGCGTTCTTAATTTGCACTTCATTTCGACACTAATGTCCTCAAGACCTCTTAAAGCGTTCGTATTGTTCTTTCCAACTATCCATCTGTTTGTGAAAATTATGCTAAAATTCAATCTCGTGTCTCTTTTGTAAACTAATTCAAAATCTAGAAGCAACTTGAAACCTCTATCAGATATGATGGATTTTGGTACTTCAGATAAACGTACAGTTTCATTTACGTAATACTGAGCTAATTTATTGGATCCATGAGTAATTCGCATAGGCAGAAAATAAGCTCTTTTAGTAAGTTGATCCACTACTATCCATATAGCAGTGTTACCTTTTTCGACTTTGACATCTTTCCCTTGTTCTTCTATTATACTCTTCCTCAAATCAGACGTCACAGTGAGTGTAGCATTACAACTCATGATCGTCCCTCGTTACTTTACTATTTCTATCTTTATTTTCTCAAATCCTTGACGAGTTTCTCTTCTCTGTTAAGAGATATCTTGATTTGGATTGACTTTTACAACTCAAGGCATCAGTTACCATGTGTGCCTTTCCTGTGTGATATTTTATACCACAGTTGTAGTCTTTTACTAATTCGAGCCATCTCTTTTACCTCATGTTCAACGCTTTTGCTCGAAGAAGTATTTCAAACTTTTATGATTGGTGAAGATCTCACACCTCACTTCTTAGAGGTGATGTCTCCCAAAACTTAATCCGTGTATTACTATTGCTAGTTCTAAGTCGTGAGAATGGTAGTTCTATTTATGTGGCCTAAGTTGTCGGGATATATAGTCTGTCATTTATCTCATATCAACACATGACCTCCCATTTATTGGTCCATGAAATTTTGATTCTCTTTTCGGAGTAACTGTGTCATTAGCCTTGCTATCTTAGAGAATCCTTCTATGAATCTCTGATAGTAACCAACAAATTTTAAGAAATTCCGGATTTCATTTTGGGTCGTTGGCGAGTTCTATTCTTATACTGTTACCACCTTTACCGGATCCATTTTAATTCCTTCTGAAGACGCGATGTGTCTAAGGAACAACATTACTTCTTTAAACCAAACTTCTCATTTACTAGACTTGGCAAGAAGTTATTCGGCTTCTAAGGTTTGTAAGACGGTCCTCAAATGTTCCTTATGTCCTTTATTCTTCTTTGAATAGATGAGGATATCATCTATGAAGACTAAGACAATTTGTCTAAGTAAGGATGTAACACTTGATTTCTTTGAGATCCATACATATGGCTGGTGCATTTGTTAATCCGAACGGCACGACTATAAACTCATAGTGGCCACATCTTGTTCGGAAAGTCATTTTGGGTACATTTTAAACTCGTACCTTAGGTTGATTATAGTCCAATTGAGATCGGTTCTCGGGATTACTCTTGCTCTTTTCCACTGACCGAATAATCATTTATCCTTGGTAATGGATTATTTACTCTCAATAATCTATGCATTTTCTTAATGGGCTATCTTTCTTCTTGACAAGCAAGCTGGGTGTTTCTTAAGGTGATGCTTTAGGTCCGATAAAACTTTGATTCCATAACCTTTAATTTTGAAACTCTGTCCTTCCAATTTCCTTGAAGCCATTCGATAAAAGTACTTTTGACATGATTTAATAATGGTTCTAGGTTGATAGTAATACTCTAGCTGCCTATCAGGGGGTAATCTTGATAAGTTGTTGGAAAAACGTCTGGAAATCCTTGAACAATTTCCACATTCTCGACCTTTATTTTCACTTTTTCCTCTCTGTTTAGATAAACAAGGAATGCTCGACATCCCTTCTTGTTTATTATTTTCCTTATTTGCAGTGCAGATATAGCCAGAATTTTCTTCCCCATGTGGATTCCATAGAGCTCGTAGCTTCTTGTCCGGAGAAATTGGAACGAAATTTCCCTCTCCTTGTACAGGATCGTGGAATGGTTTTCGACTAACCAGTTCATTTTTAGGATTATATCTATGTCTCACATAGGTATTATGTTCAAGTTCTTTACTAAAGTCTTAAGTGATTCTAGGTTCAATTCTAAGTTCGAGTAAATACGTGTGGCGACCATGATCCTTCCTTTAAGTAAAGAAATTCTCATCCCTTGATTTGTTTATTCTGATTTGAGTCCTAACGAGTCCACACATGCTTTTACTCTCTTTGTGATAACAAATTGTGAAGCACCCGTCTCGAACAAAAGTATTATAGGTATGCTGAGAAGTTTTCTCATACCTACCAGGCTTTCATGGTTTTGTTCGTTCTGTCTTTGGTGCAGCGTATGGTCTCTATTTTGCGGTGTTCCTGTTTGTCTAAGTGGACCTTTATCTCATTTGTCCTTGTTCTTGCCCTTGTAGTATCATGTTTCCTTGCTAGAGCCTTCTGCCATTTTATTCGCCGTATCCTTCCCGGTTGTCAGTGCAATTATTTCTTTATCAATTGCATTTTGCTGCTAAGTCTACCTCAGTCTATCCTTTGGTATTGTTACTTTGATAATCTTATCGTAAAGATCGCGATGTATCTGTTACTATCATACTTTCTTAACCAGTATGAATGATTTAGTTTCATTTTTCTTCTTTATTGCTCTTAAGAATATATCTTCCATATATTCTTTCTTTAAAAAAAAATCCTTTTAAGAGAAATTCTTATACTGGTAGTTGTTGCTCTATCATATGTAATATCCTTTTTGGATATACGTCATTTCCCTTATCATTTATTGCCTCACTAAGTATTTTCGCATAAGTTAAAATCCCTTGTCCATTGGGAATGTGCCATACTTTTGCCTTGACATCCTATATCTTTACCATCTCCCCAACATTCAATGTTTACTTCATTTCAATCGAGGTACCTAAAATTTCACTTTATTGGTCACCGCATAAGATAAGCGTTTCGTCTCTATATAGATTGGAGTATGACGGTTTTATCTCGAATAATAAATCTACTTTTTAATCCACTTCTTTACTTCCAAGGAATTACTTTACTTATCATTATCAGACTGTTTCTAAAACTTATATCATATCCCGGGGCTATTTCATAACTGTATAGCTTGTAGCTTTGTTAGTTATTCCTAACTCTTGCCCCTTTTCGTGAGCATGATATCTGAAAGTCATATTACTTTCGTTATACTTTGATTCTCACTTTTAGGATCAAGACCGTCATCATTATAATCTAGGCGGTAAGGTAGTGCGTTTGTACACCATAACTTGATTTCAAGCATTAATCTTATATTACCAAATCTTGACTTGAGTATCTTCCCCATACTTGGTTTAAATACTAGGAATAGCCTAGCTGTTCACATATCTCATTATTTATGATCCATCGATCTCACTATCATTGGTTTAACCAAAATCTCAAATACTTGGAATCAATTCCATTTAAACATAATCTTATCGATTTAGGGATAAATCGAGAGACTTGTTAACTGAGATACTATCGTTTCTTATATATCCATCAATTACTCTTGTTCATTTCCATATTTTAACATGTCCAACCTACTAACGAGGTCATAAGGACGAACAACTATCTTTAAAGATAAGTTGTAATTTCTTTTGTTATAATGTAATAGGGGGGGTTATATCCCAATGATATCATATACTTTCCTTTGCCTTTACTCTAGCACTCATTGCCAAAGAATATCTCATTCATAACTTAGTCATCATACACTCACGTGGAGGTATAACTTTCTCATTATCGATCTTCGAAAGCCCATCAGGGTCGATCCACCTATGTGTATCATAAAAAATATCTCGTCTCGAGAACTTCTTTACATCATATCTTGATGTCTATCACTTTATCGATCTGAAACTTTTAGGTGACAAGATCGTCGACCTACGTCGTTCTTATTGGTTTCAAGGATTGATGGTAACTCATCGTAACAACTTCTGAGGTATGGTTTTACAATTGAAGATGACAACTACGAAGGTTTGGAACAATATGTTACGTGAATCAATAATTGGGAGATAGGGTCCGAAGACCGAATAACGACTCTTGAGATTTCTTTGGTCATATGGGGTGGCGGACCGTCACAAATACTTTCGATCACATGAAGGTTTGGTTTCAAGAGGACGCTTTATGAAATTTTACGGTTGTAAACTTCTTTCGAGAAAGGTGATAATTCAAATGATATCTCAATTGAAACTAGATCATAGAGTTAAACTCAATGACAGAATTTGGGCTATGAATAAAATTTGAAACCTTATACAACTCATCTTAGTTGTCATCGAAGGTTCTCACGTACACATATGCTATAGTTCTACTTGTACTATTGAGAATCTTACTTTCTGTAGCATTCTAAGTTTCCTGTCACACTGTAGAGTTCTCGTTCTATGTACATCTCAAGATTAACATCAACTGTTGTCACAGCCCCTAAATCCCAAGTACGGATTAACAGGGACTATAACTCTAAGCAGGGATAATAAAACAAGGAGACTCTTTTTAACAAAGAAAACGTAATACATATGTCATTTATGTTCTTGGACTATATTACATAAATTAAGTTCTTGCAATGGAAAACATGTGATATGTACATATGACGATGTACTATCAAGGTATAAACATTTCAAATGACAACATTCCTATTGCTCAACACCGCTCCATCCATCATCTCGCTCAACCCGCACATTTAAAACAACATGCGGTGAGTACAAGAATACACTCGGTGGACTCATGCCAAAACATTTTATTTTCTTTGAATTACATCGCCAACATCATGGTAAGACACAGGGTTTTAGTTGAAAATGCCTTGTGCTTACTAAAATATTTTCATCATTTCATAAAATCATCGCTTTGGCGGGCATTTTTCAGTGTGTATGATCCATATCCCTTAACATCCTTTCGTCATATCATCATAGTCGAACGCGTCGTGAAGGAGGCCTCCCTCTACGACGCCGTGACCGATTGTCCTTACAGCACACAGTCACCTTAGGTGTACACGTTAATCATAGCCAGGTATTGTCTTTCCGGCATAGGATCCGATATCGATTTTCATTCATAAGTTGGGAGTGACCCAATGTCACAGCCCCACAATCCTAAGTACGGATTAGCAGGGACTATAACTCTAAACATGAATGAACAAACATGGAGACTCTCTTTAATAAAAAAAGCTTTATACATACGACAAGTATGTTCTTGGACTTTAGTACATAATTTAAGTTCTAGCAATGGAGGCGTGTGATAAGTACATATGACGATGTACTATCAAGGTATAAACATATCGGCGACAACATTCCTATTGCTCAACACCGCTCCATCCATCATCCGCTCAACTGCGCACATTTAAAACAAACATGCGGTGAGTACAAGAATGCACTCGGTGGACTCATGCAAAACATTTTATCATTTTATATTACATCGCCACATCCCGGTAAGACATAGGGTTTTAGTTGAAAATGCCTTGTGCTTACTAAAACATTTATCGATTCATAAAATCATCGCTCGCGGGCATTTTCTTGGTGTGTATGATCCATATCCCTTATCATCATTCATCATAACATCTGAGTCGAGCGTCGTGAAGGAGGCCTCCTCTACGACGCGTGACCGGCCGTGAATTGTCCTTACAAAGACACAAATCACCTTAGGTGTACACGTTAATCCTAGCCGGTATTGTCCTTCCAAATAGGATCCGATATCGATTTCATTCATAAGTTGGGAGAACCCAACAACATTCATAACATTTCATAACATCTCATGGATAGGATACATACACAAAACATAAACATTTTTGGCGGGTAATCTTGTAAACATTTAACAACATTGAAATAAGCATCGTAAATAAATATTTGAAGCATTTTATTCTTGAGTAGAGTAAAGCCCACTGGACCGTAGATTGCCTTAATCCCATTTCTTGGGTGTAAGTCCTAGCTTTAGCCTATCTATTCTTGGCCTTGAGGTTTTGGAGTGGAAAAATCCATTAGGTCTTAGAACCCATATTTCTATTTTAGTGTATATCATGGTATGATATACACTCGATTAACCATGTGGTAGACTTAGTCAAATATTTCACGTTAAGGTATGCTATCGTGAAAATATCGTATCATGATGTTTTATCATAATTCGTACATCTTATAATGCTCTATCGTACCTTGCGACATAACATAATGAATGCATCGATTAATAGCATGTTAGTCACATAAGGCATACTTCACATAGGAGTTTCCAACACTTAGTCAAATTTCAAGTGTTTAATTTCAGCAAAAACAGCTTGAAACAACCCAAGTGACGTACTTTGACGATCCATAACTCTTGATTCAGAATACGTATGGTCGCACAAAGATACATTCTGGAAACCTCTAAACATATGCTACAAGTTCTAAGAAGGAATTAAATCCAAAAGAGTCGTGGTTCTGGAGATATAGGGTCTCAAAGTGGGCAACTCAAACTGACTTCTATACTTAGAAAATTTTTCAGAATTTTCAGTTTTAGCTTAACGACGAGGGGTTTTGCGAGGCTCGTAACTTTTGACTCGCAATGCCAAAATGGCTGCAGGATACCAATTTAGAAACCTTGTAACAAGTACTACATATGTCATGAAGACCATACTGGAAAATAGCTAACTCATCGAGAAATATATAAGTCCAAAGTTGACTAGTTGGAAATGGACAGTTTCCAGTAGGTGACTTTGGGTCAGTGAAAGGTATACCTATAAGAGTTGGTTTGGGATGAAACTTTCCAGATCACAACTAGACATGGTGGGAACATTTCTTATGAAGAAACCCAAGTCCAAATCGGACTAAAATGGCTTGAACACCTCACGTAAAGTCATACTCGAATAGCCTATTAACATAGAAATTTTCTAAGGCAGTTTGTCCAAAAGGCTTACTGAAATGCATCAACTTTAAAAATTCACCGTGAGTTCATTATAAGGAATCTGGAAATGAAACCAATCATATTGAAAATCCACTTAAGTCTAGTTTTATCCAGAAAAGTCTCACTCAATGATTCACCATAGATTGGGAGATAAAATGTTTTACCACAAGCTATCAATCCCGTGACAGTTTTGTGCAGTTAACTTGTAAAATCTGGAATAAATAGTAAAGATTTTAGAAACTTCTGAAAATTTACAGGAATCTTCCAGACATGCTGAATTATGTTTCTGCCAAATTTTAGAGTTTTATCATTATCCAAACTTAAAACGAAAGCCACGCACTATGGGTGATAAACACGGCGATTTCGCAGATTTGTGCAGTGTTTTTGATAAATACAATTAAAATAGCAAATCAATTTGGATGGACTTGAAATTTTACAGAGGCATAATAGACACATATAATTTCAACATATCAAAAATTCACAATCATCGGACCACTGAAACTTAGTCAAATAAATTCGGGAAGTTACTGATCGTCCAGATTAACAACATGCAATCACCTTCAAGTATAGAACCAACACCATCAAGCTTATTGATGAACATGCATGTGTATATTTCGATCAAAGTAACTTATGGGTGTAGGGATTTTACCTTGGATCAGAGTTTTAACAAGGTTGAGGGAGAGATGGAGGTGCGGAGAGCTCATGCTCGGTTGAGATGAAAGTGGGGAGGGAGGAGCTCTTGGCCTCCTTGCAAACCTTAGAGAGAGGAGGAGAGGAGATGGCTGCAGTCTGAATTTGGGGAGGGAGAGTGTCGTGGGGAGAAGGCTGAAGTGGGAGTGTGGTGTTACATGGGGTGGTAGCTTAGGGGTGACAAGTGTTGTCCCATGACCTTGCATGGTAACACTTGTCCCTACACACACACACCCCCTACACGACACACACACACATGCACTATATATATATATATGATTTTAATTGCTTAGTTAGGTTATAATTAATCACATTGTCATATAGTAGATACATGCAAAAGAATAAATCATAAAATAAGTGCTTAGTATATATGTGTATGTAGCTCTCGGCTATTACACTATGCCAAAGGGTCCAAATTTTATTTTCCATGCCAAACATTGATATATGTTATGACATATAGTTTAGATGATAAATAATATCATAGGATAAATTAATGGCATCATTTTATGCGACAAAAATCGAGTTCGAAAATTAGGGTTTTCGAACGTTTGAAAAATTGGTAACTATCGAATCTTGATGATCTAGCATTGATTTAATGCTAAATCATACTGTAATTACATATACCAATCATAGGAAATTAATTCCTATAATTTCTTGATCGATTAAAACGCTTTTCGTTTCATCTCAAAACGTTAACGTTTGAAAACGTTGCAAAACGTTCATTATCGACTCATCTCGAAATGGTCGTAATAAAATGGTAATCACTTTATTAAATTATTCCATTTATAATGGAATTTAATCCTAAGCTTAATTGCTGAGAAAAATTTCATGAAGTTTTAACTATCGATACGCGATCGACGTTAAAATTTATACTGCCGATATACTTCATATACTTTTATTTCTTAATTCACGATTCTCAGTGAATATAAAATAGGAATTCATTCCTTCGTGAATAATTGAAATCATTATTCGATATCTTATGGATTGAATCATCTCAGCGAAACTCTAATTTACGGGTTTTAAATGCCGTAATTAGGCGTCAAATCTGCATGGGTATTACATCCTACCCCTTAAAAGAAATTTCGTCCCGAAATTTGCATACCTCATAAAGTATGGGTATCTTAACATCATAACATCATAACTTTCTATGTGCTTTTCTTTCGTCCATGGTTCTTCCATTGGACTTTTATTATAAGACCCAAACTTGCTTCTTTAATCGTTGAATCGCATGCGATCAAATTAGTCGAGATTTTCATCATAACCCATCTGAGTCAAAGGTCACATCATCATGTTGGTTTACGTGAATTGGGTCATTTCGTATTTCCTTAAGCTGCGACACGAGGAAAACATTTCGTCTTTCCCCAATGTGGTGGAAGTACCAAGCTATAAACTACTAGGCCTATCATTTCTAGGAGCTCGTAAGGTCCTATAAAACGTGATCTCAACATTCTTGTATCTAAACTTATAATTCCTCTAGATGGAGAAATCTTAAGAAACTTTAATTCGCATTCAAGAATGCGGTTCGGGTTCTGGCGTACCGGTAAGACTTTTATCTGTCTAAGCTTTTCTTATTCCTTGCCTCGTTGGTAGATATCTTAATCGTTTCATTTACAACGTTAGGACTTTATACCTTTGCTCACCTACTTTGTTACAATAAAGTGGGGTCAATACTTTTCGTAATACGCTTCATAAGGCTACATTAATCGTTGTTTGGCACTACTGATCGTACATAAACTTAACAAATGATATAATATGTTCCCGCTAACCCTTGGTTTAACACTTATGTTCTATCGTATCCTTAAACATTCATATTGTCCTTTGATCGCCTACACTGTGGTGGACATCTATAATAAGGCTCAATCTCGTGTCCAACTTCTTTTGGGAGTTAGTTAAAATCTAGGGTACTCTTGAAGTCTCTATTTGAGCCGATAGGTTTTGGTACTCCTTGTAAATATAAAATTTCCTTTTGTATAATCGAGTTAACTTATTGGATCTACGAGCCATCCGAATAGGCGAGACAAAACATAATTGGCGGTCGATCCACTACTAGCCATATAGTAGTGCAACTTCTTTATGACTTTGGTAAAATCAGTCACAAGATCTATTTCTATATCATTCTATTTCCATTCGCGTAGTTCTAGAGATTATACTCTCTTATAAGGCCTTTGATACAATGCATTTACTTATTGGTAATCGAGACACTGCTCGACAATCATGGTTACATCTCATTTCATTCCTTGCCATCTAACTTTACTCGTAAATCATAATACATCTTAATAATGCACGGTTGGCGGTATGAGAAGGATTATGAAATTCATTCTTGGTTTCATTTCTAAGCTTATTATTGCTTGGAAATATGTATATATATATCTCTTTTGGACAATAACATTGTCCAACACTTCATAAAATCCTTGACTCTTCATTTCTTATCTTAATTCGTATTCTATTCCCATCTTCATTCTCTCTTTTTAGTCATATTTCACTTTGGTTGTGGGGATACTACTTACATTCGTCCCTGATTGCCCGACTATTACTGTTCTTGTTTTCTTAATCTTTCCAATGAGTTTTCCTTTTCTATAAGGACATACCATAATTTAGACTAAACTTTATAACTTAGGCATTAGATTCTACATTAACCTTCCTTAGGTGATTATTTATCACAATTATAATCTTTTACTGATTCGAGCCATCTTTTCTATCCTGTATCCAAGTTTCTTTGCTCGACGAATAACTTCAACTTTTGTGAATTGTGAAGGGTTCTTAACTTATTGTTATAGGAGTGATGTCCTCGCGACTTTGGTATTTATACTCATCACTATCGAGGTAGTAGATTTTGGCCTCCGTGAAGTCGTATAATCTCCTTTACATACAGCTGGGCTAACTTGTCAGATCCATAAGTACTTTGGATTGGTAGGAAGTGAGCACTCTTGGTGAGTCTATCAACAATTACCAATATAGCGGTGTTCCCTCTTTTTGATTTGGGTAAGTTCGTAACGAAGTCCATCGTTATTTCATCCCATTTCCACTCGGGTATTTCCAACGGCTGTAACTTTCCGTATGGACGTTGGTGTAACGCTTTCATCTGCTGGCAAACAAGACAGTGTTCTACGAAAGAAGCTATGTCTCGTTTCATGCCTTCCCACCAAAACTTTTCTTTCAGGTCTTGGTACACCTTAGTACTATCTGGGTGAGCGGTGTAGGGTGTATCGTGAGCCTCAACCATTATTTCATTTTGAAGTTTTGCGTTGTCTGGAACGCATATTCTTCCTTCAGACAATAAGGCGTTGTCCGACGCCTCCTGGAAGTTCTTAAATCCTTCAGCCCTTACCCTTTCTCGGATCCTTTCTAACTTTTCCTCCATCCTTTGTCTCTCGACGATCCTTTTTCTTAAATCAGATTCTATCACTATTTCGAGTCATGAGTTAGGAAATTCTGTTCATGTGGCCTAAGTCATTGTGACGCATAAGTTATTATTTATCTCATATTAATACATAGCCTTACTTCTTAATCCATGTAAATTTGATTCCTTTTTGGGGTTGCTATGTTATTGGTCTTGTTACCTTAGAGAGTCTCAATGGATCTCTAATAGTAGTTAATCAATCTATAAAATTCCTGATCTTATTTTAGGTCATTGACGTCTTTCATCTTTAATTGTTTTATCCTTTGTCAGATCTACATTGTTTTCTTCTAAGGACACTATGTGCCTGAAGAATATTTCTTTAAGCCAAAATTCACAATACTGTTCTTTGCAAAATTTTGCCCGGCTCTTAAAAGTCGTAAGACAGCCTTCGATTTTCTTTATGTTCTTTCTCGTCCCTTGAATAGATAAGAACATCATTTATGAGGATTGAGATAAAAATTATCTAGGTATGTGTGAAACACTCGATTTTTGAGGTTCATAAACAGGGCTGGTGCATTGGTTAGCCTGAAGGGCATAACTATTATCTCATAGTAACCATATCTTATTCAGAACAATTCATTTCCGTATTTTGGATACCATTCTTCAAGACCATATAATATTACATCATAATGCCTCAGTGAGGACTTTTCATACATTACTTATGAGGGTCGGTCTACCGAGCTAACTGATTATAAGGCGTCTAGCTCTTTTTTACACTCAAAACTTTGACACTTCATCACCATATTCATAAACTCTACGTTTATTTTACATATTATAATCACATCATTTTCACCATAAACCATTATTTACATATAAGTCTCATAGGATCCTAAGATTCTAGGTCTCTGAGTGACCTTTGTCAGAGTCGTACTCCTCCCTTGGAAACTTGCCTTTCTCCAAGTACGTTTTTGTTTTCATACTTCTGATGGTCGTTCTCTTTTAGAGAGCCAGGGGTCAAGCTGCTCCCCGTTTCTTCTTCAATACCATAAGTTGGTGTTACTTTTATCAGAAAGTATGGTTGGGTTGGTAGTGGTAATTCTCCTAATCCGCGAGGGCGATAAGATTTTGTCCTTTTGCCTTCCGTCTCTTTCTCGTACCATTGATGGCACGGGGCGTGGGATGGCGTTTGGAACATCATGGTACAACCATTCTTTATGCCGTCTTTGTGTAACTTGCCGAGGTTCGGACAAGTACTCGTAGGTGTCGTTCCTCACGCATTATATGTACGCTTAAACTTGTTGACAAATCGGTATGTCTGTCTGCACTTTGGAATTTTCTCATGGAGAAATTATTCTTTTATTACTACTTTTGTAAAATTCCTCCGATCTGTTGTGGCCGACAAATCGTCGTTGGGTACCATCCTCATTTGACACTCTATAGTTACGAGTATCCATCCAGAGGTGCAAAAAAAAAAAATTTCTCCAAAACTGTTCTAAATTCATTCCCAGTTCATATCAAAAGAGCCGATATGCTCATGTGAGTTATAATCTTGTAGGCCTTGGGGTTAACTCCTTCTTTTTCTTTTTACTTATCAGACCCTTTTATTGCCATACAGAACCATATAGTTCTAGATGAGTCCGACTTAAATTAAGCAATGGAGAATTTTTAATAAGAAGGATCTCTTAATGAATTATACACCTTAAGGCGTATATAACCTGTAGATTACTTGTGACACGACTCATGATACTCATCTTAATACTCATTTCGTTTACATCTTGATCGTATGTTACCTTAAAGATATTCGCATAGGCGACGGTGGTCTTGATATTACGTCGTGAAAACCTCTAACGGAAGGCTAGGCCGGTCACTAATCACATGAATGACTGACCATTTAAAACTTCTTGTCTAAAATTATATCTACGTTCCACATAGATATAATGATCCAAATCATTGGATAGAACTTTAGGCGATTCTAGGTTCAATTCGAGCTTGAGCAACATTTGCGATGGTCAAAATTCTCGTATAGGTAAGGGATTTTCATTTCTTGATTAACACCACGAGTTGGGTTCTATCGCTTCTCGCATACTTGTGCGATGTCAGCGAAGCACCTATGTCGAACAAGATCTTACGGTATTCCGAGAAACTTTCCTCACACCTATCCCGCCTTTTAGTTCTGTTTGTTACGTCTTCGATCACGAGGTATAGGCTTTGGTCAACGGTCTTTCCGTTTATTCAAGTAAACATCTATTTGATATGTCCTTGTCCTTTCCATTGGGACATCATGTTCCCTACTATGGCCTTCATTTGCCTCATTCACTTTATACTTCTCGGTATTAGTATCGTTATGCTTTTACTAATAGTATTAGTGGTTAGGTCTACATCAACTTATCCTTTGATATTGATATATTTCAATAATGAAATCTTATCGTAGAGATCGTCGTGTCTCTATCATTATCATTCATTCCTAATCGGTATGAATGATTTAATTCCCTTTTCACTTTATCGATCTTAGGAATATATTTCTCATATGTCCTTACTTTTAACTCCTTTCGGAGAAATCCTTGTCTTGGCATTTAGTGCCATCGTTTGTAATATCCATTTTTGGATATACGTCTTTTTTTTCTTAATCTTTTATTGATTCATTATGCAATTTCGCATAAGATAAAATCCTTTGTCCACTGGGGATGTATTATACTTTTGCTTTGACGTTAAATATCTTTACCATTTTCTCGACATTCAATGATTTCTTCATTTCCATGTCAGAGATACTTAATATCCCATTTTACTGATCGTCACAATGTGTAAGGGATAATCTTTCCAATTGGATTTATCTTATAGTTCCTCAATGTGAATCTCTTCATGTGTTCTCTTGGTTGGATTTCCTTTGCAGGATCTATAGAAGCTATCTTGCTTGTTAACTATTAAGTTACACAAGACAAGCGTTTCGTGTCATTATAACTTAGAGTATTAAGATTTATTTCAAAATAATGAATCTATTTCTTAATCCGTTTCCTTACTTCAAGAGAATTACCTTACTTATCGAAGTCATAACATTTCTGAAACTTATGTCATATCCTGAACCATCTAATTGTATAGCTCATAATTTCTTCCACGCACTATGGGTGATAAACACGGCGATTTCGCAGATTTTAGAGTTTTATCATTATCCAAACTTAAAACGAAAGCCACGCACTATGGGTGATAAACACGGCGATTTCGCAGATTTGTGCAGTGTTTTTGATAAATACAATTAAAATAGCAAATCAATTTGGATGGACTTGAAATTTTACAGAGGCATACTAGACACATATAATTTCAACATATCAAAAATTCACAATCATCGGACCACTGAAACTTAGTCAAATAAATTCGGAAGTTACTGATCGTCCGGATTAACAACATGCAATCACCTTCAAGTATAGAACCAACACCATCAAGCTTATTGATGAACATGCATGTGTATATTTCGATCAAAGTAACTTATGGGTGTAGGGATTTTACCTTGGATCAGAGTTTTAACAAGGTTGAGGAGAGATGGAGGTGCGGCGGAGCTCGTGCTCGGTTGAGATGAAAGTGGGGAGGGAGGAGCTCTTGGCCTCCTTGCAAACCTTAGAGAGAGGAGGAGAGGAGATGGCTGCAGTCTGAATTTGGGGAGGGAGAGTGTCGTGGGGAGAAGGCTGAAGTGGGAGTGTGGTGTTACATGGGGTGGTAGCTTAGGGGTGACAAGTGTTGTCCCGTGACCTTGCATGGTAACACTTGTCTACTACACACACACCCTCTACACACACACACACACATGCACTATATATATATATGATTTTAATTGCTTAGTTAGGTTATAATTAATCACATTGTCATATAGTAGATACATGCAAAAGAATAAATCATAAAATAAGTGCTTAGTATATATGTGTATGTAGCTCTCGCCATTACACTATGCCAAAGGTCCAAATTTTATTTTCCATGCCAAACATTGATATATGTTATGACATATAGTTTAGATGATAAATAATATCATAGGATAAATTAATGGCATCATTTTATCGACAAAATCGAGTTCGAAAATTAGGGTTTTGAGCGTTTGAAAATTGGTAACTATCGAATCTTGATGATCTAGCATTGATTTAATGCTAAATCATACTGTAATTACATATACCAATCATAGGAAATTAATTCCTATAATTTCTTGATCGATTAAAACGCTTTCGTTTCATCTCAAAACGTTAACGTTTGAAAACGTTGCAAAACGTTCATTATCGACTCATCTCGAAATGGTCGTAATAAAATGGTAATCACTTTATTAAATTATTCCATTTATAATGGAATTTAATCCTAAGCAATTCTTTGAGAAAATTTCATGAAGTTTTAACTATCGATCGCGATCGACGTTAAAATTTATCTTGCCGATATACTTCGTATACTTTTATTTCTTAATTCACGATTCTCGGTGAATATAAAATAGAATTCATTCCTTCGTGAATAATTGAAATCATTATTCGATATCTTATGGATTGAATCATCTCGTGAAACTCTAATTTACGGTTTTAAATGCAGTAATTAGGCATCAAATGCTGGGTATTACACCCACAACATTCATAACATTTCATAACATCTCATAACATCTCATAACATCTCATGGATAGGATACATATACAAAACATAAACATTTTGACGGTAATCTTGTAAACATTTTATCAACGTTGAAATAAGCATCGTAAATAAATATTTGATAGCATTTCATTTTGAGTAGAGTAAAGCCCACCGGACTATCGATTGTCTAAATCGATTTCTTGGTATAAGTCCCGGACTTAACCTATCTATTCACGGCCTTGAAGTTTTGGAGTAGAAACTATCCATCAGTCTTAGAATCCATATTTCTACTATAGTGTATATCAGGTATGATATACACTCAATTGAGCATGTAGGAAGCACCTATTCAAATGGTTCACGTTAGGCATGCTCCGTAAAAATATCATGTTGTGTTGTTTTATTATAACCGTACATCTTATTTATGCTCTATCGCACTTTGCGACATGACATAATGAATGCATCGATTAATAGCATGTTAGTCACATAAGGCATACTTACATAGGGTTTCCAACACTTAGTAAAATTTCAGTGTTGAATTTCAAAAAACAACTTGAAATAACCCAAGTGGCAAACTTTGACGATTCATAACTCTCGAGTTAGAAGCGTATGGCCGCACAAAGATACATTCTGAAACCTCTAAACATGTACTACAAGTTCTAAGAAGAATTAAATCCAAAAGAGTCGTGGTTCTGAAGATATAGAGTCTCAAAGTGGGCAACTCAAACTGACTTCTATACTTAGAAAATTTTCAAAATTTTCAGTTTTAGCTTAACGACGAGGGGTTTTATGAAGCTCGTAACCTTTGACTCACAATGCCAAAATGGCTGCAGGCTACCAATTTAGAAACCTTGTAACAAGTACTACATATTTCATGAAGACCATACTGGAAAATATCTAACGCATCGAGAAATACATAAGTCCAAAGTTGACTAGTTGGAAATACACAGTTTCCAGTAGGTGACTTTGGGTCGATGAAAGGTATACCTATAAAACTTAGTTTGGGATCAAACTTTCCAGATCACAACTAGACATGGTAAGGAACATTTCTTATGAAGAAACCCAAGTCCAAATCGGACTACAAATGGCTTGAACATCTCACGTAAAAGTCATACTCGAACAGCTTATTTAACATAGAAATTTACTAAGGCAGTTTGTCCAAAAAGCTTACTGTAATGTATCAACTTTAAGAATTCACCGTGAGTTCATTATAAGGAATCTGGGAATGAAACCAATCATATTGAAAAGCCACTTAAGTCTAGTTTAATCCAGAAAAAGCCTCACTCAATGATTCACAATATATTGGGAGCTAAAAATATTTTAACACAAGCTATCACTCCCGTGACAGTGTTGTGCAGTTAAATTGTAAAATATGGAATAAATAGTAAACATTTTTAGAAAATTCTGAAAATTTACAGACATCTTCTAGACGTGCTTAATTATGTTTATGCTAAATTTTAGAGTTTTATAATTAGCCAAACTTAAAACGAAAACCACGTACTATGGGTGATGAACACGGCGATTTCATAGATTTGTGCAGTGGTTTTGATAAATACAATTAAAATAGTAAGTCAAGTTGGATTGACTTGAAATTTTACAGAGTAATACTAGACACATATGATTTCAACATATTAAAATTTCACAATCATCGGACCACTGTAACTTAGTCAAATAAATTCGTGAAGTTGCTGTTCGTCCAGGTAATCAACATGCAATGATCAAAAGTCTTGAATCTACCTATTAAATCAACGTGCAATCACTTTCAAGCATAGACCCAACACATTCAAGCATATTGATGAACATGCATGTATATATCTTGACCAAAATAAACTTATGGTTATAGGGCCTTTACCTTGGATCAGAATTTGACAAGGTTGAGAGAGAGATGGAGGTGCGACGGAGCTCATGCTCGGTTGAGATGAAAGTGGTGGGGGAGAGCTCTCAACTCCTTGCAGATTTTGAGAGAGGAGGAGAAAGGGACGACTGTATCTGAATTGGGGGTTGTGTGGTGGTGGAGAATGGCTGAAGTGGTGTAGGTGGTGGGGTGCTTATGGTGGTGACACCTAAGGGGCATGTGTCCTTCTACACATGCACACCTACACTACACACTACACTCACATTACATGCACAAATTTTACACATATATATGTTTATATATCAGATTTTAATAGTGGTTTAGTTAGGTTATAATTAATCAAATGTCACTTAGATACATGTAATAGTGGGAAGATTAACAACACACTTTGTTATAGCACTTAGGAGCTCTCGGCTCTCACACTTGTAATAGGTCTAATTTTATTTTCCATGCCATGAATAGACATATATATCATAACATATGGTTTAGATGATAAATAATATCGTAGGATAATTTAATGGCATCATTTTATGCGATAAAAATCGAGTTCGAAAATTAGGGTTTTCAAGCGTTTGAAAAATTGGTCACTATCAAATCTTGATGATCTAGCATTGATTTAATGCTAAATAATACTGTAATTACATATACTAATCATAGGAAATTAATTCCTATAATTTCTTGATCGATTAAAACGCTTTTCGTTTCATCTCAAAGCGTTAACGTTAAAACGTTCATTATCGACTCATCTTGAAATGGTCGTCATCACTTTATTAAATTATTCCATTAATAATGGAATTTAATTCTAAGCTTCATTGCTTAGAAAATATCATAATTTTAACTATCGATACTCGATCGACGTTAAAATAATCTGCCGATATACTTCATATACTTTTATTCCTTAATTCACAATTCTCGGTGAATATAAAATAGATTTCATTCCTTCCGTAATTAATCGAAGTCATTATTCGATATCATTCTGATCCTCGAGCGGACATGAGCTATAAGGAAGAACCCGCACCATACTTGACCACAAAGTTCGGCAACTACGGAGCAAGTCGATTAAAGTCGATCAAAGTCTTGTGGAGACACCACCACGAAAGAAGCCACGTGGGAGCTTGAAAAGCGATGAGGAAAAATACCCGATTTATTTTTCTAGAGGTATACAAATTTCGGGACGAAATTTTTCGTAAGGGTGGAATGTAATATTCGAAAAACGAATATCACGATTACGGTTTTCTAAACCCGTAGTTAGGGTTTTCCGTATATTATCTTTTACGACATCGAATATTGTGATTTCGATCGATATCGTTATAACGAATTCCTTTTATAATTCACTAAGGATTGTGAATTTAAGGATTGAAATATTACGAAATGATTCGTCGATATATTTTAACGTCAAACGCGTATCGAGCGTCGACCTTTCAGAAATTTTACGGCGGTGAAGCTTGGAATTAATTTCCATCTTAATTCCTTTATTAAATGTAATATATTTATTTAGTAAGTATGAGCTTCTGCGACCATTTTGAGATGAGTCGATTTTGAGCGTTTGAGGCGTTTTGAGCGTCGGCGTCGAGACGCGTTTTGAAAAATGAGTTTAATGCTCGGAAATTATAATAATTAATTCCTATTATTATTTTACATAATTACAGTATTAATAAACATTAAATCAATATTTGAGTTATTAAACTCGATATTTTCGAAATTTAATTTCGAAAACCCTAAACTTGTAAATAAAGGTTTTATCACATGAAATGATACCATTAAATTATCCTATGGTATCTAAACTTTATAATATGATATATATGAATATTATTAAGCATTGAAATCAGTTTTGAACCATAGAAATCGAGGGTTTCAGTTTTTATAAAATTTGAAACCCTATTTTCGAAATTAGGGTTTTTATTGCATAAAATGTGTAATAATTTTATCTTATGCTATTATTTAATATCTAAATCATATATTATGATATATATGATCGAAAATTACATGAGTATCAATAATAGGTGTGATTTACATTTTATTTCCTATTTTCCCATTTTATATTCGGTATTTTCGAAATATTGTGTATGTGTTGATTTAATTATTTTTATGACATGTATTATATATCTATAACCCATTATATGATTAATACAATATATTAGGTGTAAAACAAAATTAAAACAGCCCCTTAAACCCCCCATGCGCCGGCTCCTTCACCCATGCACAAATCATTTCACCTTTTAAATTTGCCCAATACATGAAGAGCTCTTTAAACACTCTTCAATCATCACTCTTGCACTCCCAATGTGCTGCAGATTTTAGCCTATTTTTGAGGCAAAATCGAGAGAGAGAGAGAGAGGGATAATTGATAAAACTCTTCCACTTCAACACCCCACACCCATAACATCATTTCTTTCATTTGAACTCACAAAAATACTCTCCATCCTCTCCATTCTCCCTCTGAAAACCGAGAGTCCCCTCTCACATTTTCGAAAATATCTCTTCTTCCTCTCTTCTCATTTCTTCACCCAAGCTTGGTATTTTCATTGCTCTTGCCATTCTATACCATTCCTAAGGTAAATAAGGCCCTAGTACCGATTTACATCTCCATTTATTCAAAAAAATCGAAGCTTGTTCATGTATGTATATGTGTGTTTCGAAAATTTTATATATGTATCTATGTATGTGTTAAATATTCTTGAGCATGAGCCTTTGTTTATATGTATGTTCTTGATGGTTTTATTTTCAAAAATATGAGAAAATGTGTTTAGATGAACATAGGATATGATTTATGAAATGGATGAGTATACCTAGCCTATGCATGATTTTCGAAACCATGGTATGTATTGGAAATAATTTTTGAAAATGATAAAAATATCCTTATGAGGACCGAATGCTCTTGATATGTTTTAGGAATGGATTATTGATCTATATCATGTTTAAAGTTCATATATATGATTTAGAAAATTTTGGAAAACCCTAGCTAAAACCTTGTTAATACCGTGAGCTATGTATGAGCATACCTTAATGTATAATTTTTATTTCAAGCTTGTAATAACATATTAATGCTTTAGAACCTTGGTTATATGTTCTATGATTTAATTAGAATTTTTGAAAACCTTATGCTTGATTTTACAATAGGACCGAGAGCATTATAATTTCATAGGTTGGTGTATGATTTTATTTTTGAACATGCAATGGTGTTTTAATGCTTTAGTATATTGTTTATGCATTGTATGAATTTATTAGAATTTTTGGAAATCAAATACTATTTTAAATCAAATAAGCCGTGAGCTTTGTGCTCTTGAAGGTGATGATTTAATTAGTTTTGATAAATATTATGATGTTATATTAGTATGCTATAGTGTATAAACATAGTATATAATTGTTGGAATTTTTGAAAATCAAATAACATATTGAATCAAAGAAGCCGAGAGCTATTGAGCTCCATATGGTGATGATTCAAATGTTTTTGGTTGATGTTATGATGTTACAATGTTATAATATAATGTTTAATGATGTTGGAATTTATTTAGAATTTTTAGAAATTGTTTGCTAATTTTTCGGTAATTATCAAGTTATTGCCGTGAATAATTGCTATATATTATTAAATGGATGGTTATGGTGAACTATAGGTTATATTGGTGATGTATATTGATGTTGGGATATTATACTAGGTATATATCAATTTTGGGAATTTTTGGATAATTATTCCCTAATTATTGAAATTACCGTAAACATATATATGTATATATATAAATAAATAGCAAATAATATCATATGAATTTTATAAATTCATATTCTGGACCATAGTGTATAATAATGCACTATATTAATTTAGAAAAATTTTCAAAAGTCATTTGACATTTTTAAATTAATTATCGAGTTTTCGATAATTAATAAGGATTTTTAAATCCTTTTTAAATCAGTTTATTAATAAAATATTTGCTAAATTAATATTCTGGACAGATTTAAATTTTACAAAGTTTTATAAACATAGATTGCTATGTTTGAGACGAACGTTCATTTTATAACGTTTTAAAAACCAAAATACGCATTTTATTTATAAAAAGGTTTATTTAATGCGAAATTATTTATAAGTTCTCGATTTACGTGATAAATCGAAAAAATAGGGCTTTACGTTTTCAAATCGATCAAATTCGATTTATAAAACAAAATAGTAAGAGCTTACTATTTAAAAGTCAAAATCATTGACTTTGTTGACCAGTGTTGACTTCGCTGACTTTTCAAGTCAAACGTACGATTTTACGATTATAAATACGTCGATGCTGTGTAAGATATACTAATTGAGTATGATACCTCATTAGTAAGAAAAGATTTCACAAATTAAATCCACATATCGAAAACGTGCTTATCGTTGAGCGTATCTCGATGCGAGAACAATTGATCGTATCGTGTTAGAGGCGTATTGAATTCACTAAGGAATTCAGTCTACATCGATAGGAAATATCGAAGTTTATCTTAGTTTTCGAAAGTCTCGAGAGACTTGAGCGACGTACTAAAGCCTCGCTTTTTCGTAAAGGTGTGGACGCAAACGCAGCGACGGGATTTTGACGAACGAACGAACCTAGGACTTTTCACAACGAACCATAGTCCAGGTGGGCTTCTTATCTTTAAAATGTGGGCCTTTTCTTACCCCACTAAAATGTGACCTTACTGTTATTTCAAATGAGTTTATTTACAGCACCTATCCTACAACCTGCTTAACAAATGTTTCTTCGCATTACCCGCCAAAATTATTTCGTTTGTGTATAGATCCTATCTATTATGCCGGGTAGGCTGTGGAGATGGTTGGAAATAATATATCAATTGTTGTGGTAGCACCCAACCTTTTAATGTCGGGTCTGTCTTGGGATGATAAATGCCCAGCTAGGATTGGCGTGAAGGTTGGAACTATCTGTTGTGTTAACATATGCTTGCGGAGTAGGACTGTCTTTATGCGGGATTACGGTCGGTCACGGCGTCGTAGATGGGAGGCCTCCTCTCGACGCGTTTATTATTTATTATTATTATTATGTATTGTGACTATGAGATACGGACCATACACACCAAGAAAATGCTTGCCGAGCTACTTTTACGAACCGAATGATTTTGGTAAGCCTGAAGGCCTTTTAACTAAAACCCATGACTTACTCGATATTAACAACAGTAATCCAAATGTTATCAAATGTTTTCGGCATAAGTCCACCGAGTGCAATTTCTTGTACTTAGCCCCGCATGTTTGTTTTAAATGTGCGGTTGAGCTTGATGGTGATGATGAGAATGTGTTGAGAGTCGGTGTCCTCGACCGATTTACTTGAATTTGTGGGTTATACCTTGAATGCATATCGTCATATATGTATTCACACACTTTCATTGCTATACTCGAACTCCTTTATTTATGCCTTATGTTTACAAACTATCGAGGTCCATCGGATCATGCAAGTTTTGGGTCCGATGGCTAAACCTTTTCAAAACATTATGACATCATCTTATATTCATTCAAGCATGTTAGTTTATTTTATGCATCTCTATTTTATCCATGTAACCCTAAAATACTACTCCTAGTATTAGTCGCCTCCAGGTCCGGGTTGGTCCGGAGTGGGGTCGTGACAATTAATCTATAAATTTCATGATCTTATTTTAGGTCATTGGCGTCTTTCATCTTTAATTGTTTTGTCCTTTGTCGGATCTACATTGTTCTCTTTTAAAGACACTATGTGCCCGAGGAATATTTCTCCTTTAAGTCGAGATTTACAAACGTACTTGCAAAATTTTGCCCGCTCTTAAAAGTCGTAAGATGACCTTCGATTTTCTTTATGTTCTTTCTCGTCCTTTGAATAGATAAGAACATCATCTATGAGGATTGAGATAAAATTATCTAGGTATGTGTGAAACACTCGATTTTGAGGTTCATAAATGTGAGTGGTGCATTGGTTAGTCCGAATAGCGTAACTATTATCTCATAGTAACTATATTTTATTGAAACAATTCATTTCCGTATTTGGATACCATTCTTCAAGACCACATAATATTACATCATAATGCCTCAGTGAGGACTTTTCAAACATTACTTACGAGGGTCGGTCTACCGAGGCGACGATTCTAAGCGTCTAGTTTTTTTTTTACACTCAAAACTTTGACACTTCTTCACCATATTCATAAACTCTTCCAAACTACGTTTATTTTACATATTATAATCACATCATTTTCATCATAAACCATTATTTACATATAAGTCTTATAGGATCCTAGGATTCTAGGTCTCTGAGTGACCTTCGTCGGAGTCGTACTCCTCCCTTGGAAACTTGTCTTTCTCAAGCACGCTTTTGTTTCATATTTCGATGATTATTCTCTTCGAGAGCCGTGGTCAAGTTGTTCCCGTTTCTTCTTCAATACTAGAAGTTGGTGTTACTTTTATCAGAAAGTATGGTTGGGTTGGTAGCGGTAATTCTCCTAATCCGCGAGGGCGATAAGATCCTGTCCTTTTTGCCATTCTCGTCTCTTTCTGGTATAATTGACGGGGGCGACGGGGCGTTTGGAACATCAGGGTACAACCACTCCTTTATGCCGTGTTGTGTAACTTGCCGAGGTCCGGGACAAGTACTCGTAGGTGTCGTTTCCTACGCATTATATGTATACTTGAGCCTATTGACAAATCCTGGTAAGTCTGCCCAGACTTTGGAATTTTTCTCATGGAGAAATTATTCTTTTGATACTTCTTTTGCAAAATTTCGCCGATCTGTTGGCAAATGACAGATATCGTCGTTGGGTACCATCCTCATTTAACACTCTATAGTTACTAGTATCCATCCAGAGGTGCAAAAATTTTCTCCAAAACTGTTCTAAATTCATTCCTAGTTCATATCAAAAGAGCCGATACGCTCGTGTGAGTTATAATCTTGTAGGCCTTGGGGTTAACTCCTTCTTTTTCTTCTTCTTTTTACTCGTCAGACCCCTTTTATTGCCATCTGTAACCATATAGTTCTAGATGAGTCCGACTTAAATTAAGCAATGGAGGAATTTTAATAAGAAAGATCTTTTAATGAATTATACACTTTAAGACGATATAACACAGTAGACTACTTGTGACATGACTCATGACACTTATCTTAATACTCATTTCGTTTACATTTTCAATCAGTATGTTGCCTTAAAGATATTCGCATAAGCGAACGATTGGGTCTCGATATTCGTAGTGTGAAACCTCTAACGGAAAGGCTAGGCCCAGTCACTAATCACATGAATGACGCCATTTCAAAACTTCTTGTCTCTAAAATTATATCTACGTTCCACAAAAGTATAATGATCCAAATCATTGGATAGCACTTTAGGCGATTCTAGGTTCAATTCTGAGCTTGAGCAACATTTGCGATGGTCAAAATTCTCGTATAGGTAAGGGGATTTTCATTTCTTGATTCGCTTACCACGAGTTGGATTCTATCGCTTCTACGCATACTTGTGCGATGTCAAAAGCGAAGCACCTAAATTGAACAAAATCTTATGGCTATTCGAGAAATTTTCCTCATACATATTCTCGCCTTTTGGTTACATTTGTTCTGCTTTCGATGTAAGGTATAGGCTTTGGTCTACGGTGTTCCGTTTATTCAAGTAAATGTCTATTTCATTTGTCATTGTCCTTTCCATTGGGACATTATGTTCCCTTGCTATGGTCTTCGTTGCCTCATTCACCCTATACTTCTCGGATTAGTATCGTTATGCTTTTACTAATAGCATTCATGGTTAGGTTTACATCAACTTATCCTTTGATATTGATATATTTCCATAACTAAGTCTCATCTTAGAGATCGTCATGTTTCTATCACTATCATTCATTTCTAATCCAAGATGAATGATTTAATTCCCTTTTCACTTTATCGATCTTAGGAATATATTTCTCATATATCCTTACTTTAAACTCCTCTCTAGAAAATCCTTGTCTCGGCATTTAGTGCCATCATTTGTAATATCCCTTTTGGATATCGTCATTTCTTCTTAATCTTTTATTGATTCATCATGCAATTTCGCATAAGATAAAATCCTTTGTCCATCGGGATGTATTATACTTTTACCTCGACGTCAAATATCTTTACCATTTTCTCGACATTCAATGATTTCTTCATTTCCATGTCGAGATACTTAATACCTCACTTTATTGATCGTCACAAAAATATGGGGTAAGATTTACAATTAGGTCCACCTTAAGATCCTTCCATGTGAATCTTTTCCGTGTTCTCTTGGATGTATTTCCTTTGCAAGATCTATAGAAACTATCTTGCTTGTTAACTATTAAGTTACACAAGACAAGCGTTTTGTGTCATTATAACTTAGGGTATTAAGATTCATTTCAAAATAATGAATCTATTTCTTAATCCGTTCCTTACTTCAAGGGAATTACCTTACTTATCGAAGTCATAACATTTCTGAAACTTATGTCATATCAGGAACTATCTAATTGTATAGCTCGTAATTTCTTCTGCTATTTTTGACTTTTGTCTGTTTTCATGAGCATGGTATTTGAAAGAAATCTTACTTTCGTTATACTTGCCCACTTTCAGGACTAGAACCGTTATCATTGTCGTATGGCTTGGTAGGGTAGTACATTCGTACACCATAACTTAATTCTAAGCATCTCATTACCATGTCTTGACTTCGGAGTTATTTCCTCCATACTTAGTTCACATACTAGGGATATCCTAGCTATTCACACATCTCAATGATTATGATCTTTAAATCTTATTATCATTCGTCCAACCAAGTTTCAATTACTTAATCGATTATGCACAAGCATAATCTCATTGATTAATTATATAAGGCGAAAGATTTATTATGCGAGACGCTATCATTTCCTTATATATATATATTCTTTGATAAGATTTTTTTTTTTTTTTACATGCATCTTTATTCTTTTAAACATGTCCAACCTACTAACGAGGTTTCAAGGACATCCAACTATCTTAAAGATAAGTTGTAATCGCTCTCGTCATGACATAATAAGGGAAATTAATATCCCACAGATATCATATACTTTTCTTTACTTTTACTCTTTGCATTCAATGCTAAAGAGTATCTTATTCATAACTTTGTTATCATAACAGTCGTATGATGGTATAACTTCATTGTTATCATTCTTTGTTAACCCCATCATGGTCATCACATCATGTGTGCCATATGAAAATATCTCGTCTCATCGAGATTTTCTTTACATCATAATTTCTTGATGTCTATCACTTTCTCGATCCGAAACTTTTAGGTGATGAGATAAGTCAACCTATTTCATGCCCGACATCTATCGATTTACTAATTCGCTCTTGGTGACAAGGTAAGTCAACCTTCATCATACTTGATGGTTTCAAGAGTCGAGAAGAAATTATCACAGTACTTACGGAGGTCTTGTCTCACAAATCGAATAACATCTTTTAATTATTGCATCGATATGCTCCTGGACTGAATAATGGGGATCTAGGGTCCAAGACCGAATGACGACTCTTGAGATTTCTTTGGTCATATGGGCTGGCGGCACCGTCACAATCATATTCTCGATCACACAAGGCTTTGGGTTCAAAAGGACACTTTGTAAATTTTGAGTTGGAAGTTTTCTTCAGAAGAAGTGAGAAACTCGAATGATTTCTCAAATGGAACTAGGTCATAGAGTTAAATTCAATGACAGAAATTGGGTAATGGATATAATTTGAAAGCTTATATACCCGTAATAGGTCATCAACAAAGTTCTCATGTATGTCAAGGTTCTACTTGTATTACTGAAGATCTTACTTTCTTAGTAACATTCTAGGATTCGTATCATACTATAACAGTCTTACTCTTTTCAAATCGTAGAACTAACTTCAATTGATTCTCATGAATTCTGGAGTAGGAATCAGGAATTTGGTCCTTCATAAGAAATGAAGTACAGTGCATTAGGAGCACGTAGGTGAAAACCATACGTAAATCGGAGTTCACACGATCAAGAACTAGTCAAAACAAAATCACTGCGCAGTGCAGGGAAATTTACACGCGTTCGCGCCGAGGTCATAAGCGATGCCGACACCAAGGTCGTGCATGCCGTTACCGATGCCGAGGTAGTACAGAATATTGCCGACACCGAGGTCGTACAGGCTACCAAAGTCGACATGTCAAATTCGATGTTACAAATTCCCGAAGTCAAAGTCGATCGTCGCAGACGGGCCGAGGTCGAACAATTTCGTATAGATCTTTTGCTTTTCTACACTCAAGATGGAATGAAGGTCTTAAATCCATCACTAAAATTGTTCTTGTAATTGAAGGAAATTCTTACTTCTATGTTCTTTCGTAGAAAGGGATCATGCGTCCTATAAAGTCTATGTTCATTGAACTAGCATGCTCATCATCATAATCAACTTTGAGATTGAATTAAAACTTGAATATTCCTCGTAGCTCATTTGTACACACGTATTTCGTTGAATTTCAAGAATCCAACATATCATATTTGACAAATCAATGTCCAATCTTAATCATTTTAAACATGAATAACATAACTTTGTTCATAATAATGAACCCTTATTACAATCCGTAAATTCAAACATTTCATCTTCGACACATCATACCAAAACTTTCTCATATCATTGTCATCATCTTTCTTACATCCTCCTTCTTTTCATAACTTTCTTGACAAATCATTTGTCACAACATTCATTCTCAACCTTTCTCATAGTTTTCATTTCTTTTGAAAGATTATTTCCATTATCATTCACTTCACAACATAATATTTCATTTGCAGCTTTTGCAATAAATTTCACTTTAAATAAATTCACATAACATTCATTTCACTTAAAAATTTATTTCACTTTCAACTTTTCGTTTCAAAACCGAGAAAAATAATTTCATAAACATTCGTCTTGGCCAGGCTAATTTTCAAAACTTTGAAAAAAGAGTCATTTACCTCATTTCGGTTGAGATTGATGTGATGGAGTGTTGAGCATTGTCAGCTGATCTCTAGAAGTCTAATGACTCAATCTAGACTTAACCCTAAAGGAGATTTTAGGTTCAAGAGCGAACCGCTCTGATACCACTCTGTCACAGCCCCTAAATCCCAAGTACGGATTAACAGGGACTATAACTCTAAGCAGGGATAATAAAACAAGGAGACTCTTTTAACAAAGAAAACGTAATACATATGTCATTTATGTTCTTGGACTATATTACATAAATTAAGTTCTTGCAATGAAAACATGTGATATGTACATATGACGATGTACTATCAAGGTATAAACATTTCAATGACAACATTCCTATTGCTCAACACCGCCCATCCATCATCTCGCTCAACCTGCACATTTAAAACAAACATGCGGTGAGTACAAGAATGCACTCGGTGGACTCATGCCAAAATATTTTATTTTCTTTGAATTACATCGCAACATCATGGTAAGACACGAGGTTTTAGTTGAAAATGCCTTGTGCTTACTAAAATATTTTCATCATTTCATAAAATCATCGCTGGCGGGCATTTTTCTCGTGTGTATGATCCATATCCCTTAACATCTTTTCGCCATATCATCATAGTCGAACGTCGTGAAGGAGGCCTCCCTCACGACGCCGTGACCGCCGTGAATTGTCCTTACACACACGGTCACCTTAGGTGTACACGTTAATCCTAGCGGATATTATCCTTCCCAAGATAGGATCCGATATCGATTTTCATTCATAAGTTGGGGTGACCCAACAAAATTCATAACATTTCATAACATCTCATAACATCTCATGGATAGGATACATACACAAAACATAAACATTTTTGGCAGGTAATCTTGTAAACATTTTATCAACAGTCGAAATAAGCATCGTAAATAAATATTTCAATAGCATTTCATTTTTGAGTAGAGTAAAGCCCACCTGGACTATTGATTGTCTAAATCGATTTCTTGGACTGTAAGTCCCAGACTTAGCCTATCTATTCCTGGCCTTGAAGTTTTGGAGTAGAAACTATCCATCGAGTCTTAGAATCCATATTTCTACTATAGTGTATATCAAGGTATGATATACACTCAATTGAGCATGTAGGAAGCACCTATTCAAATGGTTCACGTTAGGCATGCTCCCGTAAAATATCATGTTGTGTTGTTTTATTATAACCGTACATCTTATTTATGCTCTATCGCACTTGCGACATGACATAATGAATGCATCGATTAATAGCATGTTAGTCACATAAGGCATACTTCACATAGGGTTTCCAACACTTAGTAAAATTTCAAGTGTTGAATTTCAAGAAAACAACTTGAAATAACCCAAGTGGCAAACTTTGACGATTCATAACTCTCGAGTTAGAATACGTATGGCCGCACAAAGATACATTATGGAAACCTCTAAACATGTACTACAAGTTCTAAGAAGGAATTAAATCCAAAAGAGTCGTGGTTCTGAAGATATAGAGTCTCAAAGTGGGCAACTCAAACTGACTTCTATACTTAGAAATTTTTCAGAATTTTCAGTTTTAGCTTAACGACGAGGGTTTTACGAGGCTCGTAACTTTTGACTCACAATGCCAAAATGGCTGCAGGCTACCAATTTAGAAACCTTGTAACAAGTACTACATATGTCATGAAGACCATACTGGAAAATATCTAACGCATCGAGAAATACATAAGTCCAAAGTTGACTGGTTGGAAATGGACAGTTTCCAGTAGGTGACTTTGGGTCGATGAAAGGTATACCTATCAAACTTGGTTTGGGATCAAACTTTCCAGATCACAACTAGACATGGTAAGGAACATTTCTTATGAAGAAACCCAAGTCCAAATCGGACTACAAATGGCTTGAACATCTCACGTAAAAGTCATACTCGAACAGCTTATTTAACATAGAAATTTACTAAGGCAGTTTGTCCAAAAAGCTTACTGTAATGTATCAACTTTAAGAATTCACCGTGAGTTTATTATAAGGAATCTGGGAATAAAACCAATCATATTGAAAAGGCACTTAAGTCTAGTTTAATCCAGAAAAAGCCTCACTCAATGATTCACAATAGATTGGGAGCTAAAAATATTTTACCACAAGCTATCACTCCCGTGACAGTGTTGTGCAATTAACTTGTAAAATCTGGAATAAATAGTAACAATTTTTAGAAATTCTGAAAATTTACAGACATCTTCTAGACGTACTGAATTATGTTTCTGCCAAATTTTAGAGTTTTATCATTAGCCAAACTTAAAACGAAAACCACGTACTATGGGTGATGAACACGGCGATTTCATAGATTTGTGCAGTGTTTTTGATAAATACAATTAAAATAGTAAATCAAGTTGGATTGACTTGAAATTTTACAGAGTAATACTAGACACATATAATTTCAACATATTAAAATTTCACAATCATCGGACCACTGTAACTTAGTCAAATAAATTCGTGAAGTTTCTGTTCGTCCAGGTAATCAACATGCAATGATCAAAAGTCTTGAATCTACCTATTAAATCAACATGCAATCACTTTCAAGCATAGACCCAACACATTCAAGCATATTGATGAACATGCATGTATATATCTTGACCAAAATAAACTTATGGTTATAGGGCCTTTACCTTGGATCAGAATTTGACAAGGTTGAGAGAGAGATGGAGGTGCGACGGAGCTCATGCTCCGGTTGAGATGAAAGTGGGGGAGAGCTCTCAACTCCCTTGCAGATTTTTGAGAGAGGGAGGAGAGAAAGGGGATGGCTGTATCTGAATTGGGGGTTGTGTGGTGGTGGAGAATGGCTGAAGTGGTGTAGGTGGTGGGGTGCTTATGGTGGTGACACCTAAGGGGCATGTGTCCTTCTACACACATGCACACCTACACTACACACTACACTCACATTACATGCACAAAATTTTACACATATATATGTTTATATATCAGATTTTAATAGTGGTTTAGTTAGGTTATAATTAATCAAATGTCACTTAGATACATGTAATAGTGGGAAGATTAACAACACACTTTGTTATAGCACTTAGGAGCTCTCGGCTCTCACACTTGTAATAGGTCTAATTTTTATTTTCCATGCCATTAATAGACATATATATCATAACATATGGTTTAGATGATAAATAATATCGTAGGATAATTTAATGGCATCATTTTATGCGATAAAAATCGAGTTCGAAAATTAGGGTTTTCAAACGTTTGAAAAATTGGTCACTATCAAATCTTGATGATCTAGCATTGATTTAATGCTAAATAATACTGTAATTACATATACTAATCATAGGAAATTAATTCCTATAATTTCTTGATCGATTAAAACGCTTTTCGTTTCATCTCAAAACGTTAACGTTGCAAAACGTTCATTATCGACTCATCTCGAAATGGTCGTCATCACTTTATTAAATTATTCCATTAATAATGGAATTTAATTCTAAGCTTCATTGCTTAGAAAATATCATGAATTTTAACTATCGATACTCGATCGACGTTAAAATAATACTGCCGATATACTTCATATACTTTTATTCCTTAATTCACAATTCTCAGTGAATATAAAATAGGATTTCAGTCCTTCAGAATTAATCGAAGTCATTATTCGATATCATTCGATTGAATATCTCAATAAAGCTTTGATTTACGGTTTTAAATACCGTAATTAGGCATTTAATTCTGCGGAGTATTACAACTGTTTCTTTGATCACATTCTTATTTCGTTTTTAACGAAAAAGTCATAGTCAATTTTGATTTTCGTCATACGTGAACATCCAAACATAAGACTATACTCATGTCACTGTAGTATAGTGACATTCATCATCTCAAAATCATCATCCCCATCTTTGGTCTTTGATTTTCTCCTCTTTGTTCTCGTTGTTCTCGTCATTTAACTCGAGATTCTCATTTCGATCTCGTTTCTATTCTCATGATAGACTAAAATTCTCATAGTTCTCTTTCTATGTTCTTTCGCAAAGGGATCATGCGACTTAAACAGTCTATGTTCTTTTGGGATAACATACTCATTGTCATCAACATTTGAACTTTCAGAAATTCAAACATTTGATAACATAACTTTGTTCATAACAATAAATCTCATTGAATTCTACGAATTCAAACATTTCACTTTTGACATATCAATTTCAACACTTTCTCATATAACATTATCATAAGATCATCATACGTTGGTAGCGAACCAACAACTTTCAATATCATCATAACATCACAATATGTTGGTAATGATCCAACAACTATCAATATCATCATAACATTATCATACGTTGGTAGCGAACCAACAACTTTAATATTATCATATCACTTTTCTCTTTACAACATAAAACTTCATTGCAACATTTGCAATTACTTTCACTTTCAACAATTTCTCTTAACTTTCATTTCTTTGGAACATCATTTTCCATTTTCAAACTTTTCATTTCAAAACTTTGAGAAAGAGGCATTTACTTTCAAACTTTTTCATTTTCAAAACTGAGAAAATCATTTTCCTAACGCATATCAAATCTTTTAAGTTTTCCATGAATATACAGTCCTATATCCGCATATTCTTGGAATCCTTTGAGCTTTCCTTGAATATGCAGTCCCATACCTGCATATTCTTGGAATCTCTTTTATTTCAAAACTTTTGCGAAGAAATTATTTAACTTATTCCGGTTGAGCTTGATGTGATGGAGTGTTGAGCATAGTCAGCTGATCTCTAGAAGTCTAGTGACTCAATCTAGACTTAACTTTTTGAAAGAAGTTTTGGGTTTCAAGGAACGAACTGCTCTGATACCACTTTGTAACAGTCCGCCAACCCAAAGTACGGATTAGCAGGGACTGTTACTTAGAACGGGATTGAGAAATGGAATAATAATATAGAACATTGAATGGTGTGACATATATCGGGAATATCTCTGGAATTTCAAGTGTTTAGGGTTTACAAACATAATATACATATGACTTCATAATCTAGCAGCGGGAAACATGTGAAGTACACATATGGCGATGCATACTCAAGGTTCTACTATCAGCAATAAAGGATTCCGACTGCTCAACACTGCTCCATCCCATCAATCAGCTCAACCTGCATATTTAAAAACAAACATGCAGGGATGAGTACAAATAATGCACTCAGTGGACTCGTTGCCAAAACATTTTATCAACTTTAAACACTACCCCATCATGGTAAGACACAAGGGTTTTATTGAAAAGGCCTTGCGCTTACTAAAACATTTTCTTATTTTCTCAAAAACATCGTCTGTGCATGCATTTTCTCTTGTATGTATGATCCATATCACATATAACATTTCATAAACTGATCTTATAATCTCATCTATGCGCCGTAGAAGGAGGCCTCCTTCCACGGACGCTGTGACCGGCCGAGAACTCTTTCAGCACACAGTCACCTATAGTGCACATCTGATCCTTGCCACTCCGGCACAGGATTCGAATTCTCAATCATCCTGCGAGTTCTAGCAAGGATACGAATTCGCTATAATAAGTTGGGAGCGACCCAACAACTTTTTCACTTTCACAGTTGGCTTGCCCAACCGCTTGATAGGATCCATACATAAAAACATAAACACTTTGGGCAGGTAATCATCTCATCATCATTTGTCAACTGAAAGCTTTATAAATAAATACTTTGCATTTCGAAGAAAGCATAATAAATAAAAGGGTTTTCGAGTAAAGCCCACCTGGTACGTATCTTTTCAACAAAGTTCCTTTCTAACGCCAACGATCACGTCGTGTTCCATCTCTACGTAAGAAACTATTTTAGTACGTCGGTCACGTTTTTCTAAAACGTCAAAGTCTAACAAGACTCAGGGATCTCTCTAATCAATTCAATACGTCTTACACGTCTTAGCGTGTCTAATCCTTATAAACCGTATTCCTACTAGACGTACTACATCACTTTGATTACGTGCTAACGTATTTCATACATTTAGGCTTTAGTCAACGTCTTTGACTTTTATTAACATATATTTTTCGATTTATTAATATAAATCAATAAGCTTTCATACAAATCGATTTTTAATCGATTTCTAATCATTTTATCATAAGTCTCGATTTTTCACTTTATTCAACAATCATGCTCAATAATACGCAAAAATATGATCTAATTTACACATAACACTTTATTTTTCAACTTTACGTCAATTACCAAATTGTTTCGACGTAAACATAACATAACTCATTCTATAAATCACATAATTTCATAGTATGTCTAAAACATATTTTTAGAACATATATACTTGATAAAATAATTTTAGAACTTCAAAGCCTTTAACATATAATTTTGGTAATCTTGGTTTACTAACCAACACTTGTGCATAAATTCTCATAATTTCACATCATACTATATTATCATAGGATCAATGCTATGTATTAATATTGGTCATAGAAAAATTGCACACTTTAATTTCATACTTTAAAATTCTCGAAATTTTTTGGGATAATATTCAAACATTTTCCAATAATTCTAATAAATTCTCATTTCATATAATCATCATCATGTATCATTAATATGACATAATTTCCAACATACACAGCTCATATTCTAACATTCATAACTTGTACATCAATATTTCCTTAGACTATAGTTTCGAAAATTTCTACTTAGGAACAATTAATTTCTAAAACCTCAATAAATTCATATAACACTATATTATGAATCTACATCATTAATATGTTATAATATCATTTAATCATGAATTATACATCAACATATGATTTTCTACAGTTTTCGAAAATTTATGAACATATGTTCTAAAGTTTTTCAAAATTTCCACATAAAATCATACAAGTTTAAACATTAACAACTATCATTATTTCATGCTCAAAACAACAATTAAAATTCATGTCCATCAACATATACTCCTTACAAGGTTTCGGTCCTAGCATAAAAATTTAATACATGCTTTATTTTGTATTAATTTCATAGTATATGCTTAGAAACATCATATAAACATAATTTCTAAACATCTTAGCATATGAACATAATTTCCTAAAATTTCATCATAAATAATATAAGCTCATAACCTAAGATTTCATGGATGAAAATAAAAATTCTAACATGTAAACAAAGCTCGTAATGTTTCTAACCTTTAATCGAGTCGATTATCGTGAGAACGTTTTCTATCTAAGATTTGGAAAGAATGTGATGAATTCTCTCTCAAACTTTTCTCCCTAATTTTCGGTCCTAAGGTGAACAAAATGGGAGCAAGGTTTGATCTTAAGCCTTATTTATAAACTTTGTCCACTTGTTGTGTAATTATCGCATAAAATGATAACTTAATACACTTGCACACTTGTTGCAAAATTTTCGTCCAACTTGTATACTAGAGATAAGTTTTATTTTATCTTCTCATATTCTAGTATAATCTTACCTTGTCATCATAATTTATTTATACCACTTTTATATACATTATTGACGACAACTTGTATTAATTTCAACAACTTGTAAAAATTCTATTTTATTGCATGAAGTTTTCGGCGACTTGGTTGTAGCTAAGGACAAATTGTTTTTCTTATCATAATATGCTTTAATAAGTCATCCTATACATAATTAATATGTATCACTATAAATTCCTATGATTTCAAAGAAAAAGAAAATCCTTCTTTCTTTGTTCTCAAACCGCACGGCACTTTCAAATTATCAAAGGATGATTTTTTTATACTATCATATACTATAATATTACTATAGGATAATATCATATTTGAAAAGTCAAAATTTTACACTAATACTTTATTTTGATTTCACATTTGTTCACACTTAATTGTCAAAATTTTCGCCTACTTTATGACAAAGGCTATAATTACTTGATCAAATTGATAACATACTCTACCTTATCTAATAATAATATCTTCCCAACATAATAATAACATATCATAATTATAGCATAATATTTTTCTTTATTTCACACAATTAGTCAACATTTTCGGCAACTACATTTACAGGTGGCCTCCCACTTGTATAAATCATAATATACCTTATCTTATACATTAATAATGTCTCACTATAATAATTAATTCATAGCATCATCAAAAGATAAGGATCTTATTTATTTATGCCCAATATCCTCAAATTTTCGGCAATCATGTAGCTTAAATGCTACACATTTTATTTTCTTGCAATTAATAGCTATGTGACATAATATATGTCCTATATGATAAATTAAATCATAGGAAAAATTATTAAAAATAATTCTAAGTCACAACTTAATATTTTCGAACCACATTTTCGAAATAGGAACAATTTTCCCAATAATTGTTCCTTAATTCTCTAGCATTATTTTAATGAAACATTATATAAAAATAATTCTCTTATTACATAAAATAATCATAGAAATTTAAATACTATAATTCCATGATTGTTAGACTATGTTTTCAATTCATCTCTAAACGTCTATGTTCTAATCGTCTCAATATAATGCTAATTTAATCATCTCTAAGATGTTCGTAATAAATTCGTAGTCACGTCATCCATTCCTTTGATAAAAGTAATTTAGATTTCTAAGCTTTGTCACTTAGAAAATATCGTAAGACTAACGATCGAAATTTGATCGACGTTAGAATAATACTTTCGAATGAATAATATAAACTATATTCCTTAATTCACTAATCATTAGTGAATATGATATAAGAATTCTCGTATAATGGATAGCTAAAATCGAGCTTCGATAATTCACTATTTCGATTATCGAAACAAAACCCTAATTATCGATTTTTATTATCGCAATTTAGCTTTTTAAAAATTCGGGATATTACACGAATTGATTGTAGTAATTGTGGGTGATGGTGGTTTTTGATGGTTGGTTAAATGTTGCAATGACTTAATTACACTTGAAGCATTAATATGGTCCAAAACGTGTCAAATCTGGTTAATCATAATTATACAAAAGAATTAATCTCTACCATTAACATTATCGATGGTGCATATTAGTTTTTATTTCTCATCTTAGGGGTGGTTCTTTCTATAACCAACTCCTATATGTACATGAAGTGGTTATTGTAAAAGTCATTAACATAAATCATCTGAATTTATCGTGAAAACGTCTGAATTCACCGTGTAAGTGTCTGAATTCAGAAAAATAAAAATTTGTTCCTCATGGGATTCGAACCCAGATGTGTGAATCAATCAAGGAAGATGATGAATTCACTATAGATCTTCATGAATCAATGATTGAAAATAATTCCTATTGAATACTTTTGATTTATATATATATATATATATATATATATATATATATATATATATATATATATTTTGTTAATATTTTATATTTATTACCAATCTAATCGAGTCTTCATCATTATTAATATTAGAAGATATACTCATAGTTACTTGAAATTTGAGACCGATTGATATGAATAATACTTTTTTGTCCTCCATTTTTTTTCATAATTTTCCTTTTGTTACGCTTCTCCAAAATTCTTCTTATTCTATTTACGGATCTATCTCACAAAATATTATCTACTTATTACCTTCAATAACACTTTTTATATTTATTATTCATGGCCTACACTATCCTTACTTATTATCCTCAACACCACCAATTATTTATACATTTTATCACAAAATGATCCATTATTAATTTAATTAACACTATATTAATGTGAGACTCTTACTTAGGGATGACAGTGGATCTCGAATCCGGTCTAGATCCACAGACCCGGATCCATTTTTCATGATCTGGATCTTCAAAAAATAGGATCTGACGGATTTGGACCGGATCCGGATCATTCTTTTAAAATCCGGATCTGGATCTCAATTTTTTAGATCCAGATCCGACCCATGGATCCATATAATATATATGTATATATGATTTTTATTATATTTGTAAGTGTATTATATTATTTTTCTTTCTAGTAGAAGTAGGATAAACTAGGTTACGGAATTGGATGATATCTCTAAAATATTAGAAACTTGTACATTGTATTTGAGAAAATTTTGTATATTAGTGGTCTATTTGATAAGATATGTGTGCTACTTCTTCTATTACTATTGTAATATTATTTGTTGTCATGAAAGTAAAAGTAAATTTGTAACTAACATCTTCTTGTATAGTGATGATTGTAGAATTTCTAAATAATTATTATAGTGTTATGTATTTAGATTATTATTATTATGGTGTTACTGTGAATTATAATTGATTTATGATTTATTTTATAAGAGAAAATATGTGGATCTGAGTCTAGACCCTAGACCCTGCAGATCTTATGGATCTGGGTCTGGATCTAATTTTTTTGGATCCAATGGATTTGGACCGGATCCGGACCCAAGCAAAAAAATTCGGATCTGGATCTGGACCTAACAAGATCCGGTCCAGATCTGATCCATTGCTATCCCTACTCTTACTCACTCATAATACACTCAACAACTTTTACTAAAATTTGTATCCAAGATTTTCAGTACAAAAATTGTGGAATGCAAAGAGTATATTTCAAGATGATTCTATCAATGATGATTTAGATAATATGATCTAATAAATATATTAATCGTTGCTCCCACTTGTGATTATGGTTGATAATAAAAAAAGATGTTTACTTTTGAAAACTACCTTAAATAGGTAAAATTTGTATAAGTTAATTCATTATTTATTATGATAGATTGAAATTTTGAGATATACTAAGTAGAGCCAATAAAATGGTCTGGTCTAATGGACCGACTCTGGGTATCCGGGGCTTGGACTAGGTTGAGCTTCAAAATAAGGGTCGGAAAAAAATTGGACATAAAAAATGCCCGAGGTTTTCGGGCTAAAATGTCCTCCCCGATAAATATATATTTTTATTTAAGTTGTTTATTATTTCATTTTGGATTATTTTCTACTTTAAATTATCACTCGGTGCTTTAATATTTTTCTTGTATTAACATATAATTTTGAACTCTTAATTTTGTTATTGTTGATGTTAAATTACTAATTTCTATACTTCAATTATTATTTTACATAGGTATTTATTTTTACAATTAAATATGTAATTTTATAGGTTCAAAAATTGAAAATTTGAAGGGCATAGCCCATCCGCCCGAGGCTTGACGAGCTTCATATTTAAAATAGTGCAAAAATTTCCACCCGCCCATAAAAGAGTAAAGTCCGATGGGTCGGGTCAATGCCCGCTACTTTGCCAACTCTAATCCTAAGACCCTTGATAATTTCTATTATTTTAGCTAATTTAGTTTGATTAATATATCATTGAAAAGATAGGATTAGAGAAATCCTAGTATTAAAAATAAAAATACCTAATTTTAAAAACCAAACGCCTCGAAAACTATGATAAAGTTGGAAAGTTCAAGCAAGTGGTTTAAGAATTCCTTTAGATTACTACGAAAACAAACATATGCCTTTAAAATTAAAACAACTCCGTAAATTTTGTAGAAAAGATCTCACTTTGCCTCCCAAGTTAACTCAATTAGTTAAGGGTTAGCAGATTTGGAATATGAAAAAGATCACACTTCATATCCCAATGTGGATTGTTCATCCAAGAAAAAGAAGTAGCTAAAAGAAATACGATTACATTAGTTATTTGACCCAACCAGTTTCTTTTGCTTTCCTAGATTTTATAATTTATTAAGGGTTAATTATAGTTTATGATCTCAATTTTTAAGTTTTTCTATAATGTCCTGAACTTTGAGAAATGTACTAATTTATGCGCTGAATTTGTTTTCGGGCATCGGAACGCTGAATAGGATGGCAACATAAATTGAGATGGATTTTTTTCCACTTATACACTCGAAACGACATCGTTTTGGCCTGTGGCTTGGAGGAGCCGTTCGACTTCGACGCCTTGAATAAGAGGAAGACGACGTTGACTGCGAGCTGAACGACGATGGATTGATATTGTATTTGGAGACAAAGCGAGATTTTTTTTTGTTTTGAATTACTCTGCCATGAAGCTCACCAAAATCCTACAAGCAAATCAATTCAAAACAAAACAAAAAAATCTCACTCCGTCTCGAGATTCAATAACAATCCATTGTCGTTCAGCTCACAACTGACGTCGTTTTCCTCTTATTCAAGACGTCGAAGCCGAACGGCTCCTCCAAGTTGCAAGCTAAAACTACATCCTTTCGAGTGTATAAGTGAAAAATAAAATTCACCTCAATTTATGTTGTCATCCTAGTTAGCGTTCCGGTGCCGGAAAAAAATTCGGGTCATAAGTTATTACATTTCTCAAAGTTCAATACATTATAGAAAAACTTGAAAGTTGAGGCCATAAACTGAAAAACTTAAAAGTTGAGGTCATAAACTATAATTAATCAGAATGTCAAAACGTCGTCGTTTCATGTACATGTGGAAAATAAAAATCCACTTCAAATTAGTTTCCATCATAGTCTGCATTCTGGTGTCGGAAAATATTTTCGAACCGTAAATTAGTACATTCATGACATTTTAAAAAAACTTGAAAATTGAGACCATAAATTATAATTAATCCTTTTATTAATACTAGTGATCGAGCTTGAATCATTAAGGTTTTCTAATGCATTTTATGTTTCTTTATATGATTGCATATTATTTCATATTCATTTATTTAATAGATGAATATATTAGCGATTGCTAATTATTCTCGACATAAAAACTTATTCTATGGTTCACATAAACCCTAAAGCTAGTTGTAAGTATTTCTCTAATAGATTATTACAAAATTCATTAGATACTGGGACATAAGGTAATATTTATGTTAAATATTATTCTGTTCTTCTTTTGAGTGATAAAATATTGTATTGTTGAGAAGTGAGAACTAGAAGGAGGCGTAGAATCTAACATACTATAACAACCTATAACTATTGGGCCGAGGCTTCTTGGAGCCCAATGAGGGATTTGAAGCCCACCCCAGAAAAAAGCCCAACACATCTATAAAGTCCAATCAAATATGGAATGTCTACAACCCTCAACTCACTTTATAGAACAAAGGAACCTGCGCGAAAGCACATGAGATTCTTATCTAACTCTTGGTGTTTCATTTTGGGTAGATTAGAAACCTCTGGTAAAATACTCGCCCGTCACCCAGCGGATAAAGTACATTACATAGTCCATGGATTGACGACTTACCCATTAAGTGACTTTGACACCGGACGCTCCCAAACGGGTACTATCGGGTAGGGTCAATGAATGGAATTTTTTTTGATAGAGCACGCTGTGGCTGTTCCGAATAGAACCCGCAAATAAGAGAGAAGTCTATCAGATACGTGTTTAATAAATGAAACCCTTCTTATATATCCCACTTTACTTTTTATTAATTATTTTAAAATATTAATTGTTGTGATAAATATTAATTATGATTCATTGTATAATAATATTTTTATTTTATAATAAGTTTTATAAAATAGTGAAATTAATGGTGGAGATCAAAGATTATGGGACAAAAGATCCCAACCTAAAAAGAAAGTCCCTATCTTTTATGCCGAATTGTCTAAGGCAAATACAACCTAAGTGAATGTTTAAAATATAGTGGGCCTTCAAATATTCTTTTCTAAATCTGGTAATTTGCGTGTATTATATCTAGGGATGTCAATACAAGTCGAAATTCATGGATTGACCAGAATAACCCGATAAAATATAAGGTTATGCTATAAAATCGTAACTTAAATATAAAATTGTTATTCGGCCAACCTATTCGAGTTGGCGGATAATCGGACCGCCTAATCGTGTTAAGTGGTCATCCAATAGACCGACGTTAAAAAAATAACTCATTTAATTTCTTTGTTTTTCCTTTGTCTAATACTTAGAAATTTAAAATTCTTCATTTCAAAATTTAAGTCTTATTGTTAATCTTGTTTGAGATTATATATTTATTTCTCAATTTATGTTGAATTTAGATTTGAAGTTCATGATAGATTTGTATTGATAATAAATATTTGACTTTTATATGTTAATATTTTTTATATATATATATGTTGATATATTTATATTGACACAATTTACTTTTCATGTTGAATTATTTTAATTTTAGTAGCTATTATAGATTATTTATTTAGTTATCTATAGCGAATTAACTTATTAATTTTTTAAGTTATAAATTTAATTGGTATTATAGTGAATTAACTTAATAAATATTTATTAAATAGTGAATTATCTATTAAAAATACAAAGAAGTGAACAATAAGTATATTGAATATTAAACCATTACATTCCACAAGTATTTTATAAAAAATCTTATTATACTAACTTTCAAAAGCAAATAATAAAATTTGAAATCATGTACGATTTTATTTTCTTTGTTTTTACTTTATCTAATAGTTAAATCTTTATTTCAAAAATTTAAGTCTTGTTATTAATCTTGTTTGAGATTTTATATTTATTTCTCAATTTAGGTTGAATTTAGATTTAACGTTCATGATGGATTTGTATCGAGAATCAGTATTTGACTTTTATATGCTAATATTATTATTTTAGATATATATGTTAATATTATTTATATTGACATAATGTACTTTTCATGTTGAATTATTTTAATTTTGTAGCTATTATAGATTGTTTATTTAGTTATTTATAGTAAATTAACATATTAAATATTTATTAAATAGTGAATTAGGTATTATGGAATATGAATATTCGACATATTAAAAAGAATTTAACTATGAGCATTATTTTCTATTTTAATATTGTAATATAATTTAAATGGTATTATATTGAATTAACTTATTAAATTTTTTCAAGATATAAGTTTTGACTCACATAATTTTGTTACATTATTAAAGATCATTTAGTTATATAAAATATGAATATTAAAGCATATTAAAAAAAAAGAATTTAGTTATGAGCACTATTTTCAAATTTCACTATTTGCACTTGAAAGTTAGTATAAGAAGATTTTTTTTGAAAAACTTATGGAATATATTATGGTCTAATATTCAAAAGTTATAATTATTTTTCACTTATTTGTACTCCAACTCTTAATATAAAACTTTGTTATAAATATATCATTATCAGTAAAATATATATATAGTTTATTTTACTCCAATGCTTTATATTAAAATATTGAGGTGACCATTTTGGACGTCCGTATGTACGAACAATGATACTTTTTTTCAATACAAATGATATTTTTCTTCAATATAAATGATACTTTCGAATCACAATGTAAAAGATAAATGATATTTTCTTCAATATAAATGACACTTTTGTTAAAAATAAATGGTATTTTCCGTCCGCACCTTGCGACATGATATACATGAGTTTTGTGTAAAATATTTGTTATAAATATATCATTATTAATAATATATATATATATATATATATATATATATAGAGTTTGGTTCAAATAAGAACCATTCTTATCCTAAAAACTAAGAACCAAATGAATTCGTTATGAAAGTTGATGAATCCGTTGAGAAAGTTAATGAATTCAAAATTCAGAATTTTTCACCGGTTCGAATCCCATGAGAGGCGAAAATTCTATTTTTGGATTCATAATTTTCCCAATGATTCATCAACTTTCACCGCTAATTCATCGGTTTTGGTTCTCACGTTCTCACAATAAAATGATTCTCACGTTAACCCTCCCTATATATATATATATATATATATATATATATATAGTTTATTTTTTTTCCTTAAGCTTTCGGTCCGATTGTCTCAATGGGTTGGCCCAAACACGAGAGTTTAGTGTTAGGGTTGAATATTTCTAACCAAAAACATCAGTCCGAATAGCCCGACAACCCTAGTGGGTTAGCTCGAACCCGAACGGGTTGGCCCGATTGACATCCCTAATCATGTCGACACAACTCGAAAAGATCAAATACGAACACAATCCATAATAATTTTGCTTGACACATGAACATAGACATGAACAATGAGATTTTTATAGACATAAAATGACACGATTACGAAAGTGATATGATTTTATTCGTATTCAAATAATACGATAACGACATAACATGATAAATTCAAAAATCTTATTATTACTCCTACTAATTGTAATATTGTTGTGTTATACAAAAATTAAATGGTTCCAAAACCCGCCTTCCAATATTCTCTCTTTTGTCCCTCTTGTGGTACAGAGGACTATTCGAATCCAATCTTATCAATTTCACAGTAGCCACATATAGGTTATCACCATTCCTACCTATTCTTGCTCAGAATCGTTCAGCGTAACGAAATTAAACTTCCACGACACCATTCCCACCCTCGTATATGTGCTAAAAAGTTTATCATTGCGAATCTTATTCTTTCTTTTCTTGCTAAATCATATTGAAAATATCTTTTACCAATGAAAACATTTTTCAAGAGTCAATCGTCATTTGAAAATAGGGCTTCGCATAGGCCCATGTACCCATGTGTAGGGATGTCAATGGGCGGTCATTACCCGGACCGATTCGGAACCGTTCAAAGCCCATTAAAATTTTAAGACAACGGTTCCGGTTCCGATTCCGGTTCCAGAACCGTTTGGACCCGGACCGGTCAAGACCCGGCCCGTTTTGTCCGGTTCCGGTCCGACCCGATCAGTTTTTTTTTTTCTAATAATTCTTGTTATTTTAGGTTTTTGATTCATTTTCAAAGTAGGGTTCATTTTCAGGTTTTGTAAGTAGTTATTTTGATATTATGTTGAGTTTCCAATAAAAAAATTTATTTTCTTGAAGAACATTTGTCTTCTACGTTTTTACTCCATATCCATTAATCCAGAAATAGTTTTCATTTAATTGTGGACATTAATCTAAAATTGTGAGTCCATGTAAATTGTATGCAACGAAATAATAAAAACTGAACGGGCAACTAACATATATAGCATTGTGGTACGTACCTATAATTTGAATAAAAAAGTCTTGTGTAGCTAAACATATATATCCTGTTGATACGAGTGGCTTCGAAACTCTTGACTACAAATTTATTTTTTTATTGGATTATGCAACTCAAAACATAATTACTGGAAATCCACTACACATAACTTTATATTTGACGGGAATGATTAAGGATTTGGCTATTGGGATCTGGAGGTAATTGAGATTAAGGCCCGGTGGGTAACCGATTAGAAATGGGTAATACCCGATCCGGATCCATAATTTGATGATCCGGATCCGGTCCGGGTTTAGTATTTACTGGGCCGGTTCCAGAACCAGAACCAATACTAAATTACTGGTTCTGATCCGGGTAATGACCGCCCATTGACATCCCTACCCATGTGGGCTTTGCTAGCTTTAAAAATTAATAAAATTATAGCCGGCGAACATTTTAATTAGTTAATCGTAAGCGCATTTTAAATAGCTCGAATTAAGAACGATTAAAATAATCCGGACGGAATATTCCAGAGATATTATTATACATGTTGCTGCACCAAAAAAATTTAAGGTCCCTCAGATTCTCGCAAGTTGTAAGAATTTGGACCGCCCTACTAAATTCTCGAGAGTGACAGCCAGATTCAATCCACATATGCATGCATATTGTTAATACGTATTTTGTGAAAATGAAATTCCATAAATTTCTACACGTAGTTGAGATTGTATTAATTAACAAATTCTTGTGAAAGTTACACTTTTTTCACACGCCCAGATTCCTTTGTCAATATGCATCTGTAACTTTCATCTAATCATTGGCCATTAGCCTATGATTGGAGCTACCCCCATTTGAAAATTCTCTCGCATATTTGCAACTTGTCACAGTCCCTCTCAATATCTCAACAAGAATAATTAACAAGAAATAAATAGTTGCTTTTTGCTGTCAAATTTTTATAAATATGTTTTCTGATTCTCTCTTTATATTTTTTATGGCTGATATGACTAGATGATTTTTATGACATTATGCAAATTTAACTTGTTTTGGGCATGATGTAATAAAAATGCATCCACATTTAGTATAAGTTGATCTTAGCAGACGTTTTTTGTTTGAGCTGTTAAATTAACTCACTGTAATTAGGAATTTGATGTTGTGTGGATTCAGGAGAGAGAGAGAGAGAGAGAGAGAGAGAGAGAGAGAGAGAGAGAGAGGTGAGGGAAGATTTGATGAGAGAGAAGGATCAAACTTTGTTGAATTGTCTTCTGTCAGATATTATTTTTCGACCCTAATTTACAGCTGCACATTCCGTGTGATGGAAAATATCATGAATCTGTTGGATTATATATATAAGTTATTGGGTTTATTAATTTTCTTGAAGTGTAAGTATTGAACTTTTGTGGTTTGCACATTTTAAATGTGCATAAATAAGATCAAGAAAATTCAAGATTCGATTGCTTAAGTCCTTAAAACTATTGGAATTATCCATTCACAAGATTTAGAGTTTGTTACTAACTACAAGTCTACAACCGCAGAAAATATAAAAAAAAAACACATCTTGGTCCAGAGAGACAGAAAAAAAAACCCTTATCTTCCGCCTAGCTTTTCCAATATTCCATGGGGGGAGAGAGAGAGAGAGAGAGAGAGAGATTCTTGTATATATACAGTTGATTCAGTTGCACATAATGCAAGATATGGTCATGTCAGCAAGATTATCACATAGCAAATCACGATGGAGAAATATAAAAGCAGAAACTAATTAATTTACTGTGTTTTCTACTCCACAATTATCAATAACTAATTATTCCAAACCTTAATATAAGCTAAACAAATTAACTAATGACTCAACTATATAGTTGGCACAATTTTCCTTTATAATAACACCTAAAGATCAAGAAGATTCATTTTCTGCTATTTAATTTAGTCATTTTTCATCTCTGCCAAAATAGCTACATTTTTTAGGCATTAATTTGCTGATCGTAGTCGAGAAGGAAATGACAACTTAAACGAAATTATGGGGAAAATATTGCCGATTTAAAAAAATTGTGGTGAAATTGGACCAATGTACTTAGAGATTGCAGCTTGCTGATAGTACTAAGTTCCAAATTGTGATTATAAATATCATGAATGTGGCTCTATAAGGTGGTAGAAGATATGCCACGTAACAAAATACATCGATGTTTTGGAAGATTCTGGGAAAAAATTGAGGCCCCTCCAAGGTGAAACTGAATCAAACAAAATGCATGGCAGTCCAAACAGCACAGAATGAAGCCTTTTTTCTGCATTAAAATGGAGCCTAGTTGATAAGATTATAAATTCTGTGTCGAAAAAGGGAAAGGTTTGATGCAGGGCTCCATGCTGATGTGCCTTGTTGAACTCTTTCTGGGCTACAAAACTAAGACAATCATTGTACTAATACAGCTATGGATTTCTTGGAGTGTTGTTAGACGACGTAGACGCAGAAAAGAAAGATAACATGTTGTGAAAATTCAAGAAAAAAAAATGGTGAGGAATTGCCTCAATAATTTCATTTTTTTTGCAGAGGCCTTTGAAAAAATGTTGATGCAAGTACAGACCATTTCGAGAAAACTCTTGCACTAGTTGGTATGGTTTTAGAGTTTGGATAAGGCGACGCTTTTTTCCATCCTTCTTTCACTCTTTGAAATCTTGATGCAATTTGTGATGTCTGTCTTCACAAAGTTGCTGTCTGTATAGCATAAGTTGATATCGTAATCTTTTTCCTTTTTTCTTTTCTTTTGTGGGAGTAGATATTTTGCCTAGTGGCATGGCTTGTTTATGTGGGAAGTAAGCAAAATGTAAGTAATTAAGCAAACAAATTAATTATGCGAATGATGATTGATAATTTAGCTGAATTAATAGCATATATAAATTCCACACTTTGTATAAAATCTTCTTGAAAATCAAGTATGTGATGTGAGGCCACAACTTACACATGATGTAAGAAAATGTATATCCATAATTTGTGACCGAAACTAGGAAAAAACAAATGTGATTAATCAACTAAGTGGGATTACGTACATTCTCTTACATGCAGTTTATGCAGATTCTTGAAGCTGGTTGTAATAGTATTTTGTCCTGCTTCATTTGTGGTTCTTAACTAGACAAATCACTAAAATTCTTCAACATTAGCAAGTTTATAGGCCAGCTGTATCAAGACCCCACCCCCAACCCTTAACCAAATGAAGCTTATAAATAAGCAGCATAGCATTTCCCACTTCTTCCACAGCAATATCTAAGCTCCAAAACACTACTACGCTTCACCTCAAGCCCTATTTGTTTTCTTGTTCTTCCAAATTAGCACTCACTATTCCATTCATAAAAAATGGCATCATCCTCTATCTCGGGCAGCGGCAGCAGATGGTCTGCCCAAGAAAACAAGGCCTTCGAGAGGGCGTTGGCCGTTTTTGACCAAGATACCCCTGACCGTTGGGTCAAGGTTGCCCGGGCCGTCGGGGGTAGGACACCAGAGGAGGTGAAGAGGCATTATGACATGCTTGTGGAGGATATCAAGTACATTGAGAGTGGGAAGGTTCCGTTCCCGAACTATCGGACCACTAGCTAGTGGAGTCAGTAGCATCAAGAGATGAACCAACTTTAAGGTAAAATCAGTCTCATGTTTCGCTTTATCAGCATTGTGTGTCTCTGTATGTGGCCAAATTAGCAGTTAGAATTTGAATGAAATGTGGAATTTTCTCCATCACTGGTAATGAATGAACTCGGTTGGTGATATTGATCGTAGGTAATTGATTTCGTACGTAAATAATTAGACAAAAACTAGCTAGGTTGTTATTAATCATTTGTGCACGTGGGCACTAGGCCTTCATGCATGGAATTATGCCGTTTCTAGCACACGCACATATTATTTTTATTTTTACGTACACTTTTTGGAAATTCCTATATAGGCTTCACAACAACAATAAATATATCTCTTTAATTTAGGGTACTATTATATTTCAAAATATATTAATTCAACTGCAAAAAGGGCCTTTCTTGTGGTTTCGAAGTAGTTTATACAAATAATTTGTGCCAATAATACAGCATATTCACGTGCAATTTGATTCTATTTAATTTAGTGTTTTAAAAAAAGATTAATTTGAGCACGTTCCGGGTTTCTAACTTCTGCCTTTTTGCATGAATTCTCAATGCCATGCATGCAGTTTTAAATCTTCACTTTCATTTCTTGTGATTAATGGGAAATAATGGGTGTTATTTGTTTTCATGCAGGAAATATGAAGAGATAAATAAGAGGTGGAAGATGCATGGCACAACACATCTAATTGAAGCAATTATAGATACGTATATTTTATTATTGTATGCAGAAGTAATTTGAGAATCATATAGTAGATGGTGATTCTTGCTGATGATGGACAAAAGTTGTCCGCATAAATAAATATGTATGTGATATGACATTATTTTCCCAGAATCAATCTATTTATATACTGATGATTTTGAGAGGGAATTGACAGTTGACTTCCCTTCATAATCTGTATTAAATCGATCAGCGTTTTATTCTTTGTTCATGTGCTTCTAGTGCATTTTTTTTAACTCGACCTCAATCATATATATTATATTAAAAGGTAATTATTGGATTAAATCATAAATTATTTGGTTTATTCCAAAAATATCGCGAACTTTCAATAATACTAGTAAAAGATTAAAACTATTAACATTGTATTAAAATTATCTGAACTAACGTTTTTAGTTGACAAAATGCTGACTGAAATTATCATGTGGCACAAACGACGCCGTTTCTAACAGAATAATTTTAAAAAGTTTATGATGACTATGTTTAGTCATTCTTTTTTGTAAACACAAACATATTTGATGTTTATTTTGTTTATGTTATTATTTGATGACCATCAGATGACGAATTTGATAGGAAGACAGTAAACATGGATACATTTGTTTGTTTGTTTTTTGTAATTTGTTGGTGAACATCCGATTGCATACGATCTCTTATTTGTGTAGTTAAGGTTGATGTTTGACTAAATATTGAATTTATATTTTCTAGTTGTATCCATTTTGTTGGTGTGGAATTTGGATATTTTTGCCTACTTATTCAAAGCTTTGTGAAGAGTCATTACAGAGTCACATAAGTTTACAGTCAATAATACCTCTTAATTTTTTTTTACTAAAGATGGGATTATTATTGCATAGCATCATTTTAGTAAAAAAAAAATACTTCATGGCTCATTTTATCAGATAAAATATTGGCTTTGATGGAACTAGAATTAAAATCAGAGTATTATTTCTACAATAAAAAAAATCCAAATGAAGTATTGTACAATGTAAGCCACATTAGTTGTATTGTGTTGTATTGTGTCTACAAATTTTTTGTTACAGTCATTAAAAAATATCATAAAAGTCATTACTTAGAAATTATGCATCTTTTTTTATCAATAGTCCTTCATCAAGTCTCGTAAATAATTGTAACAACCCGTAAAATAAAATTTTGTTAACGAAGAATTTAATCCAAATTATTATTAGATCTTTTCCTTTTTATTAGATAAATGAGAAAATTTATTATTAACAATCGAACGATAATGTAATACGATCGGAGCCGATAAATTAGATCGCGAATGCGTGCAATGACGATCGAAGTAACGATTTCTCGGTATCCTAATCGTCAAGGATGAGTCACAATCATCGATCCTCGTTTAAACAAAACGAGTGATAAGTCACTATCGTGAATTATCTCAAAAATTCTAATTTCAAAAAAAGGGGCTATTTTGAGTGTAACATCAACTTCAACTATATCCTTCTCTCTCTCACCTCTGCAAACCCAAATCTCACCTCTGCATACTTGCGTAACTAAATCCACCTCTGCACCAAAATATATTCTTCCTCTCACCTTAAGTATTTCATCCTTGTTCATTCTCCTCACAAATTCCACTCTCAAAATTTCTATTCCAATCTCACAACACCCCAAGAAACAGAGAGAGAAGAAGAACCTCAAAGGTAATAATTCTAGTTCTAAACATTCAATATATATTTCTTATTAAGCAGACAACCAATTTCATTTCTTTCCTTTGAAGGAATTCTGGTGCTGTGAAGTAGGTAAAGAAGCAAAACACATACACCATTAATCTCAAAGGTTCTATCTTAAAACCCTACTCCATTTACAGCATTTTCTCACGTGTAAAAATCATAAAATATTTCACTGATACAAACCACCATGAAAACCTTGAACTAGAACTTCTAAACATTAAAATCTGAAATTACATTCTGTATGAGTTTGGGCGGAGCCACCGAGGCTCGGCCAGGACTAACGGCGACGACAAATGTAGAACACGACGGCCTTACATACGGCGGCGACACCGAGCTCCTCCGACAGGGCCTCCCCGGAGCCCAACGACAGCGACAAACCTGAAAAACAAAGATGAAAGTGAGGGTGAGAAATCGAGAGAAAGTATTGACATTATTGGCGTATGCGTGAGTGAACCACCACCGAGCCACTAGGGCTCGGTACATCGGCGATGGCGGTGCGGCGACCGAGCACGGGCCACGCAGCACAGCGGTGTCCAACACGAGGATGGGGCGGCAGCGAAATCTTGGGCGGATCTGCGGCGACGACACCAGATCTGGAGTCACGGCGGGCGGCGGGCGGCGGCGGCGACCTCACCAGGAGAGGAGAGGATGAAGAGATTGTGTGTGTCGCGAGAAATCGGTGTGCGTGTGTTCGTGTGTTGATGTGCGAGACATAAAAAGAAAGAGAGAGAGAGGAGGCTGGTGGCGGCGTGCGAACCTCGCCGATGGACGACGGCGACGTCCGCCGGAGACGGGAGAGACGGCGGCGGCGCAAAGGTGTATGTGCAGTGTATGTCTCGCGTGTGTGCATGTGCGAGTGTGCGTGAGTGGCGAGATGAGACGACGTAGAGGGAGGCGCGGCGAAGCACGCCGCCGCGGAAGTGGCCGGCCGGAGTGGAGACGCCGGAGACGGCAGAGAGGATGTCAGTGTGTGTGTGTGCGCGCGCTTAAGGAGATGAGAGAGAGAGTGTTCAGAATTTGAAGGAGGTAGAAAAAGCTAGGGTTTTGTATTCCTATTTTAATTGTTTGGGCTTTATTCTTTGGGCCAAACAAATGGGCTTCTGAATTAAATTATGTGGACCGAAAATAATTGGGCCGAGATAAAGAATTCACGAATTGGGCCGAACAGTAGGCCATTTAATTAATTGGCTGGACTTTTTATTAGGGATGGGCTTCCAAATATGGGCCTCTCTTATTAATTGTATTGGACTCATATGATTTAAGTGTTGACTTAAGTTATAAATAGATTTGGGCTTTAGTTAATTTAAGTTGGGCTTCAATTAATTAAATCCTTTGGATCTAAGGAATTAATTAGATCAACTTTAATTAAATAAAATTGATAAGCACCAATTAATTATAATTAGACATTAATTAATTAAGCTACTTAAGCTTAATTGATTGATTTAGATGGACCTTAGTAATTAATTGAGCTAGACTCTAATTAATTAATTAAGTTACTTAAGCTTAATTAATTAGCTTGAGAGGACTTTAAATTAATTAAGAGCAATGAGCCTTAATTAATTAATTAATTTAAAAAGGTCTTTGACCAATTAAGCCATGTGGAGTTGATCAATTAAAAATAATATTGATAAATGGCTTTTGAATTAATTGAGTGAGAATTTAATTAAATGGATGGACTCTTTAATTAAATTGAAGATGGGCTTAGACTTATTTTAAATAATGATCTAAATATCAATGATTAAAGTAATTTGATTGATTAATCAAATGTTCTTGGACTTTAAACTAACCCATTTAGTTAACTTTAATTGTGGACTTAATTAATTAAATTGATTATTTAATTAATTTATTTGATTAATTAATGATATTAACTATGCCAAGTAGATGCTTGAGAAATATTAGTAGCTTTAACTCAGTAAACGTTTGTTAGATGACGATTGACTTACGAGAAATATTTATTGTTTGTGTATGAGTTTTTTTCGTTAGAATATATGGGACGTGTGAGGTGAGAAGCGCGACGAGTAAATGATGATAACGAATGAGTTATTGGAACTCGAATTCGTTGATACGCATTAACAAACGACGAATATTAGTTATGAACTTAGGATTCATAAATTGTACGAAACGACGTGAAGAAACATCAATCGCGGAGAAGAATGCAACGACAAAGTGTCGTCTATCGCTATGACGAGACTAATCGAATAGACGAAATATAATTGTTAATAAAGTCTTATCGATAACAAAAACCCTAAAACCCAAGGACTTAAAGGATATCGAGTACGTTAAATATTAGCAATACTTCTCGAAAGGAGCGAATGACGTACTAAATTATATCTCTTACATTGATAAGGTCCAGCGTGGACGTAGGAGAAAACGACAAGGATCACGAGCAGATACTTCAAGAAGGACAATTCTTGAGGTGGGCTTTTCTTGAAACAAAATGATTATGCATAACTCAAAGCATGATTTACAAAAGCTTTATGAAATATTATCGCATGAACTGTTATTGACTGCCAAATATTTATGTTTTGTTGTGTCCATATCTGAGGTTGGTTTGTCCAAATTTGGGATGAGAATTGATTGGTATATCCAATGTGGTATGTGAATGAGTTGGTCCACCAACGTAAAAAAAGGGTAACGATCGGATCCGACTTAGTTGAGGACTAACTCGGATTGTGTACACGCAGGACCGTGTGTTAAGGTTAGCTACCTCGACCGGTCACGGCGACTATGTGTAGGTGGCCACCTCCATAGTGCGCGAATGAATGAACGTATGATTGATGAATAAATTACCAGATATGGAACAACATGATAAAATAGTCAGGCCTGACACTTTTGGAAAAATGATAAAATATTTGATAGGCATGAGTCTTTAACTAAAATCCTCATGTGCTATTGTGGGCAGTTCAATAACTTTTAATAAAGAAAATGTTTTCGGCAATGAGTCCACTGAGTACTTTTGTACTTAGCCCTGCATTTCGTTTTGATGTGCAGGTTGAGCAAGGATCGATGATGGATGCGAAGTGGTGCAGAGTGGCAGTTATTTTGATGCTTATTTAGGAAGGTTTCTAGAACCTTGGGCATGCATCGTCATATGCATGTCCACACGTTATCTGCTGCCTAACTCTGATAATTTTTGATGATTTGATCATAACTACTTTTATTCCGTATTGAACTGGAGGTTGTACCTCGTACTTTGAATTTTGCCATGATTGGGTTATGTTTGAATCTTGAACCCCTTTTTGACAAGTCCTTCTGTGACTTGAGTCTGTATGGAATTGCTTATCCCTTTTTGCCTATGCGTTATTGAGTAATTGAACGATTAATTGCCTTGATTAACTATGTTTATATCCGCTGCTTTATCATACCGGTGACGATCTATATGATCCGTACTTTATTGGAAAGTCGGGTCGTCACAAAGTGGTATCAGAGCCCTTGTTCGCTCGAACCCTAGAAACCCTTTTCTTGAATCCTAAGTTAGAAGTTGAGTCTAGAAATTGTTTATGTTTGATCACATCTCTTGCGCACTCCATCGTCGTCCCCGCTCAACGGGAAGAAGGTAACTATTTCAACTAAAAGTTGTTTTGGAATGATGGAAATATATGAAATGTGAATTGGAGTTTCAATATGGCCTTGTTGGGAAGTTGAAAATATTTTGGAAAATGGAAACTTTTGAAATTGAAAAATTGTTCAATTGATTAGTCCTTAGTTTGAAAGAAAGTCACAAGCTTTAGGAGCTTGGTAAATGAGTAAATGATAATACTTGATTATTCACACAACATATCGCTATTTGTGTTTATTATTGTATGCGAAGCATGATGCAAAGAAGTATGTTTTTTTTTTTTCCATGAGAACATAGACTCTTAAGCCGCATGATCCCTTTTATGTCGAACTTAGTATGAAAATATAAGATATTCCCAATTTAACGAAATACTAAGGAGGAACGAGAACATAGGGATCTTAAGGATCACAATCGAGCGGATTCGATGATGAGAATCGACGAGTCTATAACGAAAGCAATTGCTTAACGGGGGATTGCCTTTGCTATGAGTCCTAACCTCTCGGCGAGAAAATTCCGAACACCACGCGGTTGCCTCTATCGTGGCATAAGTGAAAAGAATGAACGTATAATGTTAAGGAAGTATAAAAAGAAATAACGATTTGTAAGTACATAATGAGAACGGATATGATGTGATGCGATAACGTGAGTAGAAATAAGAAATCCAAAACCCAATAAGATAGGGTGACCTCTTAGCCTTTACCCGAAGGCTAGACACCGATCGTTCCTCTACGCTAAGAAACCATACCATCTCTTTCCGAAGACCCAACCATGAGAGTTGTACCATAGGAATGTAGAAATGTAGGTCATAGTAGAATATAGATTGCTATAACCTTCTTGTTACAAATGTCTATTATTTACACACCTTCCATTAGATACACCGTTATGTTTACCGTGCCTGACCATAGTGATACTTTTCTTTTAAGATGGCTCGGACAGTCTTTACGACTAGGCGTCCCCTGTCCTCTAGGGCCACCCCTGAGAGGTTATCGATCGTCTTGCTCTTACCGGATGTGCCACGAGGCGACTTGGCGAGTTTACGCGCGCCTTCACACGCCACCGGGCGCAGACACGCCCGAGGCACATCCCATTATGACGGTGTGCTACGACTTATCATGAGACCGCCATCCGATTGGCGAGGATACGCCCGAGATTCGGCGGACTATATCTATCGGCGTAGAGAGTTTTGATCCGGAGGCGGACACCTCACTTTGCTAGCCATCCGAGCTATGTGTTCACGGTGTACGGAGCTGCACCACGTGGACCGTATCTTCTGCACGGAATACACATGGCGTGACGAGATTCGGAGTGGCTTCACCCGAGGTGCCGCTTAGCGGCAGATGGGCTTGTGTTCTTGCCTCGGCATTGGCGAGGACATGTTTGAGCCGGACCTTCCCGTCCCCGACAGCTCACATTCAGTCCTACCACCGGTGGGATTCCATCCCAGCATTGTCCGCCCGACCATCACCACCGGCCATGCCATGCCCATATCCACCCCTGCCGCCGCTCTCCACCGGTCAGCCGCGCCACCCCACAGCAGCACTGTGTACCACAGTTGTGGAGATCGAGGACCCATGGCCCAGCTATAGGCAGCGTGAGAGGGCGTGTACTCGTCGCTGCTGCCCCACCCACGATCACTTGCTGGCGAGATCATGGTGAGATTCGCCAAGACCTGGCGGCTATGGAAGACGCCAGGTCATTAGGATCCAGAGCCCGTTGTCCCGTGCCCGACCGAGGAGGAGGACCCCGAGGAAGACCGGAGGAAGATCCGAGGAGGACCCGAGGAAGACCGGAGGAAGATCCTAGGAGGACCCCGAGGAAGACCGGAGGAGGATCCGGAGGAGGACCCGAGGAAGACCCGAGAGAAGACCCCGAGGCGATCTATCTGCGATGACGAGATGGAGGGTGGATAGCTCCCAAGCTTCGATCCCGACTCCGATGCATGGAGCCCGATCTACACCCGACCATAGATCTAGTTCTTAGACTAGATTATCTTTGTCTATATACTCAGATATCTTTTGATGCATGCGGAGACGACGAGTCGTTCCGACATGAACCTATTTTGATGATCACGGTGGCGTGTTGATTTTGCACGCACCATGACGAGGTACAGTGATGCGGTATTTGTTTTGGGCATCATACTGTACACAGTATTTTGTAAAGTTTAAAAGCGATGAAAGTCCTCGTAGAGGCAATTGATATGACATGATGATAGCTCTTGAGAGCCTTTTGTTTTAATATTGTGTTATGTGGTGTTCGATGTTGTGTTAAAATTTTGCTACTTATATAAATACCAAGTTGATACATATAGATACATTAACCACGATGGATGGTATAAGGCGAGATCTAATTTCGTGTGTTTATGAAGGATAGGATGCCGCCGAGAAGTAGGAATCGTGCGATAACCCGGAAGAGAGGCCACCACCACCACCACCACCACCACCAGTGAGAGACGGATCGAGGCTGTTCCTCGTGCAAAACCCGCCCACCTTCAACGGGACCGGGAATCCGTGGGCCGAATCGTGGATTCGCCCTGGGCGAATCTTCAATTTCCTTCACGCACATCACGAGGCGCTTTGTCATGCGTTGCCTTCCGGATGGTGGCGCCGCCGACTTACGGTGGGAGGCGAGAGAAAACTCGACGGAGGAAGAATCGGAAAGTTTCTCACGGGAGGAATTGAAAGAGGAAGTGTCGAAGTACATTCCTAAGAGTTACCGGAAGAGGAAGGAGCACGAGTTTTACAACTTGCGCGAGGAAAGACCACGGTCACCGATTCGACCGTGCGTTACGTGAAATGTCACGGTATGCACCTCGGTGGTCGACACCGACGAGAAGAGGATCGAGAAATTTCGGGCGGGACTCGCCATGAGATCGAGGTGTCGTTGGTGGTCACGAGATCGACTTACCGTGAGGCCCTCGGTCGGCCTTTGGACATCGAGGCCGCTCGCTCGAAGATAGAGTCGTCATCGTGCATCCTCGACTCACCAAGGAGATCGCGGAAGAGGAAGTGGGAAGGACCCCACCAAGGGCAAGGATCTAACACCGCCCAGCCGACGGAGGCCGTGGCAAGGGAACAACGTGCCATCTGGGCACGGGCAAGGAAACAACGTGCCATCTGGGCACGGGCAAGGGAATGGACGCACTATGGTACCCGCACCTGGCGGGGGAAACCAGAGGTTCATACGACCCCCTGTGTGCCCAAGGTGTCACGAGGAGTCATAAGGCGCGCGCGTTCACCAATGATGGATGCTTGAGTGCGGCGGAAGGGCCACTTCTCGCAGGCGCCGGGATACGCCAGGGGAATGGCCGCCCAATGTGCCCAACCAAGCCCAACCGGTGCAGGCTATTCAAGCCCAACCGCTCCAACAACAGCCCCGGTCCAATATTATCACCAAACCGACGGCCATACCAACCACGGCAACGGCGGCGAATAAGGATGGCAACCGCAAGAAGAATACCGCCGACCTCAACAACAACAACAAAGAAGAAGAAATATACCGCAACGGCGAAGAATACCGGCAACAACAACCGCCTGACAGCGAGGGGCTCACGCCTCAACCGGAGAGAGACTTCCGCAAGAGCCGCCAGGAACCAAGGAAATTTGGCGGTATGGGAATACTCCTCAAATGCTCATATCCTCTTGTTTGATCTTGGTGCCTCGCGTTCCTTTATTCTTTGAAGCATCGTGAGAACTTAGGACTAGATCCTAAAAACGCTGAACAAATAATGAGAATATCTTCTCCAGTAGGAGGCATAAGAACGGTAACCCACATATGCTCGAACCTAGAACTTGGACTAGGCTCACTTAAGGTCATGACAAATAACCTTCACGTCATACCTATGACGGATGTGGATATAATTCTAGGAATGGATTGGCTAACCGAACATAGTGCGACCATCCTGTGTAATGAAAGGAAAATCTCCTTCCAACACCCCGGAGAGGAATCTACAGACTTTCACGGGATCAGCATGGGGAGGAGAGTCCCAATTATATCCGCACTACAAGCAAGGACGTTACTGAACAAGACCGAGAACCATGCCTACCTCGTCTATCTCCAGGAGGAAGATCAGAACGAGAGGAGGATAGAAGACGTCCCGATCGTGAAGGAGTATCCCGACGTGTTTCCAGATGAACTACCGGGATTACCGCCAAACCGATGATCGAGTTCACGATCGACCTCGAACCGAGTTACGCCTGTGTCAAAAGCTCCATACGGATGGCACCAAAGGAGCTTGAGGAATTGAAGATCCAACCGCGGAACTCTTAGAGTTAGGATTCATTAGACCCGGTGTGTCTCCATGGGAGCACCGTCCTTTCGTGAAAAGAAGGATGGTACACCGAGGATGTGCATAGACTATCGAGAGTTAAACAAGATAACTCTTAAGAATAAGTATCCTTGCCCGAATTGACGATCTGTTTGATCAACTTAAAGGAGGCGAGTCTTTTCTAAGATAGATCTAAAGTCGGGATATCACCAATTGAGGATTAGACGGAGGATGTACCTAAAACGGCTTTCCGTACAAGGTATGGTCATTTCGAATTCATCGTGATGCCCTTTGGACTTACAAATGCCCCGACAGTATTTATGGATATTATGAACAAGGTGTTTCACCCATACTTAGACAAATTCGTCTTAGTGTTCATAGACGATATCCTAATATACTCCAAGAATAACCAAGAACACCAAGAACACTTGAGAACTGTGCTACAAACATTGAGGCAAGAGCAACTCTTCGCCAAGTTTAGCAAGTGTGAGTTTTGGTTAGGCGAAGTGACATTTTAGGTCACATCGTGTCCGCCGGGAATCAAAGTAGACCCTCGAAGATTGATCTGATTCGAGAATGGGAGTCGCCAAAGAACCCGAATGAAATTCGGAGTTTCTTAGGACTAGCCGGCTACTATCGAAGATTTATCGAAGGATTCTCAACGATAGCCCGACCCATGACCCAACTGTTGAGGAAAGGAATCAAGTACACATGGACTGCCGAGTGTGAGGCTAGTTTTCCGAGATCAAGGAGTTCTTGACGACAACACCAGTCTTGGCGATGCCGAGGCGGATAAAGAATACACAATCTACGGATGCTTCCAAGAATGGACTAGGTTGTGTCTTTGATGCAAGAAGGCAAGGTTATTGCTTACGCTTCAAGGCAATTACGCCTACATGAGTTGAACTACCCTACGCACGACCTAGAATTAGCAATGATCGACATGCCTTAAAGATATGGAGGCATCACCTTTATGGAGTTAGATGTGAGATCTATCTTGACCATAAGAGCACGAAATATTTCTTTGAGCGAAAAGATCTTAACATGAGGCGCGTGGGTGGTTAGAACTAGTGAAAGACTACGACGTGGTATCAATTACCACCCGAGCAAGGCTAATGTTGTGGCCGATGCCTTGAGTGCAAATCTCACCCTAGTTTGGGATGTCTCATCACCATGAGGAAATACTCATAAAGGAATTTGGAAGATGAACATCGAAGTCATAGATCCGTCTTTGACAATAGAGGCTATATTGCAACGTTGATTGCAATCCCATTTAAGAATCCGAATCTTAGAAGCTCGAGGAAGAAGCGAAGCTAGAGGAAATACGAGCTAAGATCAAGGACAACAACCACCGAATTTCAAAGAAGCGACAGATGACGTCTTGTTGTATGGCGGAGAGTGTGTGTTCGAAGGCGAGGAGCTTAAGAACGAAATCATGAAGGAAGCTCATGAGACTTCTTATACCGCACACCCGGCAAAGACCAAAATGTACCAAGACCTCAAAGAGAAATTTGGTGGGATGGAATGAAGCGAGGCGTAGCTTCATTCGTGAAACGTTGTTTGACGTGCCAACAAGTGAAAGCACTCCACCAACGACCGTGACGGAACCTTACAACCGCTAGACATACCGGAATGGAAATGGGATGATATAGCCATGGACTTTGTTACCGGCTACCCAAATCACGAGAGAGAAATACCGCTATTTGGGTCATCATCGATCGATTGACCAAGAGCGCACATTTCCTACCCATTCCGATGACACATGGGTCAAATAGACTAGCACAGTTGTACGTCCGAGAGATCATACGTCTACATGGAGTTCCGAAGACTATCACGTCTGATAGGGACTCGAAATTTACATCCAGATTCTGGATAAGCTTACAAAGGGAACTGGGGACTCGACTACACTTCAGTACCGCGTTCCACCCACAGACGGACGGACAGTCCGAGAGGACCATTCGAGACCGGAAGACATGTCGAGAACCGTTGTCCTCGATAGAGAGAAAGTTGGGAACAAGTGTTACCACTTGTGGAATTCGCCTACAATAACAGCTACCAAGCGACTATTGGAATGGCCCCGTACGAAGCGCTTTACGGAAGGAAATGTCGATCACCACTTTACTGGGATGAAGTGGGAGAAAGGAGAGTATTAGGACCGACTCGTGGGAGAGATGATTGAGATCGTGCGGCAGATCCGCCAACGGATCAAGGAGGCCCAAGACCGACAGTAAATGACGCGACAAACGTCGTGTAACTACATTTTGAGGAGGAGACAAGGTCTTCTTGAAAATTTCTCCATCTAAAGGGATCGTGAGATTCGAATAAAGGGAAGGCTGCGACCACGCTTCATAGGACCCTATGAAATTCGGAAGAATAGGACCAACGACTACGACTTGCATTGCAGACGAGTTTTGGAAGCGTGCACAATGTGTTTCACGTTTCACAACTAAGGAAATACATACATGATCCCAATATGTGATACATAATGATATTGTCCTCGATGACAATATGAGTTATGTAGAACTGCCTACGGAAATCTTGGACCGACGTACCCACAAGCTAAGGGACAAAGATATACCGTTAGTGAAAATTCTATGGAGACACCATGGACAAGAAGAAGCAACTTGGGAGCTAGAATCAGCTATGAAGGAAAAATACCCAGACCTTTTCCAAGGTTAGCAAATTTCGGGACGAAATTTAATTTAAGGGGGATGGTATGTAACAACCCGTAAAATAAAATTTTGTTAACGAAGAATTTAATCCAAATTATTATTAGATCTTTTCCTTTTTATTAGATAAATGAGAAAATTTATTATTAACAATCGAACGATAATGTAATACGATCGGAGCCGATAAATTAGATCGCGAATGCGTGCAATGACGATCGAAGTAACGATTTCTCGGTATCCTAATCGTCAAGGATGAGTCACAATCATCGATCCTCGTTTAAACAAAACGAGTGATAAGTCACTATCGTGAATTATCTCAAAAATTCTAATTTCAAAAAAAGGGGCTATTTTGAGTATAACATCAACTTCAACTATATCCTTCTCTCTCTCACCTCTGCAAACCCAAATCTCACCTCTGCATACTTGCAGAACTAAATCCCACCTCTGCACCAAAATATATTCTTCCTCTCACCTTAAGTATTTCATCCTTGTTCATTCTCCTCACAAATTCCACTCTCAAAATTTCTATTCCAATCTCACAACACCCCAAGAAACAGAGAGAGAAGAAGAACCTCAAAGGTAATAATTCTAGTTCTAAACATTCAATATATATTTCTTATTAAGCAGACAACCAATTTCATTTCTTTCCTTTGAAGGAATTCGTGTCGAAGTAGGTAAAGAAGCAAAACACATACACCATTAATCTCAAAGGTTCTATCTTAAAACCCTACTCCATTTACAGCATTTTCTCACGTGTAAAAATCATAAAATATTTCACTGATACAAACCACCATGAAAACCTTGAACTAGAACTTCTAAACATTAAAATCTGAAATTACATTCTGTATGAGTTTGGACCGAGCCACTCGAGGCTCGGCCAGTGACTAACGGCGACGACAGCCGGAGCACGGCGGCCTTACATACGGCGGCGACACCGAGCTCCTCCGACAGGGCCTCCCCGGAGCCCAACGACAGCGACAAACCTGAAAAACAAAGACGAAAGTGAGGGTGAGAAATCGAGAGAAAGTATTGACAGTGCGCGTGTGTGCGTGAGTGAACCACGACCGAGCCACTAGGGCTCGGCTGTCGACTGGCGGTGCGGCGACCGGAGCACGGGCCACGCGGCACGGCAGTGTCCAGCACAAGGATGGAGGCGACGGCGAAATCTTCGGGCCGGATCTGCGGCGACGACACCAGTGTCAGAGTCACGGCGGCGGCGGCGGCGACCTCACCAGAGAGGAGAGGATGAAGAGATTGTGTGTGTGTCGCGAGAGAAATCGGAGTGTGCGTGTGTTCGTGTGTTGACTGTGCGAGACATAAAAAGAAAACGAGAGAGAGGAGAGGAGGCGCTGGTCGCGGCAGCGGCGAACCTCGCCGATGGACGACGGCGACGTCCGCCGGAGACGGGAGAGACGGCGGCGGCGCAAGGTGTATGCGGTGTATGTCTCGCGTGTGTGCATGTGCGAGTGTGCGTGAGTGGCGAGATGAGGCGGCGTGGAGAGGCGGCGAAGCACGCCGTCGCGAAGTGGCGGCCGGAGTGGAGACGCGGAGGCAGCGAGAGGATGTCGGTGTGTGTGTGTGTGCGCTTAAGGAGATGAGAGAGAGTGTTCGAATTTGAAGGAGGTAGAAAAAGCTAGGGTTTGTATTCTATTTTAATTGTTTGGGCTTTATTCTTTGGGCCAAACAAATGGGCTTCTGAATTAAATTATGTTGACCGAAAATAATTGGGCGAGATAAAGAATTCACAATTGGGCGAGCAGTGAGCCATTTAATTAATTAATTGGACTTTTATTAGGGATGGGCTTCCAAATATGGGCCTCTTTATTAATTGTATTGGACTCATATGATTTAAGTGTTGACTTAAGTTATAAATAGATTTGGGCTTTAGTTAATTTAAGTTGAGCTTCAATTAATTAAATCCTTTGGATCTAAGGAATTAATTAGATCAACTTTAATTAAATAAAATTGATAAGCACCAATTAATTATAATTAGACATTAATTAATTAAGCTACTTAAGCTTAATTGATTGATTTAGATGGACCTTAGTAATTAATTGAGCTAGAATCTAATTAATTAATTAAGTTACTTAAGCTTAATTAATTAGCTTGAGAGGACTTTAAATTAATTAAGAGCAATGAGCCTTAATTAATTAATTAATTTAAAAGGTCTTTGACCAATTAAGCCGTATGGAGTTGATCAATTAAAATAATATTGATAAATGGCTTTTGAATTAATTGAGTGAGAATTTAATTAAATGGATGGACTCTTTAATTAAATTGAAGATGGGCTTAGACTTATTTTTAAATAATGATCTAAATATCAACTGATTAAAGTAATTTGATTGATTAATCAAATGTTCTTGGACTTTTAAACTAACCCATTTAGTTAACTTTAATTGTGGACTTAATTAATTAAATTGATTATTTAATTAATTTATTTGATTAATTAATGATATTAACTATGCCAAGTAGATGCTTGAGAAATATTAGTAGCTTTAACTCGTAAAACGTTTGTTAGATGACGATTGACTTACGAGAAATATTTATTGTTTGTGTATGAGTTTTTTTTCGTTAGAATATATGGGACGTGTGAGGTGAGAAACGCGACGAGTAAATGATGATAACGAATGAGTTATTGGAACTCGAATTCGTTGATACGCATTAACAAACGACGAATATTAGTTATGAACTTAGGATTCATAAATTGTACGAAACGACGTGAAGAAACATCAATCGCGGAGAAGAATGCAACGACAAAGTGTCGTCTATCGCTATGACGAGACTAATCGAATAGACGAAATATAATTGTTAATAAAGTCTTATCGATAACAAAAACCCTAAAACCCAAGGACTTAAAGGATATCGAGTACGTTAAATATTAGCAATACTTCTCGAAAGGAGCGAATGACGTACTAAATTATATCTCTTACATTGATAAGGTCCAGCGTGGGCGTGGGAGAAAGCGACAAGGATCACGGCGAGATACTTCAAGAAGGACAATTCTTGAGGTGGGCTTTTCTTGAAACAAAATGATTATGCATAACTCAAAGCATGATTTACAAAGCTTTATGAAATATTATCGCATGAACCGTTATTATTCGCCAAATATTTATGTTTTGTTGTGTCCATATCGAGGTTGGTTTGTCCAAATTTGGGATGAGAATTGATTGGTATATCCAATGTGGTATGTGAATGAGTTGGTCCACCAACGTAAAAAGGGTATCGATCGGATCCGACTTAGTTGAGGACTAACTCGGATTGTGTACACGATGTGACCGTGTGTTAAGGTTAGCTACCTCGACCGGTCACGGCGACTATGTGTGAGTGGCCACCCCATAGTGCGCGAATGAATGAGCGTCGATTGATGAATAAATTACGAGATATGGAACAACATGATAAAATAGTCGGGCGACACTTTTGGAAAAATGATAAAATATTTGATAGGCATGAGTCTTTAACTAAAATCCTCATGTGCTATTGTGGGCAGTTCAATAACTTTTAATAAATAAAATGTTTTCGGCAATGAGTCCACTGAGTACTTTTGTACTTAGCCCTGCATTTCGTTTTGATGTGCAGGTTGAGCAAGGATCGATGATGGATGCGAAGTGGTGCAGTGGCGATTATTTTGATGCTTATTTAGGAAGGTTTCTAGAACCTTGGGCATGCATCGTCATATGCATGTCCACATGTTATCTATTGCCTAACTCGATAATTTTGATGATTTGATCATAACTACTTTTATTCCAGTATTGAGCCGGAGGTTGTACTTCGTACTTTGAATTTTGCCCTGATTGGGTTATGTTTGAATCTTGAACCCTTTTTGACAAGTCCTTCTGTGACTTGAGTCTGTATGGAATTGCTTATCCCTTTTTGCCTATGCGTTATTGAGTAATTGAACGATTAATTGCCTTGATTAACTATGTTTATATCCGCTGCTTTATCATACCGGTGACGATCTATATGATCCGTACTTTATTGGAAAGTCGGGTCGTCACAATAATATTATGGTATGCTCAATATAAAACTCACTTTTAACAATACTCATTAAACTATTGAAAGCATGAACTCACTTTTGTCACGTGAAAATCACAGTCAATATTCTGTTAATTAAAAAAATTAATTTGAATCTTTTATTGATATTATTGAAAGTTCAAGATATTTTTGATATGATATCAATAATTCGAATTTTTTATTAATATTATTAAAAATTCATAACATTTATGAGACAAGTCAAATAATTTAGGATTTAATCCGATAATTGTCGTATACTAAATGTGCAACTGGTCCATCATATTGCTAAATGGAATGCAATACAGAATATCAATTTCCCCTAAAGAATATCTTGTCATAAATATTATACATTCACGGTCAAGCCACACACAATATTTATTTACTATCCACTGACATTATCACTTAGTTTACATGTACGATAAATAATAGTCTACCTAGTACCTAGTGTAATATCTTACAATTTTCTAATTTAGAAGGCCTACATGTCCCTCGCCAGAAATACCACAAAGAAAGTAGTGCAAGATTTTATAATAATATATTTTATCTAAACACATTACGTTCAATAAAGAAAAAATAGGACATTGTTTTTTTAAGGATCCAGATAATATGAAGTGATGAATTGGTTTTTACACTATCGGTCGATCTTTTGTAACCTTAACCCTAAAAACCAATGAGTCAGGATAAAATAATAACATTGTTTACAGAAATAATAATAATAATAATAAAATTCCGTTCGGCCCCAAAAAAAAGATTCCGAAGCCAAGAGAAAGGCTTTCTTGTCTTGTCTCTCAGTCAAATCAAGTTTTCGGACTTTGAAGATTATGAAATACTAAATAGGTTGATGGTAACAAATTGACAAAACTGATGTATATAAAGCAATTGGCTATGGACATTAACCTTCAAACATTTAGTAAGAGATGAAAGACAAACCCACTAGAAACAAGAGAAATAAAAGTTACAAGAAGTACAATCATCAGAAAAATTAAAAAATGCACACCATATAAAAAAGATAATTCTCATTTTTGATTTATTTTTTAGAAAACACAAAATAAAATAAAATAAAATAAAACAAAAGCATGTGACGTGAACGGGAGGGAAAAAACTCACGATTCAAGCACCAAAATGATGGGAGCTTTTTAATTAAGGATTATTGGCATATAAAAATACACGAACTTTGTACATATTTTGATTTTATATATGAACTTTAAAACAATATATAAATACGCGAACGTGTATATTGTTGTAATTTTATCATGATTTATATTTTTCTTCAAATTAAATAGATATGGCAAACCAAAATATTGATGCGGACAAATCGAACGTTTAAAAAAATGAGTTGTACATATCATCTTAAAACTTCATCATTTTCATTCAGATTGTATATAGTAAAAAATCGGAATTCCTAAAATATTTGAGAAAATATTAATTGTGACACACTACATTCAATTATATGATGCTAGTTTCGAATGTAGTGTATCACAATTAACCATTTCTCAAACTTTATAAGATGTAAGATAACATAAAACGATGACGTTTTAAGTACTACATCATTTTTTTAAACGTCTGATTTGTCCACATCGATATTTCGACTTGTCACGCATGTGTTAAATTTGGGGGAAAATAGAAACCAAGGTAAAATTACTACAATATATAAGTTCGTGTATTTATTTACTCTTTTTAAAGTTCGTGTATAAAACAAAAATATGTACAAATTTACCAGAGGCGTACGTAAGTGGTGAGTAGTGGGGGCACTAGGCCCCACTGAGTTTAAAAAGAGACTATGGGTATATTAGTAATTTTATATTAAATAATTAAAAAATATATATTTCTATCAATTATGTAGATATATTACAGATTTATATTTATTTACTATAGATATTAATATAAACATAGGAATTTCTTAAAGAACACAACTTGAATGGATGAAAGATGAATTTTTGAGTTGTTGTGTTTGTTCCGCCGAACACAATTGGAGGTGAGAAATGTCTTCACAGTGTTTCTTTTTCTCTTTCTTTGAGGGAAGAGTGAGAGGCAATAGAGAGAATGACATCATTGGGGTCACGACGACAACATCGGGGCTTTCATCGGCTCTTGGGCAGATAGGAGATGGAGGTGAGGTGGTGGTTGGGTGTAGCGACGGCAGTGGCGTCATGGTAGCGTGGTAGTGAAAAGAAAGGGAGAAGGAGAGACATAGATGAGGATGGGGTGGTGAATTCCGACGATGACTTGTCAATCTGGAGAGGGGGCAACAACGACGTTGAGAAAAAAGGGGAGAGAGACATGATTTTGGGTTCTTTATAGAGAGAAAGAGCGAGAAAGATGGGGACATATATGCGAGAGGAGGTAGAGGCGGCCGGCCACCGCCATCACTGGCGGCGGTAGGCGGCGACAACATGAGAAAGAAGATGAAGGGGGCTTGCGCTATGTGTGTAGTGTCACGTGGAGAAAGAGTGAGATAGACGAGGGAGAGATCGAGGTAGGGAAATCGATGGAGACAAGGACAACCTAGGTGACGATGAATGTCGAAAATCAGAGAAGATGAAGACAACGATTTTGAGGGAAAATAATGGAGTGTGTTTATAGATATCCAATGAAAAAAGACGTGAGAGAGAGTAGAGACGTTGGACCACCCTAAACAATAAGTCTGGATCCGCTACTACCGATAACCCTTTAATTAAATTCTTCAATGTGCCAAATTTACAAAGAAAAGAAATTGTGCCAATTTCCAATCTAAGATTTGTTTCAAACACGATCAAAATATTGACAAGACCCTAAAAAAGAATAAAAACAAACTACCAGTGAGACATAATAGTGTGATTCATTCCCCTTACAAGGTACAAAGATGCAAATGTATTTATTAGATTTTTTAATGATCTCACATTCATAAGCCATTATTAACATCATAACGATAGACCAAAGTAACAAGATTTCCAAATCAACTCTCTAATCCAATATCGATTTGACTTTAAAGAATCACAGAACTTGTAACTCTTTAACATCAAAATTAATGCAGGATTCAAATGTTGGTCTGTGGGTTTTATAGATCAACTCAAGAAAATTCGAGTCATAATCTAAATTCCAACGACCAATGAGCGGATTGGTCAGACTTGTCGAATATCGTCAGAAAGAAAGGCGCCTTATTTATTTATATTTATCGTTATGACATACTTCTTAGTAACAACAATATTATAAGTTTTATTTCATAATTTCTCATACATTTTGACACAATTGTAAAAAAGTTCAAATATTGGAACGTAAAATATTTTTTTTCCTTAAATGTTTTAAATGATCTCAATGCATAAGCCATATTACATCACAACGATAGACCACTTACACAAGTATCGTGGTCCAGTTTATGATCATAAATCCCCAAAAATCTATGAATACCTGAATAGCAATAACCACAATAAAATATTCCAGAATATCAGGAAAATAAATAAATTCGACTCGGTACCAAAAATCATATCACGACCTATTCAATGCATATGCCCTACAAACGGACCACATTGACATTGCAATACCTCTCTCGTTTAAACTTCAAATGAGAATCTCAATTATCTAAAACATCATGTCTCTCTCTAATTAGATTAACCTTGTTTGTAGTTCATAAACCGCCCACAAAAGTAACATTCCGGACACATTCTTCAGCCTATGTTGTTCGAAGGGGTAGAGAACTTTCCACTTTCTTAGTCTCCAAATTCCTTTCTGCAACAGCTTTTGACATTCCAAAGATCTGAAATTGCATAAAATCTAAACATTAGAACTCATTTACAATCATACCACAGCCATTAACATTTTTTTTTTTGCTTGTAAAGGTTAAAAATTGAAAGTGAACCTTCTTGATATATAGTTTTCTGAAAGCAAGTTTTATGCTCATCCATTGAAGCATGAATGAAGTCATTTATATGATCCTTCACATCTTCGAGGAAAGTTTCTTCTTCATTCTTCTTCTTCCTACACGAACTCACTTCCAGGACTGGAGCTCCTGGTGATGGTAGCTTGTCATTTGAGATATTTTTCGAGTTGTCATAGTTGATTACTGCTGCAAAAGGGTTTGGAACCTTGTCAACAGCTAACCAAAGTCATGTAAACACGAATACAAATTTCATGTAAACACGAAATAAATCATACATATTTTCTAGATTGCAAAAATGAACAGGGAAATTTCTCTCGACCAAAGCATAAATCAACAATAACTACTCAATAACTACAGGCAGGCAACAAAAATATAAAGCAACATGAATTAGGGAATTCTCCACAGCAATTCTTCAGGAATTAGTTTGGAATTAGGCTAGAGCAAGCACAGATTCAATCGTAATTCAATCTTAACATTATCTTCCGTAAAATTATCAAGGAGAATATCTAAAATCTAAGCAAAATGAAGCTGAGGCCAGGCATTCAAGAGAGAATTCTATACTTGTTCATTATAGAGGCATTTTATCCAATCAACATAAAATTAATTCCTTATTAAGAATCCGACAGTGTCAAACTCGTTCAAACTCTGAATTTTTCCTTTTTTCACGAATATTATAAATTACTAACTCCTACAAAAGGAAACAATTTATTTTCTTAATTCCCTGCATATTACAACAAAAAGATGCAAATTATGCCAAAGAAAAACCCGCATAATTCGCACTAAACTTCTACAAATTTAATTCTGAAACTAGAAAAACGCCAATACATTAACATAATCATATTCAATGACGGAGCCAGAAATTTTTTCTTGGAGGGCCAATTAATTATAATTTTAAAATTAAAATTAAAATAATACTCTTCGTCCCATTTAAAGTGTCCCATTTCTTTGGGCAGACAAATATTTAGGAGATAGATATAAAGTAGTTAAATTGATAAAAAAATAAGTAGAACTCATACTTTTGAAGAAATAATTACTTACCTAAAATGGAATGAGACATTTGTAATTTACAACCCAAAAGGAAAGTGAGGCATTTTAAATGGGACGAGAGAGTAATAATTTAAATAATAGTGTAATATTATTTGAATGGAGGTAATTGTTTATACTAAATATATTTCTTCTTCATTATATTTTAATATCTTACAAAAATAAAATAATAAGATTTACTTACAAATAACTAAACAATCAATCAAAAATAGCTATAAAAATTAAAATAATAAAAAATTATAAGTGTTAATATTGTAAATGATATTATCTTACAAAACTCAAATCTTTATTTTCTTGTACACATTACAAATCAACAATTGAATCTAAAATTAATTCACATATAAAACTTATTAGAATAAATTTAAATAAATATTACTAGTGACTATTATAATAAGTTTATCATAATCTTTTTAAAAATTGATTGATCATTAATTTACATATAAACTTTATTATTTGTATATATCTTTTATCTTATCAATGTAAAAAAATTATAGAAAAAGAAAAAAAGACTACAAAGTAGAGAAATAAAAAAGAAAAGAAATAAAGAGTACAAAATAGAGAAATAAAAGGAAAACGAAAAAGGAAAAAATAAATGAAGGACACAAAACAGAGAAACGAAAAGAAAGGAAAAGGAAAAGGAAGAAAAAAGAAAAGAAAAGAAAGGAAAAGGAAAAGGAAGCAAAAAGAATCCATGGAAAGTTTCGAACCCGAAAGGAAAAGGAAAAGGAAGAAAAAAGAAAAGAAAAGAAAAGAAAGGAAAAGGAAGCAAAAAGAATCCATGGAAAGTTTCGAACCCACGACCTTGGAGATAGAAACAAGGTTCTTAACCAGTTACACTACAACACATTTTGAAAATATAAACGGATATATAAGACTAGTAGTTTTCTAAAAAAGTTGGGGGGCCCATGGACCCCCAGGCCCCAATGTAGCTCCGCCTCTGATCATATTCCATACACAGATGACAGAATTCTACGCAACAGTAACTGAAAGTGCGACGAGAGATTCCAAATATCTTCAACTCGATCATTAACACAATTCTGTCCCAAAATATTAGATGATAATCAATGATGGGATATGGCCCAACCACTCGGGCCCACTGACAGGCCCAAACGAGCTGGGCCTGACTTTAATGGTGGCTCACGCGGTTATGCCAAAGGCTCATCCCCAAACCCTAATCACCACCAAAACCCCAGCCCAGAACGAGTCGGTGCCCACCTCCACGTGGCGCATGTATGCAAGAGTCCCTCCAGTGAGGCTAAGAATCCCTATGAGCAAGTGGAACAGGTCCTCACATGGGAGGATGGGTTCCGCCTCAAGGACCCCAAATTGTATAAATAGGAGTTAGATCAAGGTAGAAGGTTAGCAACTTCTTGAATACTAAGAGCTTTTAGCTATACTCATCGTAATCAAAACATAGTGAAAGTATTGATAATCACTCCTCCGTGGACGAGATCTCATTAACGATCGAACCACGTAAAAGCCTTGGTGTTCTTTACTGCTTTACGTAAATCTCGCATATCTGCATATACTAGATTTATCATTGGCGCCGTCTGTGGGAAAGTCTGAACAAAAAAGCTTCGTTTCTCTACAAAATTAATGGCAAGAACACGCGAACCGCCGATCGATCTTGGCAACAATCGCGGCGGAGGCGACTGGTGGTCACTCAGCGCCGCGGGAAGGAGATTGCGGACGCCACAAGCGGTCACACACCTGAGGGCAACATGGAAAACGTTTCCATACACCCTCGGGATCGCCACCTCACGTGGGGAGATGCCGACCTCAACGAGGACGAGCAGACGCCTCGTTAGTCCCACGAGGCCCTCGCCGAGCCGTGACCGAATTCTCAACGCCAACCTGGCTAATTCCAAAGCTTCTCCACCGGAGGACAAATGAGGCGGCACCTCCGAGTGCCCGAATCGGCGAATACGGGCGCCGAGGTCGCCATCCCATCGAGGCGGTCAACGCCACCTCGCATAATAACCGAGAACACGTACACTAATCCGCCGCCAGAGTCAATCACCGCCAAGGAGGTCGCAACCATTCACCACCTCGAACCCATGGCCGCTCTCCACCTCGGCATGCCACCCCGAGGCCGGCGAGCAGGAGAGAAGAAAGGCGGTGAGAACCCTCCTGAGAGACGATGACGCCGTTATCGCCTCCCACCCTCCAGGAGAGATGGCAATGATCTCCGGGGTTCGACCGAGCGGAAGAATCATCTCATTTCTCGAGAGATTCGACACGCCTTGTCCCAGCAGTATAGGGCACCCAACATCGCCGCCACGATGGCCTTGGGGACCCTCCGACTTCCTTTTCGCCACACCACTAACATGGCGAATCAAGGAATGGAAGATTTCCATATGTGCAAGATCTTCCCGAGGTGTTGATCTCCAACGCCCGACGCTAGTTCACCTCGCCCGCCAAAATAGTATACACCGCCTGTGATCTCATGGATCGCTTTACGTGGCGCCTATCGAAAAATGCCACCCAAAGAGCCTTCGTCCGACCGCCGCGATCCGCCAAGGCGGGGCGAGGCGATGTCGAACTCGCTTCGAGGATCATCGAGAGTCCTCAAAATAGATGAGCAACGATCTCTATATCATCAACGTGTTCAAGAACGGGATCCGACCCGACGACCTTGAACAAGGAGATCACCCTTGAGAAGCGGAGACGGCTAGTCTCCTTGAAACTCGGTGACAACCGTCAAAGGAGCGAATCGGACCGAAAGAAGAGGGAGACTTGGGACGAGCAACGAACTGAAAGGAAGAAGCCGGATGACCGAGGTCGAGGCGCTGAACGCCGAAGTGCCTTCGAGAGAATCAGGAAGGGCCCTCTGGAGTCCAGGCTCGGACCTCGGCCAGCCGACGGAAAAGCACCTCATCCGCTCAAATCGAGGCGGAGATATTCGAGCTCCATGAGCTCTTCCCAAAGCCCTCCTATGAAAGGAGGATCCAAGAAGAGGTCAACGGAGGAATATTGTTACTATCACCGGGTATGGTCACGATACCGAGGATTGCGGGAACCTAGGCTCATGGATCGACGAGCTCATCAAAAAGGAGCCCTCAAGAATACCTCGGCCGAGCTCGGCGGGAACAAAAACACAGAGGAAGAACAACGGTGGCAACAATCTGGCGGGCCGACCTTGGCGACCCAGCTCAAGATGACGAGGACGAAGGTCCCAACGCTATGGAGCAGGTCTTTGCCATTATCGGGCTCCTCAGGAGCGATGAGGTCGTCGTTAAGAATGAGGCTCGAGGCCGCCCCAGGAGCCAAGAACAAGCGACTTACCGTGATGTTGAGGACATCGTGTTCTCCAAAGATGACCCGGTGCCCAAATCATGCCCCACCAAGACGCCATCACAATACAAGCCGTGGTGGGCAACAAGAACGTCCACCGGGTCTACATCGACATCGGTGCCTCCGTCAAGATCATCTTCCGGCTATGCGGATAAACTTGAGGTCGGAGGAATTAGTACATCCCGCACCGTCCCGGGCTGCGGAGCTTCACACAGAGGCGGTTCAACCCGAAGAGTAATTACCCTTCCGTTTACCGTAGGGCGAGCTCCTGTGTCGGTCCACAAAGTCAATTCAATTCTTCCCGCACGAGCTCCTCTCATTACAACATCGTCCCGGCGAGATTGGCTATACGCCACCAAGGTCGCTCCTTTCGCTGTACCACCACAATCAAGATACCCACCCCGGTGGGGTCTTGAGCATCCGGGAGACCAAATGGCGGCAAAGAATGCCTACGAGTCTCAACCTGTGATGCGGCCACCTCAAGCATAGCAATTACTGAGAATCCCCGAAGCCGCCACCTCGGACGACTCGACCGAGAATCTTGACTATCGACGACGACCACTCCAAAGTTGTCAAGGTCGGCATCCAGGCCAGTGACATTCGGCGTGTCACGCAGACTCGAGGGAATACTGAGACGTATTCGCATGGTCCCCACTCGACATGACCGAGTGTCACCCAAATCATAACTCACCGCCAACATTAACCCGGCTACTAAGCGGTTCGTGAAGAAAATGGTGTTCGCGGCAGAGCAGCAAGGTCATAAGAGACGAGTGAATCAACTCGAAGGCCAAGATCTTGTTCGAGGTCAGTACCGATCCGGATGGCTAATCCATGCGTGGTTCGAAAGCCAAGGGGTGGCGCGTGTCGCCGACTACACCGATCTTAACAAACACTGCCCGAAAGATTGTTACCCCCTCCCCGACATTGATAAGAAGGTGGAGGCACTGGTGGGCCACGAAGTCTTCAGCTTCCTGGATCTGTACAAAGGATACCACCAAATCCTGATGAGCCCGGAGGACGCCCCGAAGACCGCGTTCATCACCGACTTCGGCGTCTTTGCTTACCGGAAGATGCCTTTCGGCCTGAAGAACGCCGGGGCTACTTACCAGAGGATGGTGGATGCGATATTCAAAGACCACATCGGGGAGATTGTCGAGGTCTACGTCGACGACATCGTCATCAAAAGTTAAAAAAAGTCTGCTTGACGACCCGGCAAGACTATCCTCCAACTCCTCGTGTCGGCCAACCTCAAGCTCAACCCCGATGTACATTCATGGTGAAGACCGTAAGTTCACGGGATCTTTGGGTTTCAAGAGGGCTCAAGGCCAATCCCACCAAGGTGAAGGCAAGGTGCTCGACATGCGGTGCGAAGGACCATCCGTGAGATCCACAAACTCACCGGGCCTAGCCGCCTCAAGCAGATTCCTATCTCGAGCCGAGAAGCACCTTCCTTCTTCAAGATCCCGAGGAGAGCTCCGACTTTGCCCGGCGGGAAGAACACCGGGGCCTTGGCGTGGTGAAAGAGTGTCTCGCCGACCGCCGACCCTATCCGCCCAAACAAGGTGAAATCCTCTTTATATCCGTCGCCTCGGGCGAGGCCATCGATCTGATCTTGACGAGATGAGGCGGGACGGCAACTCGCCATCTACTTCATTACCCGGCTCTTAAAGGACCGAGATGAGGTACACCACCTCGAAAAGGTAGACTGCCTTGGTGAACGCCAAGCGACCTCCCGACCCTACTTCCAAGCTCACTCCGTCTGTGTGCTAACCGACTTACCCTTGAGACAAGTCTTGTCAAAGCCGGAGTCATCCAGACGATAGCTAAGTAGCATCGGAGCTCGGCGAGCACGACATCTCGTCTCCCCTGTGCCGCCATAAAGGGCAAGCTCACCGACTTCCCGTGGAGGCCAAATTCACCGAGTGGGCTCACCAACGAGGTCACTCCAACTCCGCCCGCGGTAGGAAGTTGTCCTTGCCGCCCGATGGTTCTTTGGCGATATGTCGTGGGCGGAGCTTCATGCAAACGGGCAATGAGGCGGGCATCCTCCTCCTCGGCCCGTATAAGCGAAGTGACCTCGCGCCCGGTTTACCTTCCGACCACCAACAACGAGGTGGAGTACGGTTACCGATCTCGTGACTCCGCCGCAAAGGAATTGAAAGTGGACAAGGTCCAGATCTTGAGACTCGGTCGTGGTAAACCAGGGTCTTAGGCGAATACGAGGCCAGGAGGATCGAATGAAGCAATACCGAGAAGGCGAAAGGAGATCTTGACCCCGTTCGGTACTTCAAGATTCATCGAATGCCACGAGGAAAACAATTGAGCCGACGTCCTCGACAAGTTAGGCTGCGTCATCAACAAGTCCACCGGTGGAGGAGGTTCATTCGAAGCATCGCGGAGTCCCACGCGTCGGCATCATCATCGAGATAGAGCCGAACCGGATGTCTCCCGTAAAGGCTATCTCGGAAGATGGCGCCTACCTCAAGATCGGCTCGAAACCAAAAAGATGATGGCGAAATCCTCAAGTACCTCATACATGAGGCGTTCTCTCACCGAAGTCTTACCTTCACCCCTCCCGAGATGCCTTGGGCGGAAGAAGTCGACTACGTGCTCAATGAAATTCACCGGGGTCTTGTGGAAGTCACATCGGTCGCGAGCTCTCTCAAAGAAGACGCGCGGTCGGGATATTCTTGCCCACCTCATTCAAGATTCGCCGAGCTCGTCGAAAGTGGCCGGTGCCGCCACCCACCGGTCAAAAGCTACCTCGGATCGATCTAAGCGACCGCGAGTCCACGGCCTTTCATGCGGTGGGGATCGACATCGTTGGCCCGTTTGACCGAGCACCGTGAAAATTCGACATTCGTGTGGAAGAACATAGTCCGCCGCTTGGCATACCGCACATTTTGATCTCGGACAACGGTACCAGGTTCGTGAGACAAAATTTCAAGGAATGGTGTGAAGAGCTCCGATCAGCAACGTTTCACCTCGAGTGCACCCGCGCGAATGGTCGCACCGGTGGTGACGAACCGCACGATTGTACAAGGATTGAAGAAGAGGCCAGACCGAGCTAAGGGTGATTGGTGAAAATCTCCCCAAGTCCTCTGGTCCTCTGAGCGACACCTCGGACTTCGCACGGAGAAACCCTTTCGGTTTGGTCTACGGGACCGGGCGGTCATCTGGTTGAGATCGGCGCACCAAGCCCTCGCACTCTTCACTTGACCGGGTTGGGAACGAGGAAGACTGCGTGCAACGTTGGCGCTCTCGAGGAGAACGCGAGCTCGCCTTCATAAACGTCAAGTCACAAGGGCCAGTCGCACGATACTACAACAAAGGGTCAAAGCCTCCGACTCAAATAGGCGACCTCGTCCCACGAAAATAATGAAGCAGAGTGGCGTCTTAACAAGTCGATCCGACATGGAAGACCCATACCGCGTTCACGAGGACCTCGGCAAAGGGCTTACAAGCTAGCTCACCTATCCGGTGCACTTATCCCCGAACACAGCATATCACTCATTTGAGGAGGTACTTTACATAGCTTCGATTTCGGATCGACATCATGTTAGTCCCTTATTGTTTTGCCAAGTGCGATATTGTTTATCTCTCGATAAAACGTTTGTTTTTGGAATAATATTTCACTTACCCTCATCTTATACACATGTGAACATCTATTCGATATACCACATTTAAACCTTCACGAGGGGCCTACGAAGATGAAAACCCACTAAGTAGGGTACTCACTAAGCGCGCGCGCTCTCAGATTACTCATTAAATTGAGCGTCTCGGTGCAAGGCATACAGACTACTCATTAAATTGAGCGTCTACATGCACGCATCTGATTACCCATTAAGTTGGAATATCTACATGCAAAGACATCCGGATCGGATCTCATCAAATTATGCCCTTTATTTGGGAAGATATACACTTTGTATCGGCCTAAATACATTTACGACCAAAGCGAAGTCCTAAGCTATGTTTTACCTCTCAAGGGGAAAATATACACTTGAATCGAGTCTAAATACATTTACGACTACATACAAAGTCTAAGCTATATACAAACTTATTCGGGTTTCAGAGCTCCACTCCGCCACGACTCAAGCTACACCATCCCCGCACAAAATTTCCGGGCGATGAACTCTAGAATGAACTCGGTGCCTTCAACCCGGTCGACGAGGCCAAGACCCCAACGACCCGCTCCCTGCACTCAGTGCGGCCTCGGAGGCACCCCGTCTGAAATGGGGACCCCAAGATCCCGAGGCCCGCTCCAGGGACACTCGATGACAGCTCGAGAAGTGCTCGACACGAGGAAGAAGCTCCGGGGCCGAGTTGGGTGGTCGCTCGGCGCACCCTCTGACCCGACCTCGGGCGCTTCCTACCTGCTCCTGACCCGGCGGACTCGTCGCCCTCTTTCTCCGAGCTCCGGACTGGCCACGAGACGCACCTGGGGCAGCCGGACCAAGTAGCCTCAGCACTTTGGCGTGGTCGATAATCGCCCCATCATCGGGTTCTTCGACCACGACACGATGGGGTCGGCGGCGTCCGCTACTGGCTTGGGCGGGGCGACGTTTTCGGACGATCTCATAGATCTCGAGGTACTTCACGGAGTCAAGGCAATCCTTGAAGTTTTACTATTCGGCCCTCCTCCGTCGCCGACGCCATCCCTCGCCGGTGAGCGTGCTCAACCCGCTCATCAACTTCGGAGATGGTCGCACCACCAGATCGGCGAATCACCGCCAGATTCTCAGTGCTCTTGGAGACCCGTGCCGCCTTCTCGAGCTAGCTCAAGCTCCTCTTCACACTGCATCAAACGTCCATGAACGACGTCGGCAGATAAGTCCGCCCCCTGGACTTCGAGATGCACGATCCTTGACTTAAGAGTCTCGTTCTCAGCCAGGAGGCGAGCCGCCTCATGATTAGCCTCTTGCAGCTTCTTCTTCAGATCGGCAGATGATACTAAGGCGATATCGGTGGCACAACCTGGGTCGATTCGCGCACCAGCTCCTCCAGAACATCACTTCTTCGTCCTTTTCGGCCAAAACACCTCGGACTTCTTTTAGTTTGGTCAGCAAGTCATAATCAAGTCCGAAATATTGAGGGACGAAGTGCTACAAATAAATAAGACAATACGTATTTTAAAAAAAAAATTGTTTATTGTTCAAAAGTGGAAATTTTACAAGGCACAAGATCCTAGTGACCCCGGTGAGATCAACCTATTACAATGGGTCCACCGACCTCGGGCGTCCACCGCCTCACCGGTCTCCTGCTTCTTTGCGGTTGGCCCCTTCGCCAGAGCTCCAAGATCGCCTCCTCCCATCTCCTCCTCCTCCTCCTCGGCCACCGCGTCTCGCAAGTAGCTCACGGAGCTCGGGATCTTCATCCTCCTTTTGCGGGCGACGACCTCGGTGCGTCGAAGGATCGGATGGACGCTAGGCCTCCAAGACCGGAAGGAGCCAACCCCGGAGATCACCCGGGCGTAAGCCTTGTTCAGCTCTCGGAGGTCGACCTCGGTCCAGCCATGCTTGACCTTGTCGAAGTCAGGCATGGCGGCCGCCAGCTTCCCCAGGTGATCTGACACCACCTTGGGCTTGAGCACGGCGGCAAGTTCGGCGATAAAGCCCGAGAAGCTCTCCGACTCGATGAGCTTGCCGGCGAAGGCCCTCAACATTGGCCCCTGACCTGCCAGCAAGGCACTCCTCCCATCGGCGAGCTCCTTCTTCGCGCCAGCGACCTCCTCGCGCGCCTCCTCTAGCTCCCCCCGAGCAGCCTCCAGCGCCCAGGCCTTCTTTTGAGGCGGCCTCGGCGGCCCCGCCTCGGCCTCCGCCCTCGCGGTACAACGGCGACCTCAAGATCTGCTCGTGCAGCGAGAGCTCCGTTCCAAGATCCCGCGTCGGCGAGCTCTCGGAGATGTACCCGATGTCGTTGCGGTCCCCGATCATCGAGCTCGTTTCCTAAACACAATACAAGTTAACACACATCACGGAGCATGTAAAACCAGGTATGGAAGGACTTTTATACCTTTGGGAGGGGTACGGCCGATCTGGAGCCCGGCACCTCATGCTCGATGAGGGGCTGAATCTGTTTCTCTGAAATCGGACTCGACCCCGACAAAGGCCCTGTCATCAATTGACCGAGATCGTCAACCTTCTTTAGGTGCTTGGCAGATCCGTCCCGCCTCGCCTTCTTCTTCGGAGGCTCCTTGCTTGGCGGGGAAGACCCTCCCTCCTGCAACGTCAGCTTCACTGATCAACTCGGTTAGATCGGACGTACAAAAATAAGAGAAAGGGGGTACCCTCACCCATCTCGGACCCCGACCCAGGAGTCTCGGACCTGTGTATGCTCAACCCGACGTTATTAAGGTCGTCCTCGGTAAATTCTATGGAAACCTCACCGAGCATGTTGAGCTGCTCCTCTATGTGGCCGAGGGGTTTCAATTTTATATCCTTAATTTTACCCAACCCCACTCGTAGCTCGGTGCCCATCACCATAAAAAGTATTTTCTTTGCCACCGAAACCTTGAGGTGGGTCACCTTAAATGGTCGTCGAGTGAAAAATAGTACACTTTCCTCTTGTACAATTGACGCCGAAAAATCGCATCAAGACTTCAAAGGAGAACTCCTCGCCTAGCCATAATAAAGAAAGCCCCATCTCAACTACCGAGCTAGTAGAGTTTGGGGTAAACCGCAGATGGAAATTTGCAAATATTCCTGAATGTGCGAAAAATGGGAGCTAGAGGAAATCTAAGACCACCCTCGGGGCATCTACGTGCACACCGAAAAACCCTCCCATGAGCCAAAGCTCGATCACGGGGCCCCGACAGCACCACCGGGCCTCCGTCGGCAGATAACACTCCTTCCCACCCCGATTACATCGGCAGCGGTCGAGACGATTTAACGTCCCAACCTTTATACCCATCCCAAGCGGAGGGTATTTCCGGCACTCGCGCTAACACTGGAGATCTAGCCCCAAGGTATGGCACATAAAACCCTAATCTCAATAACTTCATCGAAGGGAGGGTGGAAGAAGATGTAGAAATCATACTTACTTTTTAAAGAAGGGCTCGTTGCTTGAGATCGGAAACAATTTAAAACTTCGGAAAATTTGGTCTTTTCTTTTGCCTTGAGCGAAGAGGAAAGAAAGTGAACATTTCTCAAGCGGGGCTATTTATAAAGTGAATTGGCGCCTAAAACTGACGTCTCAACTTCATACGTGCTTCCCCGCGATTGGATGTGGAGTTTACGTGCGCACGCGATTCGAGCGCCCAACTGCCGCCTGGCGCGTATGACGTACTCTACGGTAAGACAGACCGCCAGTCTGATCGTGTGATGATTACGTTGACCTCAGACGGCTCGGACCTCGGACCTCGCCCACGCCCACCTCCGACAGGCAGGCACCACTCAGGCCGGACCTCGGCTTTCCTCCAAGAGGCAGTCACTCAGGTCGGACCTCGGTGTCCTGCCAACAGACATCGCCCCCTACAAGAACATCCCCATCCATATCGGACCTCGACATCCTCCAGAAGTCAGCGCCGCTCATGCCACACCTCGACATCCCTAGAAGGGCGGTGCCACTCAGGGCGAACCTCGGTATCATTCGGCATGATATCCCTATCCAGGTCAGCCACTCAGGTCGGACCTTGGCGTTCTCCAGAAGAGTGGTGCCGCTCCAGATCGGCCCTCGGTGTAACCCATACAAGGGTCGCTATCCAGGTCGGACTTCGACTTCCTGTTGCAGAACACCTTTGTCGAACGACAGGCGACTCCACCTCGGTCCCCAACAAGCGACGCACGCCCAGAACGCCAAACCATCTACCTCAGTTCGAACCCAGGCGAACCGATCAAATCCTGACACCAAAGAAATCGAGAAACCTTTGACAACAACATCAGCCGAGCAACATCCTACCTTCGGCTTGGCTGTTCCTCGACTTTCGGGGGGGGCTATGATGGGATATGGCCCAACCACTCGGGCCCACTGACAGGCCCAAACGAGCTGGGCCTGACTTTAATGGTGGCCCACGCGGTTATGCCAAAGGCTCATCCCCCAAACCCTAATCAGCCACCAAAACCTAGCCCAGAGCAGTCGGCGCCACCTCCACGTGGCGCATGGAAGCAAGAGTCCTCCAGCGAAGGCTAAGAATCCCATGAGCGAGTGGAGCAGGTCCCTACATGGGAGGATCGGTTCCGCCTCAGGACCCCAAATATGTATAAATAGGAGTTAGATCGAAGGTAGAAGGGTTAGCAACTTCTTGAATACTAAGAGCTTTTAGCTATACTCACTTTGTAATCAAAACATAGTGAAAGTATTGAGAATCACTCCTCCGGTGGACGAGATCTCATTAACGATCAAACCACATAAAAGCCTTGGTGTTCTTTATCGCTTTACGTAAATCTCGCATATCTGCATATACTAGATTTATCAATCAACAAAAGACATGAAAATTTCATATGCATTGCTTAACTGAGAAATCCAATTCACGGATGCATAGTATCAGAAGATGTAAAATAAATAAATAAAAATGAATCACCCTTGAAATTCAAAATTAGAATAGGAATACCACCTCGCAAATTGCAAATACTTTGAGTGAAATTCTTTTCCTCAGGATTGGATGGTAACTAAATTAATTATAATCTGAGATTTATAAATTAGCTCATCTGGATTAGGCGAGCGGAAAAAGTGTCTTGCTATGTGTTTCGGGTTGGGCTCTGTAGACAATTAAAAATTGTTAACAAATTATATTATGCCACGTGTAAATCACGAATTAAATAATTAATTATATTTCTATTTGATTAATAAAATTTATTTCAAAATTAAATAGATATGTGATTAATATTTAATTTCATCGACGAATGAGAGAATGACATGTGGTAACGACACCTCGAAGAGGAATAACCACTCAAACTGCGTCAAATAAGCCCAAAAGGCCCATAAGTCTAAGCCCAAGCTCAAGCCCATGGTTTGGTGGCCCAAAGGCCCATAAGCCCACTAGCCTAAATCTATAAATAGGAGTGTTGGGGCTTCATAAATGATAAAGAGGTGAAGTGAAGGAGGTGAAGTGAAGTGAAGTGAAGATTCGAAGAGCTCAAGACACTCGAAGAATCTTCGGCGAAATCTTCTCCAACATTCGAAGTCTGCGAAATCTTCTCCAACATTCGAAGTCTTCTTCAAGCATTTAAGGCGTTCTTCGTGCAAATCACCACGTTCTTCGCCAAGATCATCCTCCAAATCAAATCAAAAATGGCTTTCAATTCGGAAACAAGGTGAAAATCCTCCGCATTGACGCTCAAACTTGAAGATCTTCAAACTTTCTTCAATATATCAAGCCAAATCCGACAGTTGCTCTGAAAATAAGGCAAAGATCCTTCAGATCAACATCATCAAATCCAAACTTCAAATTCAAGGAGATCAATGAATCACATCCCCTCCAAACAACTCGAAGAACATCAAGATCGTTCAAGAAATCCACATTGAAGAGAAGAATCAGAGGATAAAATAGAGATCGAATCCATATCAAATATATCAAATTCAAATTCAATTGATTTTGTATACAATTTTGTATTTATAAAATTTAAATATAAAAATTTGTGTTACAGGCTCCAAAGGCCGAATTAGCAAATGGTTAACCCATTATTTTCTAATAAAATAATTCAAAAATATCATTTGATTGATTTTTGACCTAAATCTGTTTTTTTTTTCAATTGGAAACGAGGTTTGGTAATTTCTTATTCCTTTCGAAATTTCACGTTAGGGTTTCAAACTTGAAATATGCCATAACCGTAATTTCAATCACTAGTTAAAAATTGGATTTGAATCGTTTTATTTTAATATAATTGTAAGCCATTTTTTCATTAGACGTGCATAATATCTATTTTATATATTAGCAAAATGGTTGCTAGTTTTGAATTTATATAATAAATATATATGTAAAAATTGAATACTATAATTTTGAAAAAAAAAGATAGTAAATGATTATATCTTATCCTATACTTCATCCATTCCCAATTTTTTTCCTAGTTTTTCTTTTTGGTATGCCCTTCAAACTTTTTCCTATTCCAAATATGGAAAACACTATCTCGTAAAATATTCTCTATTTATTATATCCAATAGCACTCTTTATTTATACCTTTTAACACATATGAGCAACCACTATGTCTCATTCTTACCTTCAACACTACTAATTATTTACGTATTTTATCATCTATGACTCATCACTAATTAATTTAACACCACACTAATGTGGAACCCTTACTTTACTCATAATACACTCAACAACTATTATTAAACATGTGTCAAGATTCCCAATAAGAAAAATGAGGACGGAGGTAGTATTAAATATGCAAAGTGATTATATATATATATATATATATATATATATATATATATTACTAAACTATCCTTAAACATAAAATAAGGATATCAAATATAATGGAAATTTATAGTAATAAATTGTTATTAGGATATGAATATCAATAAAGTAATGGCTGTATGCGTGAATAAAATTAGATAGGAATTGAATGGAATTTGGAATGTAATGATGATAAAAATGGAACATGTGATCCATATGGGTGGTATGTATAAAAAATGAATGAATACAAATGAAATAAAATAAATAAAATAATCATTACTTTTATAATTTATGTTATTATTATTGTAATAATAATAATAATTATTATTATTATTAATAATAATATTATTATTATTTTAATATAACTATTTATTATATTAATTATTATCTATTATGTTAATATTATTAATAACTATAATTTTATCACTATTATTATATTATAATTATTTGTTGTTAATAATTATTATTTATTTATTGTCATAAATACTACTTTTATATTATTATTTGATATTATTGTTAATTTTATAAGATAAAAAATAAATAAGAATAGTTTTGTTAAAAAAAAGTAAGTTTGATTAATCTCATATTCATGAGAATATGCATTTATTCGGGAATGTTGATTTATGCCTTAAAATCCATATGATTAAAAATGAATGCAGGAATAACCATTTCATTCCTGCATATCAACCGTCATCTAATTATTTTTATATTTTTAATAGATAATGTAGTATATTATATTACAATATTGCATAAATTTTAAATAGTTATACATATAATACGCGACTCAATTCTTGTAAAACAAGACTATTATATATATATATATATATATATATATAGGAGGATCAAATAGTAACTGGCACGAGATAGTATGTAGACTAATCTCATCCACTAATCTCATAGATCCTATGGTTCAGATTTTTTCGGACTTTTAAAGCTTAATTTCGCTGATTTTCGCTTCATTAAGGGTAGATTAGTAATTTGATTTGTTAGGTGATTGCGAAAAATATACTATGCATTTAGTTGAACTAAATAATACATTCAAATGAACAAAAAATGCATGCAATTGAACACAATAATGCATGCAGGTTTTTACAACTTGATTGCTATGTAATACAGAAAAACAAACCATGCATATTTTAAAACAAAAAACTGCATATGCTTGAACAAAGAACTGCATAATGTTGAACACGCAAATGCATGTGATATTGATTTGTTCATAATTTCTTCTCTAGTTTAGTTCAATTACTTTTAGTTTCATAATTCGAAAGAAAACAAATGATAAACAAGAAAGAAAGCAAATGATCAACAAGAAAGTGTTTGTGCATATTGAAGAAGAGGGAAAAGAGATATCAAAAATGATAATTTTTGTTTTACAACATGCTTGGGTTATATTTTGTTCTATGCATTTTATGTTTAGTCGATGCATGTTTTGTTTTTAATATGCATGCTATATATTATTATGCATATGCGAGGTTTACGTGTATTATGATGCATGTTTATGTGTATCAATATGCATATTCTTCATAATTGCATCATCTCGCCGCCTCTTCTCCGATTCACTTATTTCTTTGATTTCCGGCAAACTCCACCGTAAACCACCGTCTCCTACTCCAATTTTTGACGAACCGCCATAAACATCACCATAACCACCATCTCTTGATACCTCAATCTTCTCTCAAAATTATATTTATTTTTCTTCAATTTCAAGCAACTAATCAATGATTTTTCTGTAATTTCAGGCAACGATCAACCACCACGATTTTCGCCGTCGTGACAGCCACCATCGCGACCGCCTCCATTGTGTCATTGTTGTTGTCGGCTTCCTATTCTTCTCCGATGAACAATAGCAGTTGCAAATTAAGAAGAAGAAGAAGAAGAAGAAGAAGAAGAATGAGAAAATTATTGTATTACCCCTCAGTGAAAATAAAAATAAAAAATAAAAAAAATGTTATGCCACGTGTCGCTTGTCCATGATATCCACATGGCCACAATGTGTAGTCTAGATTGAGTACTACATACTATCTGGAGACCGGGTACTACGGGAACCCAACCCTATATATATATATGAGATTGTTCAGGTAGTAAATGATAATTTGGTAGGAAATGAGAATAAATCTGGGTCTTTGATAGGCTGGATAAACGGTTGAGATTTTAATTTCGATTGTGCTACAGTTTTTTGTTTTGTGTGTTACTTGGATTACTGTGCAGCACTAGAATCCTTCTTGTGCTACGCTACAATGAAATATGTGCTAAACTAATATATTTAGCATATGTGCTGCGAATGGATGAAATATGTGCCAAACTAACATGTGCAATATAGTAATTCTGATTGTGTGCTACACAAATATGAAAGATGTGCTACTATTCCTATTTCCTACATTAAGAAGTTTTCTCACCATAACTCACCCCTATGTATATATATATTTATAAATAGAGTGAGGTTCAAATAAGAACCAATTTTAACGTGAGAACTAAGAACTACGAAAATTATGTACGAACAAAATGAATTTGCTATGAAAGTTAATGAATCCGCTGTGAAAGTTACTGAATTTAAAAATTTAAAATTTTCACCAGGATTCGAATCCCATGAGAGACGAAAATTCTATTTTTTTGGATTCATTAATTTTCTCAGCAGATTCACCAAAATTTTACACCGAATTCATCATTTTTTGGTTGTCATGTTCTCACGATAAAAATAGTTCTCACGTTAACCCTCCCATATATATATATATATATATATATAGAAGAGGGATCAAATAGTACACGAGGCCGAGGTAGTATGTAGTACTCAATCTCATCCACTCATCTCATAGATCATATGATGGAGATTGTTTTGGATTTTTTAAGTCCATCTTCGCTGATTTCGCTATAGTAAGGGTAAATTAGTAATTTGATTTGTTATGTAATACGAAAATCAAATCATGCATGTAATTAAACATAAAACTGCATATAATTGAACATAAAATTGCATATTGTTATGCATAAAACTGCATGCGGTTGAATACAAAAGTTACATAATTTTTTTTGTTATGTGATATAGAAAAACAAACCATGCCTGTTTGAAAACCAAAAACTGCATACGCATGAATGCAAAACTGCATAATGTTAAACATAAAAATGCATAGTAGATTGATTTATCCAAAATTTATTCTCTCATTTTAGAGCGATTACTTCTAGCTTTATAATTCGAAAGAAACCAAATGATCAATAAGAAAAGTGTTTGTGCATATTAGAGAAGAGAGAATGAGAGATATTGAGAATGAAAAACCTATGAGTTTATGTTTTAAAGCATACATGCTTGTGTTTCGTAGTATGCATGTTGTTGTTTAATAGAATGCATATTTCTGTTTTGTAATATGCATGTTTATCTAGTATTATGCATATACAGGTTTATGTGTATTGGTATGCAGGTTTATGTCCATTAGTATGCATATTCTTTGTTGGGATATTCATCTCGTCGCCTCATTCTTCAATTTATCTCATTCTTCGTTTTTCAGCGAACTCCACCATAAAACACGGTCTCCTTCTTCGATTTTTGGCGAACTTCTTCTTAAACACCACCATAGTAATCCTCTCTCGATCCTTCAACATTCTCTCAAAATCTTCTTCTTTTTTCTTAAATTTCAGGCAGCTACAGCCATTGCCCAACCACTATCGTCATGAACGCCACACCACATCATCTTCATCGCATCATTCTTTGTCATCACGATCGCTTTCATCGTGTCATCGTCGCCACCTCTTCTCTTTATTCTCCAAATGAACAACAACAATTTTGCAACAGAGGAGAAGAAGTAGTAGAAGAAGAATAAATAATTACTATCTTGCCCTTAAACGAAAATTAAAATAAAAATAAAAACATCTTGCCACGTGTCGCTTATCTAGGTTATCCACATGAACACGTTGTGTGGTCTAGATTAGGTACTACGTCTACTTGAGGACCGGATACTTGGGAACCCAACCATATATATATATATATATATATATATATATATATATATATAGGGGATGGATCAAATGAGAACCCATATATCAATAGATCTAGATGCAATCTATGGTGTGGATTATCCTTAGTTTATCGTAATTTATATTTATTTATGCACGAAAATGTCATTAAGGTAATATATACATTTTCGCTTAATTATAGTATCCCTACGATCATGGGATTTATGTACTTATTTTCTAGTCAATAGAATTTTACCATATCCATTTTTTATTTATTTTTGATAACCGATTTTTTTTATAACCTCATCTCTACAAATACTTATTGAAAACGTTTTTTATGTATTTTGGTTTCGTCTCCATGGATTCTCCGGTATTTATGCTAAATGGATGATAATCAATGCACATCAACTAATATTTTACGCATATACAAGATAAGCATTTTTATATCCATGCATAATTTAATAATTGAATGTGCACATACAGAAAAATAACATAAGCATTTTACGGTTAATGTATTTTTTGACCTTGTGCATTTTTATACAATTTCTTATACGTATTTTTCTATAACCGCATGCACAATCATTATAATCATATGCACAACTACTATCTAGTTATGCATGTTAATCGATTCACGGAAATAACCATAGTTGTATCAAAATTGTAAGATTTGCAGTGCAAAATTCTAATTTGTTATATTAATTTTAAGGTAAAAAATATATTTTTACGTCAATTATAATTCAAGGTAGTTTTATAAATTTGATACTTTTTTACGTTAATTATTATTCAAATATAAATTCTCAATTTTATAAGTTTGATTGTTAGTTACTGTTTTGTTTTGCATAACTACTTACAATCATATGCATAACCATTACAATCATATGCACAACTACTATTTTCAGCAGAGAGAGAATGTGAATGAGGTAAATGCGAAAAATTAGGGATTAAGCGAATGAGTTGGATAAATCTTTAAATAGACCTTAATGCCCCTAACACGTTTAAAATCATAAAAATAGTATAAAAATAGTGAAATTCATTTTAAGTATGAATTAAATATGATCATTAGATTAGATTAAATTTAGGGTGATGATTAGTTCTTATTTCTTATCTTAGAGGAGTTCTCCTATAACCAACCTATATATATATATATATATATATGGGTTGGTTATGGTGAAAAGCTCTTAATGTCTGAAAGTAGGAATAGTAGATATCTTTCATATTGTGTAGACAATCGAATTAATGTATTGCATATGAAAGTTTAGCACATATTTCATCTATTCGTAGCACATATCTAAATATATTAGTTTAGCACATCTTTCATTGCAGTAGCACAAGAAGAGTTATAGTGTTGCACAATAATCCGTGTAGCACACAAAACACAAAACCAGAGCACACATTTAAAATTAAATCTCAACCATTGATATAGCAAATCAAAGGTCCAGATTCATTCCTATTTCCTACCAAATTATCTATTCCTACCGATCCATCTCCTATATATATATATATACGTAAAAACACGAGAATAAAAATGATAAATTATTATAAAGTTGATGAATCATTGAGAAAGTTATTGAATTAAAAAAAATAGAAATTTCTTCCCTCATTGGATTCGAACTCAAGGGAAAAAAATCCAGATTTTTTGGATGCAATAACTTTCTCAATTGATTCATCAATTTTCATGGCAAATTCATTTGATTCTTAATTTTTAGGATAAAAATGATTCTCATTTGAACCTAACTCTCTCATATATATATATATATAAGAGTTGGTTCACGTAAGAATGCAAATTTTAGTAATAAATAAGAATGCAGCATTGAACGTATAAAGTTGTTGCACCAAATTCGGTGCAACAACTTTATATTCAGTGATATACTTTATATGTTGAATTTGATGCAACAATTTATAAATTTAGTGCAACAACTTTATACGTTCAATACTATATTCTTATTTCTTATCAATATTTGCATTTTTACAAGATTCATCATATTATTTCAAGTTTGTGGTGACTTCATTGAATATCGTAGTACTTACAAACTAATATAAACATGAACATAACCATAAACATAATTGAATTTGTAAATATATCAGAAAGCAAGGCTCTTCCATGTGCTTTATATTATTTGTAATTAAAAAAAAGAAGCTAAATAACGGAATGAAGATTTGAAGCCCATTTACACTTCAATTTATTTATTGTATATATATTTCGTTACATTCACATTCTACCGATCACTAATTTACGTCATAAAATAGTATCTATCTGTTAATTAAGTCTATATACCAATATAGATGGGAGAGTTCACAATAATTGATAATTCTACGTGGCACTATTTACAATCTATCAAGGTGCAGAATCAGTTCAGTAACTGATTTTGACGAAATAAATTTATGTTTCTTATTTTCTAATTAATTATTAATTTTTTAATATGTAACGAGGATGATCATATGTTAGACACAACAACTAATATGGTATGCGATGAAATTTTGGATAAATTATAAGATAATTACAAACTTCATCTAAAAGGTAGTATTTGTTTTCTATTAATTTTTAAAAAAACTTATTATTAACTTTTAATAATATAGAAGCTATAATGTCAAAGTTAAAATTAAATAACTTTTCTATTTGTTTTCTATTAATTTTTTATTTGTTATCTATTTGTTTTCTATTAAATTGGTAATAACTTTTCTATTTGTTTTCTATTAATTTTTTAAAATAACTTAGAATTAAATAGTGTCTTAAAATCTTTACTTCGAAGCTATAATGTCAAAGTTATTTTCCTTTAAAATTCAAGAAGTTATGCACTAGTTCCTCAATGAAAGCCAAATTGCTGGGGCCGTGACAGTTCGATATAATCAATGGAACATAATAGCATCTTATTTTTTTAATGGTTTGAGATTGTCTGACACTTAACATTTTTTGGAGAGAAAATTACTAGAAAAGGATGTGTCAAGTAGTTTGCAGTTGAGAACTTTCCTAATTTAAGAAACGCCATAAATGAAACATCAAAATATTATGTGCATCAATAATGTATTAAACGTGTAAATAGAAAAATGTTTATTATGAGCAATAGATAAAATAGAACAATTAAAATAAATATAACACAAACACATAAAACGAAGATATTACTTTAAATGTTAAAAACACCAGTTGTAAATGGAGTAAATGATAAACAAGTAGATTACTATAAATGTCTTCTTTTTCTTCACACACGACCTTTAAGATTTTTACATAATTGTCAACTCATCATATCTAATGTCATATCAGTTTCAATTTGGCCGAAAACATAAATTATGATAAAATTACTACAATTAATAAGTTTGTGTATTTGTATATTCCTTTTAAAGTTTGTGTGCTAAACCAAAATCAATCAAAATTCGTGTATTTATATACTCCTTTTAAAGTCCGTGTGCAAAACTAAAATCACATCAAAGTTTATGTATTTATATGTCAGTAACCCTATACATATTGTCTATTTGATTGAGTCTGTCATTTTAATTTTTTATATTAATATCATTATTTACTGAAAATATGATGTAAGCTCGATTACTACACACACACACACATATATATATATATACTTCGAAAGTTCGATAATGACTATTAATAATAATCATGAAATAATTACAACTAATCACCAGAATTAACACACTTTATTGATGAAAATAATCCAGTATATATATATATATATATATATATATATATATATATATATATATATATTTTTTTAACTTTGTTGATTTAAGTTGTGTAGTATTTTGGGTTTTGTTGGATTAAAATAATTCATTGTTATTGGACCAGGAAGTTTGGGCCATAAATTATGTGTTAATTATTGAATTCAATTATTATAATATGGTTATTATTATTATTATTATTATTATTATTATTATTTAAAAATCAAATAACGTAATATTATGGTTAAAATGACATCTATGTTTAAAGAATGGAATGTTATTTTGAGTAAAATTTGTCTATATGTTTGAGTTTGTATTAAATTTTGATATTAATATCATATATTCAATGAAAATATAAGATAATCTTGATTAGTATTTTTTTTTATTATGTATGTGTAAAATATTCTAATTAATTAATTAATCCATTATAAAACACTTTCTTAACTAAGACGTATATACAACTTTTTTATATATATTTTTACAAATTTTGTGATCTTATACACACTGTATGATTCAACTTTTGTATAAGATAATGAGACAATATATGCGATCAAGTAAACAATTCAGATAGAATATCGAAATAGTGGTAACAAGAAAGATTGTATACAAGCTCAACCAATCTGCTTTTAGTATACAACTCCAACAAAATCTCCCACTTATACTAAACAAACTTTTAGTATACAATATGTCTCCTTACTAGCTATTACAAACACAATCACTTTGTTTCTCTCACTTACACAAAAGTGGGATTCATCTAGCGCAATTCAAGTCCTCGAACATGCATGTCGTAAAATATTAGCGGCAAATTCTCCGTGAATGGATCAATTAGGTTGTCCGCAGTACCAATTTTCTCTATAAGCACGTCTCCTTGTCGTATGATTTCTCGTATGATGTGGTACTTTCTCTCTATGTGTTTTGTCGTCTTGTGGACTCGTTGTTCCTTCGAGTTTGATACTACACCAGAGTTATCGCAAAACAATGTGATACTCTTCGACAAACGAGGTACCACACCTAGATCAAAGAGTTAATTCTTGAGCCATATCATCTCCGTATTAGCCTATGATGCGACTACATATTCATTCTTCATAGTGGAGTCTGCAATGCACCTCTTTGCACTCTGCTAAGATATGACTCCACCTCCCAAGGTGAACACATAGTCTGAGATAGACTTCATCTCATAACGGTCAGCTTGAAAATCCAGTCTGAATAACCCAAAGACATTAGACTATCTACCTAGTAAACTAATCTATAATCTCGAGTCATTTTCAGGTACTTGAGTATATGTTTTACCGCAATCCAATGAGCTTGTCTGATGTTAGATTGATATATTGCCAGTATGCCTATAGCATAGCATATATCTAGCCTCATGCATAGCATTACATACATGAGACTTCATACAGCAGAAGCGTAAGGAATGTGTCTCATTTCCTCTATCTCCATTGCATTCTTTGGAGACTGCTCCTTATATAAAGGAACGCCATATTTGAAGGATAGCAATCCCTTCTTAGTGGTTTGCATGTTAAATCGAATAATCACAGTATCAATGTAAGACGTTTGAGATAAGCTCAACATTTTCTTCTTGAGATCTCAGTAAACCTTGATCCCAAAAATGTACCATGCATCTCCTGAGTCTTTCATCTGAAACTGATCGGATAACTAGCTCTTTATGTCTGATAACAACTTCACATTGTTGTCAAGTATAAGGATATCATCTACGTATAGTGCAAGAAATATCACGTCACTATTGACATTTAAACTGTACACACAACAACTCTCGTTTGGCAATTAGGTAAAACCATAAGTTTTTACCACCTCGTCAAAACGCAGGTTCCATGATCGAAAAGTTTGCTTAAGTCCACAAATGGAGTTTTACACCGAATTCATCATTTTTTGGTTCTCACGTTTACCCTCCCATGTATAGAGTGAGAATAAAGTTACTGCAAAAAATCGCTCTTCATTGGATTCGAACCTAGGTGGTGTACAATGTCCTCATCTAGCAAAATAATGTATCACTGTAGATCTTTACGATCTAATTGCTGAAAATGGTTCTCATATTCTCACTTTAAATAAGATTTCTATTTGAATATTCTCATATATATATATATATATATAGAAAGTGATTATTGTAAAAATCTTCTTTAATGTAGAAACTATGAACTCATGAAATCATTTGAATTCATCGTGGAGTTGTATGAATTCATCAGTAAAGTGATGAATTCACCGTAAATTTTCACAAATCAAGGACTTAAAATGAGTCTCATTTTATACTTCAAGATTGAATTGCATTTGCTCAAATTCCTATATATATAAAGTGATTCGAGTAAAAACTTTCATAATGTGTTAACCTATTTTTGATTTCGACCCGATGTTTTAACTGTAGCAAATAATTATTTCAAACTTTTGACATTTTGCAATCAAAACTCGTCCAAATTTCAAAATGACCAAAGTTCCAAAGTTTCGCTGTTCAATTCTTGACTTGAAAAATCAACAACTAAGTCAGTAACATATTCAATAAAAGAAACATTTCAACATATAAATCAAGTCTAGCCCTTATCAACACGAAAATTCTTATTACGAGTCCTTTTTATTTAGATAGCACATATAGGGATGTCATGGATATGTTTGACTCGGACCGAATCACTAAATAAATAATGGTTCTGGTTCTAGAACTGACCCATTAGATACTGGATCCGGATCGGACCCGATCATCAATTATGAGTCTTAAGCGGTTCGGATCTGAGCGGTCTGGAACCCGAACCAGATCAGAATCAAAACCGTTGCTTTATAATTTAATGGACTTTGAGTGATTTCGGATCGGTATGAATAAAATTAGCTTATTGATAAGTCTACTTAAACTTAGGCTTGTCAATAGATGAGTTTTACTCGGATCAGAATCAATAAATAAGTATTGGTTCCTAACCGGACTTGGATCGGACCGACCATCAAACTATCGATCTAAACGATTCGGTCTAAAGCGGTGCGAATCGAACGGAACGAAACCACTACATTAAAATTTAAAAGATTTTAGCGATTCGGATCGATTGGTAAAACTCACCCATCATCATCCGTAAGCACATCCGTGTGATGCACGAAGACCTCAACTACTATAAACACTTTGCACAATGTGTGTTGAGTTTTCTCGTTGACGCAAGTAATAACAGCCCTTGGCGACGACACGATTTTCAAGCATTCACTCATCAATCCACACATCCCTCTCTTGCCCAACACAACATAAGCCCAAGTCCTCGACACGCTAAAACTCCTTCACCAATTATAGCTATTACAAATGGAGTGTAAAACCTCATTCATTTCTAAACTAATACAAATATAATAATATACGTGGATACTCTTATCTTTTTATAGTCTAATTTCCAATTTTTTAACATTATCAATCATGGTTTAAGGTTAGTGGCAGCTGTTACAGTTGTATCTACTCGCTCCAAACTTCCCACCCAATTCCATTTCATTACATTCTATTCCAGATCTATCTATGCTTTTCCCATTTTATACGTAAATTATTTCCCCAAATAAATACCGTACTTCCCAATATACACCTCTCCACGGACACAAACACAGTCACTGATGTCACAGCCCAACTCCACCACTTCTGGCGGCGGCGCCACCGCGATGGATTTCCAACGAAGCGTGAAGCTTAAGTACGTGAAACTGGGCTACCATTATTTGATGACCCATTTCTTGGGCCTATGTCCAATCCCTCTGATTGCATTCACATTATTCCAAATTTCGAAAATGGATTATGAAGATTTGGAAAATTTGTATCTCAATCTCAAGTATAATCTCGTGAGCGTTTTGTTTTCTCGGGCGTGCTGGTTTTGGGGCGATGGTCGGGTTCATGACCCGCCCAGATCCGTTACCTGGTCGACTACGCGTGCTACCGCCCGCCCGACAACCTCCGGGTCGAGTTCTCCAAATTCATGGAGCACTCGCGGCTCACGGGCGACTTCGACGAGTCGTCGCTCGAGTTCCAGCGGAAGATTCTAGAACGTTCCGGCCTCGGCGAGGAGACCTACCTCCCCGAGGCACTTCACCGCCTCCCGCCGCAGCCTTCGATCGCGGCGGCGCGCGCCGAGGCCGAGCAGGTGATGTTCGGCGCGCTCGACAGTCTCTTCCGCGCCACAGGCGTCGCGCCGAAGCAGATTGGGGTGCTGGTGGTCAATTGCAGCCTATTTAACCCTACGCCGTCGCTCTCCGCCATGATCGTCAACAGATACAAGCTACGCGGCAACATCAGAAGCTTCAATTTAGGCGGGATGGGATGCAGCGCCGGTTTAATCGCCATCGATTTGGCGAAGGACATGCTCCTGCTCCACCGCAACACCTACGCCGTCGTCGTCAGCACCGAGAACATCACTCAGAATTGGTACTTCGGCAACAAAAAATCCATGCTGATCCCCAATTGCCTCTTCCGCATGGGTGCCGCCGCCGTCCTCCTCTCCAACCGCAGCTCCGATAAACAGTGGTCGAAATACAAAATCCTCCACGCCGTCCGCACGCACAAAGGCGCCGACAACACCGCCTTCCGCTGCGTCTACCAAGAGCAAGACGACGACGATCATCGGAAAAGCAAAATTGGCGTATCGCTGTCGAAGGATCTGATGGCGATCGCCGGCGACGCGCTGAAATCAAACATCACCACGCTGGGCCCGCTTGTGCTTCCCGTGAGTGAGCAGCTGCTGTTTTTTCTAACCCTCGTTGCCCGCAAAATCGTGAACCCTAAAATCAAGCCCTACATACCGGATTTCAAGCTCGCGTTCCACCACTTCTGCATCCACGCCGGCGGCCGGGCCGTGATCGACGAGCTGGAGAGGAGCCTCCGACTCGAGGCGCTCCATGTGGAGGCATCGCGGATGACTCTGCACAGATTCGGGAACACTTCGTCCAGCTCGATTTGGTACGAGCTTGCTTATATTGAGGCGAAGGGAGGGTGAAAAGGGCAGCGCGTGTGGCAGATCGCGTTTGGGGTGGATTTAAGTGCAACAGCGCCGTTTGGGAGGCGCTCCGCAATGTGAAGCCGTCGCCGGATAGCCTGTGGCTCGACTGCATCGACCGCTACCCGGTCGAGCTAGCCCAATGACTCAAATTTCAACTCGGTCCAAATTCTCTATTTTAAATTGTGTTTTTTCCTCAGAATACTCAGGCTTTCAAAATAATATTTGTATAATTTTGGTGTCTTGAGCATGTGTTGAAAGTATTGCAACTAGGAGAATGGATATGGTTTGGATTAGAGGAATTAATTTGATGAAACAGTCAAAGAGTGATCTTATTTTAATTATATTTCTTTTTCTTGGTTCTTTTGCCGGAATTGTTTTTTTATATGACGCTTATTTCATGTAAACTAAATTATGCCGCAATATAGTAAAACATACATGATGCTTACGGTTTTTGTTGTAACGGTTAGTTTTCGTTGTTACATCGAGATTTTTTTTAGAAAATGCGGTTTCATGATCTCATAATTTTGTTATTTTATTAATTAAGTAAACATATACTAATCTGTTACCTCTTTGGAACTTATTTTCTTGTGTATGTAACATACTATAATAAAATAAATACATCTTATTTTTCAAACGTGATTTTCTTGATTAAGTTCGAATCAGGCAAATTAATTTCTAAATTGGTGTTTCAAATATAATTTATCTATTTTATGTGATTTGCAGACTATTATATATAAATAAATTTTATCCTTAAGTGTACTTCGAATAATGATCGCATATTTCGGTTGTATAAACAAGTTAAAAATACATGTATACAAAATTCACGGTCAAAGAATACTTCCTTCGTCTTTTAGCATTCAAAACTTTTGCCCTTTGGATAATACTATTTGCTGTTCAGATAAGGTCACATGGCGAGCACATGCATCTCATTAATCTGATAATTAAAAAAATATCTAACTTGTTTATGTTGATGGAAAATCGTAGGAAACATAGTCCTAAATGGGAAAAATATATATATGAGAGATGGTCAAATGACAGATTTTACAGACGAAAGAAACATATGTATGAGAGAGAGAGAGAAGGGGTCCAAAATATTTCATCTGCAAGATTCTTTGTTTAAAATATTATGGGAAACCATAATTTAAGTGCGTGAGTATGGGTCAAATGAGGCTACCCATAAAAATGCTGCTTTGTATTTATTAGCATTGTTTTTTTGTTTCTTTGATACTTTTTTATGAACTTTTTATGGGGGCAAATCTAAAGTTGACCAACATTAAAAAATTTGTTGGTCACTCCTATAATATTGTGTAAGTAATAAAATATTCCCTTACTCACGGAACAATAAATATGAAACGGAAATATAGGAGACACGATTATAAATGAAAAAAAATGAGATAGACATATGACAGAATCTAAACAAACTTGAAATAAAATGGCAGCCGAGTCGAGAGTCATCTCTTCATAAGACGAGATAAGTTGCAATCGTCTTCAAAGATGAAACAACTTCATCTTGTTGATCGCAATACTGCAAACCGACGAGTTCCGACGAACTGAATAGACAAAACAACATGATGATGTCAAAAGGATTCACATACAAAGGATCTTTTTGTTTTTGTTTTTTTTGGTCAATTAATACAGAAATTTTAAAGGCTGCGTCACGGTGGACTCGAACCCAAGACCTTTGGCCTCGGGCATTAACCACTCTACCACTAGGCCAACATACACACACACAAAGGATCTTTTTCAGTGTGTTTTGATGCAGATGCAGTCTATCATATTTATAGGCACATCCTTTGTATTAGGAGCCTGTTGGAATCAGTTGCACTAGAGTTATGTCTTCCCATTACTATTGGAGAGTTACTAACGATTTCTGGAAATCCTGGGGAATAGACAGTCGTTACCCACGTTTCCAGCATATGTCATATCGGGACATAGCCCAACCATTGCTTGGGTGCACCTGTTCGTCACCCACATCTCCTGTCGAGATGGCACCCGAACGTTACCCGACACGGTGGTCACATTTCCTATCAGAAGGGAAGATGCAACAAGCGGGGGACTGTGTCACCACCTATCACTAATGCACATAATTATTGTATGCGTATTAATGAACCTACTTATATATTTAATTAATTGGTGCTGATTACTCAAGGTAGAATAAACATTAAATAATCTATGCTATCCACTTTATCCTATAACTTCATAATTAAGTGACCAACTTCAATCTACTACAATTATCTATATATCAATCTCATCCCATTTAATCCCACAAACTCAAGCATATCATCACTCGAAAAAACCGGTCAAAACAAACCGCTACTCACTTAATATATATGTTAATATATATGTATATATATGGAGTGATTATTCTAAAACACTCCTTAATGTTTAAACTACAAACTCATTAAATCGTTTGAATTTGGGAATGAGATCAAATACAAACCAATCTTAGAGTATAAAATATGAACAATTTTTATCCCTTGATTCATGAAAATCAACGGTGAATTCATCATCTTATTTGATGAATTTAAACACCTGGGCTCGAATCTCAAGAGGAGAGAATTCTTATTTTTTGAATTCAGACACTTTCACATCGAATTCAAATGATTTCATGAGTTCGTAGTTTATATGTTAATGATGTGGTCCATCTATTTTTTTTTTGTAATCTAACAGTCAAGATTAATTATAAATCTGTATTGTCCTCGTATTTGATTTTGTTAGTAACAGTTTAATCCTATAATCAAGGGATTTTATATATTCATTTACGGTAATTATTCTCATATGTACAATCAGTACAATTACATGCACAACAATATAAATTACATGAACATAACAATGAACTGAAATGTGATACCATGCACAAAAACTACGATTACATGAACAACAACATGTATTACACGAACAACGAAGAATAGATAGTAAAAGATCCAAATAGCGAAAATTTAAGAATTTGACTATTTTTATCATTAATTAATTATGAATCGTGTGATCTTATTCAATCTAACGGTAGTTATTGGTTCTTAGTTCTTATTTAAGATGTAGTTCTCTCTATAACCAGTCCATATATATATATATATATATATATATATATATATGGTTGGGTTTCCGTAGTACCCAGTCCCCAGATAGTATGTATTACTCAATCTAATCACATATTTTGAACACGTGGCCGCACCACAAGCTGACACTTGGCAACTCTTTTTCCTTTTCTTGTTTTTTCAAGAGGCAAAATGAGAAGAAATAAAATCAGCCTTCTTCTTCTCCCCATTGAATGCAGCGGATGACGCTGACGGTGACGAGAGCAGCAACATACACCAAACAACAACAAACAACATATTTTGAAAGAAAGAAAAAGAATTAAAAAAAACTGAGAACAAAATTGATGGATTTTGAGGGAAAAAAATAGAAGATGAATTTGATAGATGATTAAGAATCAAGAGAGATGGTGGCTATGACGATGGTTCACGACGAATTCGTCGGTAATCAGGGAAAGAGACATGGGAAATGATGGAGAAGGATAAATGAGAGATTTGCTGTCGAAAACCATAAAATTGCATTGAACAAAACATGAAACTACATTGAACAAAACATAAAACTGCATGTTGGCACGAAACACAAACATCCATTTAACAAAACACGTTCATGCATTTAACAAAACATGTTTATGCATTTAACAAAGCATGTTCATGTATTTAACAAAACGTAAAAAAGCATTGTTGGCCAACAGACGCGCGAGCGAGCGCCGGAGCGACGCGCGAGCACGAGCGCATGCTGGGCGTACCCGTGCGTTGGGCGTGAGCTTCCAATCACATGCATTATTGCGTTCAACTGCATGCATTTTTGTGTTCATTTGAATACATAAGTCAGTTCAACTAAATACATGGTTTGTTTTTCGCAATCACATAACAAATCAAATTACTAATATACCATTATTATAGCGAAATCAGTGAAATTAAGCTTGAAAATCTGAAAACTCTCAACCATAGGATCTATGAGAGGAGTGGATGAGATTGAGTATTATATACTATCTTAGGTACGGGTATTATGTGATCCCTCATATATATATATATATATATATATATATATATATATATATATATAGGGGTTGGTTATAGAGAACCACCTCTTAGATAAGAACTAAGAACCAATAACTACCGTTAGATTAAGTAAGATCGGACGACACATAATTATTTAATGATAAAAATAGCCAAATCCCTAAATTTTCGTTATTTGGATATTCCACATTCTATTTTTCGTTGTTCATATAATTCATGTTATTATGCATATAATCATAGTTCTTGTGCATGCTATTCATTCCAATTCATTGTTATGTTCATGTAATTCATGGTGTTATGCATATAATAGTAATAATTATGCATACGAGAATAATTACGAAAATCAATATACAAATCCCTTGATTTTAGGGCTAAACGGTTATCATTAAATTATGAGGATAATTAACTATTTATAATTAATCTTGAAATTAGATTATAAAAATGAATGGACCACATTAGTTCTTAGTTCTCAAAAAAGTTGGCGTTCTCATTTGATCCACTCCCTATATATATATATATATATATGAGAAGGTTTAAATAAAAATATCATTTAAAGTGAGAATCATTTTCAGCCATTAGATCACGAAAATCTATGATGATGCATCATTTTGCTAGATGAGTCCATTGTGCAATTCGAATCCCATGAGGAGCGATTTTTTTTAATAGTAACTTTCATGGAGAATGTATTGTTCTCATGTTTATAGGATAACAAAGGTTTTTACAATAATTCACCCATAAATATATATAGTTAGGTTCAAATGAGAACTATTTTTATCCTAAAAACTAAGAACCAAATGAATTCATTATGAAAGTTGATGAATTCATTGGGAAAGTTACTGAATCCAAAATTTAAAATTTTATATCCGGATTCGAATCTCATGAGGGACGAAAATTCTATTATTTTGGACTTAGTAAATTTTTCGACGGATTCATCAACTTTCACATCGAATTCATCATTTTTTTTGATTCTCACGTTACATTAACCCTCTCCTATTTGTATATACACAATCTCCAATATATTATCGTTATAGTTGGCAAAGTAGCAGGTTTGTCGGGCTTTTATATTTTTCGGGCCTAAAAATATGAAGTCCAAACCAGCCCCGCGGGCTTTCAGGCGAGCGGACTTTTTTTAGATCATTTTTCTATTTTTAATATATAAAATTAATATTTTTAATTCTAAAAAAATAAATAATTATGTAAAATATAATTAATATTACTAAAAAATTATAGACATGTATATTAAATAATATTATAAATATGTATATTTAATAGAACACCGGGCAAGCTTTTTTAGCCCGAAACCCCGAGCTTTTTTGGCCCGAAGCCCGTTAGAACCAGGGTTTTTTTCGTGCGGGCTTTTTAGGCCCAATTTTTTTCGGATCTTTAATTTTTAAGCTCAAACCATCCCATACCCCGGATACCCCGAGTAGGTTTTTCGGGCCGGACTCATTTTGCCGGCTCTAATTATTGTAAAAGTTATAGTTACGCCGACTTGAGTTTTATTTTTTTGTTTTATTAATAATACAAAAAACTTAGACATAATGAGATAGTTATTTAGAAGTGAGTGTTTCACGTGAAAGATTAATATGAATGCTTCACTTAGTTTTTATCTAACCGACACTATGGGTTATTGATTGTGCTTAATATGACCGGATACTATGAGTCTTAATTAATAATGCTTGGTTGGATGCTAACCTTTTTTGCAGGGCAAACTTTCTGCCTAGAGGCACATTGTCCGATCATTCGTCGGCTCTGATCACTCTCTTTGGAGATGTCACCCGGTACCACCGTTCGTTCAAATTCTTCAACATGTGGATGAAGCACCCAGACTTCAAACGCATTCTTGAAGAAAATTGGAATGAGCAAGAGAATGGTCGAACTCAGTGGATCTTGGCTGCAAAGTTGAAGAGGATGCAGCGCATATTCAAGGAGTTCAATTTCAAGGAGTTCAGCCATCTCACGGAGAGGACGAGTATCTCTAGAGCTGCATTGCACGACGTGCAATTAGCTCTGGACAGTGACCCCATGAATGGGAATCTGTTGGAACAAGAACTCGGTCTTCGAAAGAAGACTAAGTTCTTGGAAGAGGTTGAGCGTAGTTTCTTCAAGCAAAGAACGAAGAACATGCACATCAACCTCTCCGACAGATGCACTAAATTCTTTCACTCTATGGTGAAAAGAAATCACACGCGTAACACCATCTCTTTCCTGTGCAGGGATTTGGAGGAGCCGACTTATGACATGGAGGAAATAATCAAGGCTTTTGAGACCTTTTATACCGATCTCTTCGGTGTAAAGGTTCCCACGAGTGGATTTGATCCTACTGTGTTTGAGGAAGGCCCGCGGCTTGATGAGTATGACAGGATGGACATGGTTATGGAGGTGTCCCAGATCGAGATTAAGAATGCGATGTTCGACATTGCGAGTGAGAAAGCACCGGTCCGGATGGCTACCCTTCAGCCTTCTTCAAAGAGAACTGGGAAATCGTAGGTCAAGATGTGGTCTTGGCTATACGGGAGTTCTTTGAGAAGGGGGTCCTGTTGCGGGAGTTCAACCACTCGGTGGTGACTCTCATCCACAAGAAGCATCACAATCCAACTGTAGCTGATTTCAGACCCATCGCGTGCACCAATGTCATCTACAAGACCATAACGAAGATCCCGATCGAGAGGATGGCGTCTTTGATGGGCAAGATCATTGATCCAACAAATAACTGGTTTGTGAGAGGACGGAACATCTCGGACAATATCTTCTTGGCTCAGAGCTTCTCGAGAGGCTATGAGAGGCAGATCACCCGAGATGCATGATGAAGATTGACCTACTGAAGGCATGACTCGATATCTTGGGAGTTCCTCGACAGCATTGGATGGGTTGGGTTTTCACCCATGTTTCACCTATTGGATCATGACATCGTCACCTCGGCGACATATCGCTAGCCATTAATGGAGGACACATGGGTTCATCAACGACAATGAGGGCTTAGGCGGGGTGACCCGATGTCACCCACTTTGTTCCTTTGTGTATGGAGTATCTTTCCGCATCAAAGAAACGAACAAGGAGTTGGATTTTCAATTTCATCCAAGTGTAGTACTTCAGTTATTACACATCTTGCCTTCGCTGATGACTTGTTACTTTTTGGCAGGGGTGACATTTCATCGATGGAGGTCCTTTCAGACTCGCTTGGAGACTTTGCAAATGCATCTGGATTGAAGATTAATAATCATAAGTCACTGATATTCATGGCGGGAGTTCGACCATTTGAGAAGCAGGCAATCTTGGATTTGTTCAGCTTCCCATTGGGAGAACTCCCGACAAGATATCTTGGCATCCTCTATCTTCAAGGAAACTAGGAGTCACTCGAGATAGTGGACTAGTGGAGAAGATAGCGTCTTGTATCCACCGTTGGTCTAATCTTAACTTATCTCTTGCAGGACGGTGGAGTTGATTCGCTCGGTTCTGCAAGGAGTGGAGTGCTTCCGTTGCAGGTTCTTCCTCTGCCGGCCACCGTCATTGATCGCATCAATACGATGACCAGGAGGTTCCTGTGGGGTTCGACACACTGTCCAGTTGCTTGGAAAGCCGTTTGCTTACCAAAGGATGAATGAGGTCTTGGTCTAAGAGATCTCTCGACTTGGAACAAAGCTCTACTAGCAAAGACCTTGTGGAACATCCATACCAAGAAGGACTCCCTATGGATCCAGTGGATCCATGCAGAGTACTTGACGACCACCACCATATGGGAGTATCCTAATCACATTCGTTTATCTCCCCTTCTTAAGAATATTCTCATGCTTCGTGATCGTTTTTTGCAGGATTCAGGAGGTGATCATGATAGAGCCGCAGATCTTCTTAAGAGTGTTTTGGATCCAAAGGACGAGTCTGCATATCACTACCTCCGGAGAAGGGAGAGGCGATCTTGCACAAGCGATTGGAAGGACTACATACCGCCTAAGTTTTCAATCACCATGTGGTTTGCCATGCGAGGAAGACTTAAGACGGTGGATAGATTGAGATACATGAATATCTCACGGTATGTACCGTTGTAATGTCCATTTGGAAACTCACGATCATTTGTTTTTAAGTGTAAGGCACGGAGGCGGTTTGGAAGAAGATCAAAGAATGGCTCCATCTCCCGAGGAGTATGACTACTATTGCAAGTGCTATCAAGCACATTAAAAGGAGAAGAAGGCGGGTCACTATCATCCTTCGAGCTAAGCATTGGATTAGCAACTACGGTCAATCACATTTGGTATGCGTAACAAGATAAACTTGAGGACATTCCCTTCAATGTGAAGACCATTGTGAAGAGCATTCAAGAAGACGTTTATGCTGTTTTATATTCTATGTATTCTGTGGATCTGGTTGTTTCGCATTTTGAGATTGCTTTGTAGTGAACTGAGGGATGTCTCAGTTTTGTTCTTGGATCCACTTTTGGGATGCCATATATTGTATTTCATCTTTATTAGTTGTTTTTGGTGTGTGTGTGTTGAGGGACTGCTTAGGCCCAACCAAAGCAGTGCACCTCATGTGTTTGCATGTGTTCACATTCCCAATCCCCTGTGCCCGCGATCACACTGCACAAGGGCACTCTTTTCCCCACTGGTCATGGGGTTTTAATGAGGCTCGCCTTCCTGCGTCCTGAAAGGGGTTTGTTGAGGTGGTTTTTGTTTCTTTATCGCTTTCATAGGTTGAGCGAGTCGCTCTTTGGCCTATGTGTTTTGGCCCTTAGGTCTTTTATCCCTCCCCTTGCCTTCTTTCTACGGAAATTTGGTTGTATCCCCCTCGGGTATGCCTGAGTTCGGTTTGTAACATGTTCTCCCGTTTTATGTTATTTCGTACGTTTTGACCAAAAAAAAGATTGTGCTTAATATGTTTGATAGATGGAAAGTTGTTTGGTGCCTAATGTTTTGAAGCATGAGATTAGCAAATGTTGTTTCTTAAGCATGAGAGAAATTGCTTCTACATTTCGAGTATTAGAAATTGAAAACAGAGAAACCTTAGTCACGAGCCTTGCAGTTTAATAACAACACTCTCTTCTACGATGGAGTAAACAAAATTAGGTCTCTAATTTCTCATTTCTACATAAAAACTAACAACACTCTCTTCTACGATGGAGTAAACAAAATTAGGTCTCTGATTTCTCATTTCAGCATAAAAACAAAATCTTTTTTGCTATTTGGTTGGTTTTGTTGGACTTCATTCAATCGATTTGTTAAAAATTGGTCGCATCTTTTTGTCGCATATATGTAATTACAAACACTTGTGTAAGAATTGAACCGTCAAATAGGTCGAACATATGTCGCCAAGTCCATATTTAGAGACATATTTATTATTTTATTGGTGTTTTAAAATATTTGAACGAATTATATTTAATTTCATCATTTTTGACTCGCCAGATTGTCTTTCCCAAAACTTTTCCTTATATAAAATGGTTAATATAAAACTTTAAGTAATTACTTATAAATCCTAAGTTTGAGAAATAAATGTAAATTAAATTTCTTTTAAATAAACTAATAATCGCACATAACTTGCATATCAAGTTAGAAAACTATTTTAAAATAAAGTAAATATTTGAATAGCACGACTGATCTGACTTTGACCAGTTCAACTGGCACTCTAATATGAAGTTTCTCCAATCTGACCGGTAGGCTTTCTTAACGGGTAGTTGGGCATTGGATATATTGGAAATCGAATCGATGATGTTGATTATTGGTTACCCAATAATTAACATTTAAAAATATAATTTGGTAACGTTTTGTAAATTTGAAGATTTTGATTGTCGGGTATGTCCAAATTAACCAAAATTAATATTTATATATGTATTTTTTTTAAAATCTAATGAATTTTGAATTTAAAAATATAATTTGGTAACGTTTTGTAAATTTGAAGATTTTTATTGTCGGGTATGCCCAAATTAACCAAAATTAATTTTTATATATGTATTTTTTTTAAATCAAATGAAATTCAAAATTCATTTTTTAATTATTATTGTCTTTATTTGCTTTTTCTATTTTCAGCTCCTCCAAAATCAAAACCCTACTCTCACCCTAAAGTAGAAGCCCAATCCACCGACCCCGTCGAGCGCCGCCGCCTGCACAACAGCCACCCACCAGACGTTGCCCCATTTCCAATCTTTACTGTCTGGCGACTATATCCCGAGCTCACACCGAACTCACCACAACCCGCCTCCGCATCATGTAATTTCTCGTTTCTATGTTTTTGTGCTCTAGGTATTTCATATTTGTGACTTTGTTTTGGATTTCATATGTCCGAGATGATTAAGATTAGAGTATCTAAGTGAGTTCAAAGCCTATTTTCGATCAAATTTTACTGAATATTGGAATATAAATTGAGGTGTGTTTCCTCTATTGGGTTTACAATGATTCTTGTTGCATCAAGCTTCACTTATTAAAAATGAAATGTTGAGAGTCAATGGATTTTTGTTAATTCGATTATCCAACCGATTAACCGAATCGATTAACTAATTAACTGATCGGTATTATAATCAGTTGTTGGAATTGAGATGTTTCGATTTCGGTTAACCGAAACAAAACCGTAAAGCAGGCCTACAGACCGGAGCGACAGCTGATTTCTAATCAAACCAACGATTGGATCCGAAATTGAAGATATTATTTGAAAGCTTTACATAAAAGTGGCATTCTTTTTCCCCTTTTTATAACCCACTAATATCCAAGTCGCTAACGCCTTATGAATAAAGTTAAGATATTGAGATGTAAACATTATTTTAGCTAACGTATGCACATTTTTTCAAAAATAACACGTACTTTTCAATAATGACGGATTAATATCTAATAATTTGACTTCAATTCTAAATCTAGAATGAATATTTTTTTCTCAATATCCAAAAATCACGTTGGCAACTATAAATCTACACGGAAAATATACTAAAATAAAAATTAATTGACTTTCTGCATATTAATAATAATGTTTGCATTAAATACATTGATAGGACATTGTCGATAGGATTGCTTTATATATATAAAGGAATAATGTAGTTTACTTAGATTAACTTATATACAAAATAAATGGAGAGAATCCAAAGCAGCAGAAGTTGTGATCCGGGCTCCACCACGATGTCCCAGTATTTGGCACAAAAGGACTCTTTTTATCTGCTTATCCTCAAATGGTATAATACATAGATTCTTGGCCCATTTTTATAACTTAATAAATTAGACAACAATCATTCACACATATAACATATTCTGTATAATAGTATATTCTCCATTTTCTTGATCAAATAGAATTGTTTGACAGAACTCTTTTTCCTCATCAGAATTTTCCACACTAAAACTCTTCTCCACAAGATGTTAGTGACAACAATCAAGTTTAAGATATTATTTTGATTTTCTCCACAAAAATGATTGTGATTCGTATCTAACCACTCACTCTTACAAAATAAATTATACTGTGGTTTTTATTTTACTTATTGCTATTTACGATATAAAAAAAGTGTATGTGTGAAAGTGTATATATTCTGTTCCAGTGGGAATTTATTCTTGAATTGGGGCAAAAACGGTTTGGACCAATTTGGAGTGGGCGAAAATCTGGGAACATTTATACGATGGCCCAATAATGAGTGATTGGCTTTTGTCCAAATGGAATCGTGTAATAAATTGACATTGAAAAGGGACTTTATTTTTCGTCATCTAGAATTTTATTTGAGCTTTTTTGGAAGATTTGCTATTTTCCCGATTGTGATTGTGAGGACTGGGACTAGGAGGGACCACTGTTTCTGTTTCGTTAGCAACGGCTGTTTTTGAAAAATTACTTGCACTATGTTTTAGTTTGATTTGATGCAGTAAAGTAAGATACATATGAAATTATGTTTTCGGTTTTACTTCATTGATACGAAATAAATTCATAAGATAAGGGTTTATGATTGTTGATTAAGTTTCGTTGATCATAAAGGACTTACAGTTACTTTCTACTTTTTATTTTTAGTTAATTAATGTAAATTCGGATATTTTATTTCATATTTTACTTTCTACTCAATGCTCGATATGGATTTTCTTTTTTCTTTTTCAAATTTTTTCGTCACAGCATTTTTTTCGACCGTCGAGATATTTGGGAGAGTCGAATTCACTATTAATCGAAATGTGTGGTCATTGTTGTAATATATCAAGCAATTCTTGTCAAAATTTGTTCATTATTTCACAATTAAGTCCACGAGCAGGGAAACTTTCCATCTCATTTGACCGATTGTTCTTTGCGCCACATAAATTATTAGGTTATATTAAGCATCGGATTGGAATTAAAAATTAAACCAAATTTTAGGAATAATTTGAGAATTCCTTTAAGAAAAGTCTGAAGTGGGATGAAATTTAAGAAATATTGTTCAATACTTAAATATCTCTGTCAGAACTGATTATTGTCTAAATTTGTTTTGAACAGATCTATTAACTTAGTGTATAATTAAATATGTGATTGGAAATTGTACCTTTTTTAAAATTATTAAAATTAAGGATAAAGATTTTGAATACATATTATATAATTACATAATACCCCTGAATTTTAAATAAATTGATTTTATTAAATAATTATATTAAACAATGACTAATGTGCCTTTTACATATTTAAAATATTTTTTTCTTATGTTTCTTATTTATGTTTTTAAAGAAATATATCTAAACAAATTTCCGTAAAATTTTCCATTATGTTTAACAGATTTGATAAAAATGGTTGAGTTTAAGTTATTTAAGTTTAAGTGTTGCTTGTCACGAACAATAATAAATATTAGGCCAAAGTATAATACAACAATAACCCATTAACTGTCTTGTCAATTGTCATATAATAACTTCCATAAAGAAAATAAGGTCAATATACATGCTGATTTCACGAAACTAATTCCAACATTATGTAGGTGATTACTATTCATTTAAGTGCTATAATGACAAGTTGATTTAATTACAATGTCAAATATAATGACTATAGCATTCAATTAAACATTAGAAATTTTAAATAAATTATGAATTATATAATAAATAATTATATTAATGAAAATACACGGTGACAATCATAATTTAGTATTAAATTATAAAATTAACGTAATATTGATTGAAAAAAGGGTATATTATAATTTGAAATTTCAGCATTGGATTAGCATTCAATTAGTCTCCTGCATTGAATTAGTCTCCTACGTATTTGGATAATGAAAATCCTATTGAAGTTATCTCCAAATCGCAAGATAATGACAAATCTTAGCTACTTCAATTTTTTAAAAAATCCTAAACATTTTCGTACCCAATGAAAACAGAATGACGCAAAAGATAAAAAAGTAAAATACAAATAAAAATAAAAGAAATTAATTATTTAATTTCAGTAATACTGTTAAAGAACAAAAAAGGCCCATTATGTAATTACATAATATGTAAATTTATGAAAGCCCTAAAATTAAAAGTGAGAGAGTATTGAGTTAGGACCACCAATTAATCGAACACCCAATCAATTTGAGCTGCGCCCTTTTTTGTAATTTCTGCTGCCCAGGCAGATACTATGGTCAACATCACATACAAATCAAGACAAAAAATGAAGGATATTTTATTCGAAGTCCCAATTTTGTTCTTTATACTCCAACAAAATTAAATAAAATACTAAGTCTTTTTTATTTTATTAAAAAAAAACATACTCTTGCCCTTAGTTCCCAAACTGTAGTTTTTTAAATTCAAATTTAGAAATTAAATAGTATTATTCGGAGATGAATTATTGCTCATGGCCTGAACTATTAAAAAGGCACATGACTCTAATTTGCAAAATAATAATGGAGATAAAAAGTATTATCTCCATCCCTTCGAACACGATTCATTTCTTTTTGAAATGATTATTTAAGAGAATGATATAAAAATGATTAAATGAATTAAAAGTAGGTAGGGTGTAGAACTTTTAAGAGATAATTATTTTGAAAAAGTAAATGAGCCAAATTGAATGAGATAAATCGAAAAATAGAGGTAAAGTTCAACAGAATAGAGATAATATATTTTCCTGACATTATAATTATCTTACTTAAAATCTACAAGTTGTGACACTAATATAAGGCTTCCAAATATTCAACTTTTCGATTAATTTCATGAATTATGGTTCAAATCATAACCACTAGTAGAAAACCACACTAGTATTTTAATTCTCAGCAAAAAGAAATCTAGTTGAATATAATGATGTTACATAAAGTTATGACTTATTTACTGTACTCTGACAAGATACAACTTATATACATGAATTTAAAATATTTGATCAAATTTATAGTCAAAAAAGTAATTAAAATGCCAATTTTTTCTTACGTTCGCCCTTAGATTTGAAACTATACATTGTTTGTCAATTTTAGAAACTAAACAATATTAATTGGAAATGAATTATTGTTCACGGCTTGTACGATTAAAAATTCACATGAAAGCAGTTTCCAAAAAATAGAGATTAGAAATAGTAATATTTTTAAAGACGTTAAAATTATTTCAATAAAGTCTACAAAGGATACAACTCCAATATGAGAATCTTATCCAAATTTCAATTAATTTTATGATCTGGTTCAAAGCGAAATGAATTAGTTTTCAGCAAAAAGAGTCGAGTTAAAATAATTTTTACATAAAGTTATGAGTTAGAATGCTTTATTTATTATTGAATTGTTGTCCAAATCATATATCATTAGGAATGACAATTTAACTCGCAATGACTATTTTAATATGGAACATGCTTAATCTGCCTTTTATAAATCAACCCGAATCAAATTGAACCAAATCCAAGAGAGTTGATCAGTCATTTTGCACACGTGCCAATATTACTATTCTAAATTCTTACATAAATAATTAAATCTCATTTTTACAAATCCACCCGAATAGATATAAACAAATACATACACTGTGATAGAACATCATCGAAGGTCGAAAGTACACGTGTCAACAATCAACCTGGTTCAGATTTGTTACCAGGTGTGATTGACAGCTATAATATGTGTATTTGATTTAGAAGTGTTGTTTTATGTGAGGATGAAATAACTACAATAAGTCCGAAACTCCAATTCCAATGATCTGAGCCCCGAATCAAACTCAAAAAACTACACATCTTTCAACTCTTTTCCCCTCTACTGTCTATTTTCTTTTAAATAATTCTTCGAATTAATTTAGTTTGGACAAACATTATAAAACAACAAAATATTTGTCTGAAAACAGATGAAGTTTATGCATCAAAAATCGAGGCAATCTGGAGGGGCTTGTTGCTGGCAGGTAAAAGATTCGAAAGATTTAATTTCATTAGCAAAAATAAATGCACCATTTGTCTTTATATCCAATATTTACCCACGGTTAAAAACTACAAAATAATAAGGATCAAAACCATTTCAATTCCTGATTAATTACTGCGTCGTCAAAATATGACAGATTTCATTTTGTTTTGCAATTTACATACTCAATTTGACAGCATTTGTATTATAGAAGTGTATTTGAGTAATCATTAGGCACGAATACTTTTGTGTTGATTTTACCCATTTATAATTGATCATGATCAGTGAGTGAATGTGAATGATGCAGCGTACGTGCCTGGAACAGAAAGAACAAGATCAAAACTCGTTGATTCAAAGGAATACCGAGAATTGATGATAAGAGATAAATCTCGATTTCATAAAAATGTCAAAAGCTGCCAACGAAAAGAAGCAAACGGAGATTAAATGCTAACCATAATCTCCGAAAATACAAGAAATGCCAAAAGGCCCAAAACAAAAATCCGAAATTGCAAAATAACCCCGAAAAACACTAAACTGCGAATTCGACCCTCTAAACGATGGAATTTGCCCGAAATCCGCCATCAGTCATTGCTAATTAGTATTTTTCGGAACGTCGATTCCACCCGAAAACACTAGGTTTTCCTCAAATCAAACTTTCAATGCGGCAATTCTTCTGATGATCCGCGTGTTTCATAAAATCATCCGCAACTCACACCGCATCGATTGAGTGAGTGTGTCCGAAAAAGAAATACATGCATGCTATATTTTGATGGATTCCATCAAGTGTAATATTTATATTTCCTCTTCCTCGTATTGTTTATGTGATTAGACAAATAAATAATAAATGCTATAGCATCAACAAATAATAATACATCATTTTCGTTTAAATATTTATACTATAATGTTAATGTTTGTGAGCACATAATATACAAACCAAAGACCCGATCAAGACTACTTGTAGATCAATCCGAAATACAACATAAGTAGCAAAAAATGTGTTATAGTACATTATATATTTAAATCCAATTTGTAAAATTTATTAAGGGTGAAGAGTTCACTAAATAATCAATACATTTCACTCGGCCACACAAGTTTATTCTTACAAATCGTCGGTAGAAAACTAGCCCCATCATTTTTTGCCCCAGAAAATAAAATAAAAAATCGCCAATTCAAGTCAAGTAAAAAAATTAACATTATAATAAAGACATGATTAATTATTAAAAAACACTAGCAACGATACAACAAAGATATTGACAGTCTGATCTTGACTCATTTTGAACTGCAATTTTATCCTTATTGATGATAACAAATGCGTCAATTTCTCAATTTAACTGCTAAAAAGTTCATAACTATGTTTTGTTCGTCTCCTCATGATTCCCAACACTACAAACGAAGGCCATTTATCATTAAAAATAAAATAAAATAAAATAAAATATACTGAGTAGCCAAAAATAAACAATTTTAATATTCAGTGGCCCATTAACAATTTTGTCCTATTTTTGGACCAATTTTAAACTTAGGTTATATTTTGAGTACGGCATAGTGAGCCAAGAACTTCCCTCATTAGCATACGAGGCCTCTCCAACCCATTTATTTCAGAAAAATCACATCCAACCATATGCTATATCTTACTATAGTTTTTATTTCATTTTCAATAATTAACTAATGGAAAATAATGAGTATTTACTCATCTAGTAAAATTAATTATAAGAAGACAATTTATCTAACTAAATAGTTAGTTTCATAACTAATTAAATTGATTAAAATGATCACAATATTAATTCACACTATGTATTCTCTATTAATGGCAAAACCGTAACTGTAATCTCGTTTAACACGGCATAATTATGACTTATCACAGTGATGGTGTTCTAACTCTATACAGGGCCGGCTCACCCTTGAAGCAGGTGAGGCCGCCGCCTCAGGACCCCCCAAAAATTAACGACATGTCTGAGGTTTATGTGCTCTTATATATAGTTATATGGTGTTTGTCTGCTTAAATTCACAATGTATCTAGCTATATAGCATAGTTGCTATTAGTGAATGTTAGCGTTATTATTTTTGTAGGACTCAGGTTCGAGTCCAACTTGTCACATTCTTGAATAACTTCATTTTTAATTGTCATTGCTAATAAGGATTTTAGTTGTTTTGCTAAGGATTTTGTAAGAACTTTAAGTTTGTAGTTATTTTTGTTGATATTGCAATAATATATATATATATATATATATATATATATATATATATATATATATATATATACTTATCTTTATTAATTGTACTGCTCATTTAGTTTTATTTGGTTTTGTAGCTTAATAGTGATTTGTCTAGGATATTCTTATTGAATTATTTTGATAAAATTATATCTAATAAAAATATGAAAGGAATATGGAAAATGAAAGAAAAATATTGGTATATACACCATACGTTACTCAATTTTATTCCTAGTTTTTCTTTATAGGATATCTCCCAATTTCCTTACTATCTATTTATGGAAACTTTCTTTCCTACTTTACCCTCAATAATATTATTTATTTACATATTTTACCACTTATGGTCCACCACTATTTCTCTTTTTTTACTCTCAACAACGTATTTATTTATATCTTTTACCACCTATGACCCACCACTAACTAATTTAATATCATAATAACGGACTCTTACTCCACTCATAAATATATTCAACAACTTTTATTAAAATCCGTGTCAAGATTCCTAACACTATATTTGGGGTACGGAGGTAGTATGTTTTAAAAATTTGCCTTAGGCCCTAATTCTCTTTATTCGAACACTCTAACTAGAAATGATCTTTGCGTATATATGAACACCAAATTGCAATAGGAATCAAACTTAAAAGAATATATAACAAAAACTTTGTTGAAAATGTGCCTACACGTAACACACAGTCCACCGTGTGGCTCCAGTTCAAACGAGTCATTCACTTTTAACTTTACCCAATTGCATATTGGCCGACGCCCCCAAGCCTCTATAAATAACAAGCCTGCATGCAAGCAAATTACTACCATCCCACATTTCTTTGTACATTTTGTAAGCCAAACATTATATTTTGTGTAATTTTCATCAAATTATTATTTAAGATTAATGGCGTCGGGTTCACTAAGCTCTCACCGGTCCGGTTCGTGGACTCAGAAAGAGAACAAGCTGTTCGAGAAGGCGCTGGCCCGGTTCGACACCGACGCTCCCGACCGGTGGCAGAACGTGGCCCGCGCCGTCGGCGGCGGAAAGTCGGCGGAGGAGGTGAAGCGCCACTACGAGATTCTCATCGAGGATCTCCGCCGCATCGAGTCCGGCTACGTCCCCATTCCCAAGTATAAGGAAACCTCAGGTGAAGAAGAAAAAGGTATTATTTATATATTTATCATGTTTTGGTTTGTATGAAAAGAATTTAATTCTGGGCCAGATCTTTTGGGATGTCTGGTTCTTATTTTCTTTACATGCGGTGCATGCAACGCTATAATATATGTCATTTTGTGGCATATATATTGAGAAATCCAACCTTAGATATTTTTTTCCGTTTTTAAATGCATCCAATTTATATTTTCATGTTTTGTTTATTGATACATGTGTCATATTATGCATACGCCGTAACTAGTTAAATGTGATAATTCAATTTGTGAATGATTATATGATATATATACTTTGATTTTAAAGAAAAATATATGCTTTATGTTTGTGCATATGCTAAAATGAGATGTACGTATCATTTAATTTTAATAACTAACATTTAATTTTTGTTGTATTTTGGCAGGCTTCTCAATCTTCTAAAGATGTGAGGGCGCGCGTGAAATATTAATTATCAGCTTTTGCGACGAATTAAGAGAGAATGTACGATGATGATTAACGCAGAAAAATTGCGTTTTTCTTTTCTTAAGTATTATGAATTGGCAGCAAGCATGCTTTTTAATTGTAATTTTCACGCATCTCAAATAATATAGTACGCTCTCCTTAATTATGCTGGATTTGTTTGTCTTATTTTTTAAAACAAAAGGTGTAAGAATATTTGATGAATCGCTACTATCAGAAGTGTAATCAGGATTTTCCAAAGGGGAGTTTTATTGCACAATTACTCGCTCCTTCAGTTCATTATAATTGATATGGACTGACGGTAATAATTTTGATGATTGTTAATATTTAAAGAATAAAAGAAAAAGAAAAAGTTGACGTAGGCTTGAGCCTACCCTTGCTTTCATGTGGCTCCGCCGCCCAACCTGACAGGAAACGGGCCTATTAATGCAATCATTAGAATGATTTCCTCCTTAGCCATGAAATACGATGATGCTTCCTTCTTCACTTCTCGTCTCGTTGGCTCTTATTTCTTCGCCGCTTAAATCCTAAAACACATACACAACTCAACATCACAACCAACAAAATGAAATCATTTTGGCTCTGTTTTTCTTTCGCAAATTTTGGCTATTTTTCCTTCTCGGGTTTATTTTGATGAAAAAACTCTTGCCGCTCATTTTATCTTAAGAAATTTGTGGGGTTTTAGGATGAAGTTATTATTTACTGAAAAATGAATCTGGGTTTATGGGGTAAAATAGTACTTTTATTAAATTTATATTATTTTTAAATATGTGGTTATAATGAGTAAAATGAAAACTATGTATAGAATTACCCAAAATAACCTAAATTAGGTCATCTCCAACCGTACTGCAAACACATTTTGCAGTACATATTTCAATCAACCGTACTGCAAATTCAATCTGAATAAATTTTTGTACCTTATATTATCATTTGATCGTTTGAATTTGGATTAAAGACCGGTCTGAACCTCGTGAAATTTATAATGGGATTGGAAAACATTTTAAATACACAAATGGGCCTATGATTCAGATCTGGCCCACTTAGTACATATTTTTCTTTTACTTCTTACATTTCATGGGCTGACAATTTTCTAAAGTATTTGATAAAATAAGTTCTAAACGTGTTAAATTATTGTTATTTCACAGTAAACTGACTTTTAAGATTATAGATGCAAGTTATGATTGATCTACCTTTTTTAAGAGGCAACACATAGGTTGGATATTTAAAAAAAAACTAATTTTGAGTTATTCAGTGAAACATGGCAATGAGATAATAAATTAAATCACAACAGAGCTTAAAAAAGAAAAGGCCCGTATTTTGAGCTCATAAAGTTTTTTGTTCCAAGAACATTATTAAATTCCTCAATAAATCGTATTATTATTTTATAAATCTTATTAGGATTTTCTGTAAGAGATTTAGGTATTGTCAAAGACTCATTAAACTTGTAGATATGGATGTTAACTGGGCCAACCCTATCGAATTCGAACTAATAGTTCGAATTAATCTAACTCAATTGTTTTCGCGCTGCAAATCTTCGACCCTCATTCTATTGTCTTTTCGTCTATTGCGGCCAACCCGTCGATTTTAAGCTTGTATTAATAGGCACATGTCTCAAAAGCTATTTGGGCGCATAAAACTAAAACTTTGAGTAGAAAATATATATTTGGGCGTATAAAACTAAAACTTTGAGTAGAAAGTTGATATTTTATGAAAAATAAAATATTTCATGGTTTCCTGTATGGTCGTACCAAGGAACAAGAGAACACGATACTTTTAATGCAGATAAAGTTGTAATGTATAGAAGTAGTCAAAAGAATAGGTGGATGAGTTTTACAGTATACTTTATACGATCATGAGTTTTCTAAATATTTTGGATTAAAAAGATAAAAATACCCCTACGAGACCATGAAAAGTTGTGATGATGCTGACGTTTTCTTTTAGAAAAAGTTGAAAACATATCGGTTATGTGCCTATAATCATAAATCCATTTTTTTCAACTTTTAATTGGATCTTACAGTGTCACATCAATTTTTAAAATCCATAAACTTTTATTTTATTTTTCTCTACAATAATAAACTCAACTTTTTACTTTCAGTTGGTTCCCACTAAAATACACATCACTTTATATATTTATATATGTGATTAATTATGTATTTTTAATTCTAAATTGAACAATTTTAAAAAATAAAATTAATCATTTCATAATTATATAGAAAGTTATATATATATATATATATATATATATATTTTCAAACCTTTAGATCATTTTAAATCCGTTTTGATAATTTTATGTCAAATAAAAGATTTCGTTGCAATCTATAAATAAAATTCGTAAAATTTTAAAAAATAATTTCGATAACTCATTTTTGCAAAAAAAAAAATGAAAAAACATATGAACTCCATATTGTAAGTAAAAACTAGCTTTCAACTTTGAAAGTTGGATGCAGCTTTCAATTTTTCTTCCACCATTATAGCACCCCAAAAGTTGGGTGTCAACTTTTGAAAGTTGGAATCTCTCCACATTGTGGGTACCCTGAATCACTTGTTTTTGTGTTTATTGTGTTATATTTTTTGAATTATATTTGTGTAAGATAGGTTGGTAAACATTTATTGAAAAAATATGTTGAAATTCAATTGAAAGCACTAACACCATTCATTTCTAAACTTAAAATTCAAAAACAACATTTAGGGGAGGCAAAATTAATTTGAAAAAATCTCCATTTCTTCAGATATCGAAACATAAACAAAATTGGAATGTCGTCCTTCATTGTGTTAAGGTAAATTAATATTCGCTTTCAATTTCTCGGATGTTCATGAGTACATCCAAGAAGATGTTCTCGGATGTTCTCGGCAGTACACAATTGCAATTTAAATAGCAAACATGTTTTTTCTCTTTTTTTTTTGATTTTATGTTAGTGGATGATTATTATATTGTTTATGATACAAAAAGAAGATGTTCTTGTAATATCCCGCAGTTTTAAACGCTTAATTACGATAATATAAATCGTAATTAGGTTTTAGCCTCGATAATTAAAATCTTAATTAGTCAACACTTGACTTTGACCAAGCATAATTGGATAATTTCTGTGTGAGATTCACTGATGCTTAGTGAATTAAGGAATATAATTTCCGATATTCCTTTGAACGTAATGTTCTAACGTCGAATAAATTCGACAATGACGTCTTACAGTATTATTAAGCAGTTAAGCTTAATTTCGAAATTCCTATTTTTATTATAGGAATAAGTAAAGTTGTTACAACTTTATTTTGAATGTTTTAGAGATAATTCGCCTATGAGAATTTTGAGACGTTTCAAACATCGGTTTTTAGAGATGAGTCGATAACTTTCCAAACTATCATGGAATTATAAAATTCAAATTCCTATGATTATTTTATGATAAACGAGTATTATTTATTATTAAAATAATGCTAGAGAATTAAGGAATCAAAATTGAATTATTTAGCAATTTTCGAAAAACCCTAAAATCGAAATTAGGGTTTTGTGATCCCAAAATTTTTCTAAATATTTTCCTATGATTTAAATCATCAATTAGGACTTATGATATGTCACATAACTATGTATTAGCTATTTAATGCAAGAAAATAAATATTTGGAATAATCCTATGATTTTCGAAAATCTAGGGTTTCTAAAGCATTAATTAATTTTAATTCCTATCAAATTGATGATGTATCATATTTATTATATTAATATAATACTATTATGGATAATATGAGTTGTATAGCAACTTGTACAAGTTGGGTGACACCTATACCATGTTGGACGAAAATAATGGTATATATGAGACAAAATTTAATCAATTTCTATGCTACAATTAATGAAAGGATATGAGTTGTATCTTATCACTTTATAGGTGTAAAGTAGTAGTAGTTAACAAGTGAAACAAGTAATCTAAGGCTATCTCATAGTGATGGCCGAAAATAATGGACAAATGTGTGATTTTATGTGATATAGTTTGATCCTATTAAAGATAGGATATGATTATGTTACCTAGATATTATTAAGAGATAATGTGGTAGTAGTTACCAATTTGAATAAGTAACTATGGATTTGTTTGTTAGTAGTTGCAAATGTTGACAATTAATGTGAATACATTTAATTAAAGGATAAGATGACTTAATGATAAGTTGGAGGATAAGATAAATTCATCCAATTTGGACACATGAGGACCGAAATTATTTAATAAATGTGCAAGTGGATTAGTTGATATTTTATATGTAATAATTACTACACAAGTGGGATAAGTCTATAAATATAACATGATCATTTCATTTCTCCATTTAGCTTCCCAAACCACCGAAAATTAGTGAGGAAATTTTGAGTGTGTTCTCCAAAGTTTGATCCCAAACCTTAGACAAATAAACCTTCACGATTAAATCGACTCGATTAAAGGTTAGAAACGTTATAAGCTTTGTATACATGCTAGAATTTTTGATTTTCATCTGTTAGAATTCATGTTATAAGCTTATGTTGTTCAAGAGATTTTCGAAAATTATATAACTTATGCTAAGATGTTTAGATATTATGTTATATGATATTATTGAGCATGTAGTATAATTATATCACAAAATTAATCATGTTATTAAACTTTAGAAAAGGACCGAAAATTTGAGGGAACCATATGATGATGATTTTGATTTTTAATTGTTAATTTGAGCATGAAATCATGATCTAGGGTGTTAAATAAGCTTATATGAATTTATATAAAAATTTTGGAGAACCTTAGTACCTATGTTCATGATTTTCGAAAATTATAAGATATGATAGTAGGTTGTGATATAAACCATGTTTAAGTGTTATCATATCATATTGATGATGTAGATTCATAATATATGGTTGTAGAAATTTATTGAAATTTATAAAAAATATTTTGACCTAAGTCAAAATTTTCGAAAGTGACTTGGGTAAATTTTATTCAATAGTTCATAATAAATAACAATTATGTTATAATAAGGATAATTAAGGATAGTTAAGTATTATGTGAATTTATTGGAATTTTTGAAAAATGTTTAGTTGGTTGATTATGTTGACCGAAAACTATACCTTATGTGTATTAATGTTATAAATTTATTTTATCAAGTATAATTACATAATATGATCAAAAATAATGTTTTAGACATAGTATGATTTTATAGAATTTTGGAACAAGAATTGCACATAAAATAATAAATTTCATAAGAAATTGAAAAGTCAAATGTTGACTTTGAGTTGACCAAAGTCAAAATTGTTGACTAAGTGTTGACTAAGTCAAAATAGTTGACCAAAAACGTTGACCAAGGTCAAAGGGCACATAATTCGATGTCGTGATCTATGTGACGTAAGACGCGTTTAGTAACAATGTAACTTACGTTACGTAAGTACATTAAACGTCATTATATACTAAAGGTAGAATATCTCTTATAAATTGAGAAAATTCATAATCGACATTAATTGATTAGGAAGCGTCGAAATAAGTCCGGCGTTAGCCTTATTTGACGCGTGAGAACGTTATAGACTATGTTCGTCTCTCGAACGTGATCAACGTCTAAAATAGTTCTTACGTTAAGGTGGGACGTGGAATTGAGCTTTCGACTTAGAAATGAACGTTATTGAAAAGTTACGTACCAGGTGGGCTTTATTCGAAAACCCTTTTATTTATTTTGCCAAATGCAAAGTATTTATTTACAGTATTTCTGTTGAGAAATGTTAATGAAATGATTACCTGCCCAAAGTGTTTATGTTTTTATGTATGATCCTATCAAGTTGTTGGGCAAGCCAACTATGAGAAATTGATATTGGATCCTAAGCCGGAAGGATTATACCTGGCTAGGATTGATCTGATGTGATGATATATTTATTTGTGGTGATGGTTGGAATGATGATATTGAAAGTTGTTGGTTCGCTACCAACGTATGATGATCCTGATGAGATATCATATTATATGAGAAGCGGTTGGAATGATGATATTGAAAGTTGTTGGTTCGCTACCAACGTATGATGATCCTGATGAGATATCATATTATATGAGAAGCGGTTGGAATGATGATATTGAAAGTTGTTGGTTCGCTACCAACGTATGATGATTCTGATATGATATCATATTATATGAGAAGCGGCTGGCATGATGATATTGAAAGGTGTTGGTTCGCTATCAACGTGTGATGATGTTATGTGATGACGTTTTGTGATGATGTTATGATATTACTATATGAGAACTGATATGGATCATACAGACAAAAATATGTCTGGCCAGACGACTTTTGAAAATGAGAAAATGTTTTAGTAAGCACGAGCATTTCCAATAAAACCTCGTGTGTTACTCGAAAGGCGGTGTAATTAAAGAAAATGTTTTGCATGAGCCCACTAAGTGCATTCTTGTACTTAGCCACGCATGTTTGTTTTAAATGTGCGAGTTGAGCGATTGATGTTGGATGTTGAAGTGTTGAGCGGTTGGAGTCTTACATCGTTGATAAGTATAGCCTTGATTACATATCGTCATATGTGTAATCACATTTCTTTCATTGCAGAGTTATATAGGTTATGTTTGAGTTGAACCCTTTAGTCAAGAGTCTAAATGATTCAGTTTAGATATACGATATATGTGTCACATTAAATGGTATGAAGTTTTGGAAATTGCTCTATCATATACTTAGCAGTTCCATAATTAGTCTTTGTTCTGTGTTAATCCCGTCATTAGTAGCCTCACGCTAATCCGTACTTTGGAATGGCGGTCGTTATAGCTCTTGAGTACACGGTAGTGTACAATAGTGAATTATGATCCATTTTATTTTTATTTTGGTTAATTTTATATTCTTGAGTGTTTAATATTTTGTACCATCTAATGAATTGATAACACATTAATTAGCACGCATGAAGAGAACACGAATGAATCATGCACGCATGAACGACGCGAATGGCGTGCATGGTTAAAACATGTACAGATCATGCATGCATGCACGCATGGACTCAACATGCATGTTATGTGCTCGCATGATCCGTGCACATCATTCATGCGTGCATGGATCATGCTAGCCTGTTGTTGTTTTAGAAAAATTTACAGTGTTATGTGTATGATTTTGCAACATATGGTGTGGGGAACATATCAAAATTATACACAACAACGTATCATTATACATCATGGTGATCATTGGGATAAAACTAAGTACATAGGCAGCGATGAGGTTCTTGTATACATGACTGAGATTTGATTTTTCGTGCTAGTTTAATAAAAGAAATTCATGAGCAAGTAAGCAACAATGGTGGGTTTGACTATATATTTTTTTCCATGATAAGCGCGAGGTATGGGAGAAGAATAAAGGTGTCGTTAAAGACTGATACATATTTATTCTGATTGATTATGGAACAAAAGGATGATCCAGTTGTATATATGATCGAGGAAGACATGCAATCCACAGACACGGCATATACAAAGACAAGAAAATATAGTTCACAATGGTCTACAGTCTTGTCCGAGGTTGATGCAAGATGTACTAGCTCGGTGGTACAAAAAAACGAGCTTGTGTCTTCATATGAGAAGGAAGACAAGATCCGACGTAGAGACATCTTTAATTCATTGACTATCGAATTTGGTGCTTGAATTCAGCAACCAAGGCATATTGATAAGGTTATCAGACAACACCACTTCTTAGCATGATGGCGAGGCTCATATTGGCGATGGCGATACAACGCATGAACTTCACAATATGATTCCATTACTTGATTTTGACAGTCACTACTATAAGATTGAGTGAAATCTTTTGGAGTCCAAACCAATCTATTAATATATAATTTCATTACATATTGAAGACACCACATTCATATACAATCCTATGAGGCATTTTTATGATTTTTTATTCTTATTTTTCTAAATGTCACAAATTTCCTTATTTAACCACTTATCATTTAATATGTTGATTGTTATGTTAAAATTAAATGTGATATTATAAATTCTTATCTATCTTTATTACTTTTATTTAATTCAATTTATAATCTTAAATCATTATCAATTTTTTAATTTCAATTTGATTTAAAATCATTGTATTGTAATTATGATGTAATATATCCTATTAAATCACTCCTTTATTTTTTTCCTTCAAGAAATATAATATATTTTAAGTTTAATATTTATTTTGTAAATAAACTTCATGGGATTAATAATGAAACTATGTAAGTTTATTAAGAAGTCTTCCATCACATTTTAATAGTTCGAGTTATATTTAGCTAATATTGATTTAGCATGCAAACAATCAACCAATTAATCAATCACAATGTCCACATGTTGTAATAATGTTGATACTCGATTATCATATTGTATTAATCTCTATACACTAATAATCGATATATATTTATTTTTATGTCATGATTATTATTTTACGAAAATATGTTAAAAGTATAAAAATATTAATCCATAATATATGTGCATTTATAAATCTTATGAAAATAATTTTAAAATATGTACTCATAAACTTTAAATATACGCAATGGTTTAAATATAATAAACCAACTAAAACAAGGTTATACAAAATGCATCAATGCCAATTAATTTTAATAGTTACAAAATTCATAAATTATAAGCTATATCCATTAATATATAATATATTCTAATAAATGAGAAAACTCAATTTTCGTCACATTACATGACACTATAAGAGTTTGAAATATATAGCTATTATGATTGAATTGCTACAATAAGAGATGATCTTTTTGAAGTATAAATAGTGGACATGCCGACACTGATATACCAAAGACATCCACAATGTAAAAAATAATCTATTCTATTTTAAGAAACTCATTTTATGTTATTATTTAAAGATTAAATTATCAGATTGTTTATTATTAATTAATTGACTTAAAAATATAAATTCTTTATATATACAATATCAATTATTTTAATAGTTTATATTTATATTTATAAATTCATATATATGAGTAATTATAGATATCACCATTAGTCTCAACGACAATCAATTAGTATAACAAATTAATATTTTATTATTATATATTTTGTAAATAAAAAAGTGTTTGGAAGTTTCGACGGTCTAAACGGGTTCAATCATTTATCAACATGCCAATGTGAATTTTTTTCATTTTTAGATCTTTTTTATCTATACTATTTATTTAGTTTTATTTTGTAATATAGAGATTTTTGTTGAAATTGATAATCATATTTGTAACAATTTATATTTATAAAATTTAACAGTTTCGGGTAATTAGTGAGTAATTAAAACTATACGTGTGTGAGACGAGAACGAGTAATAACTCATTTTTAGATGAGTCTGAACATTAAGCGACATGCCTACATTGAATTTTCTTCATTTTTTAGTAGTTTGGTGTTTATACTATTTATTGATTTTAATTTGTCATATTGGGTTTTTGTTTAAAACGGATAACCAATTACTGTAATGATTTGTATTTATAAATTTAAATGATTTTGGTAATTATAATATCACTATGAGTTTTAGATGAGAATGGTAGTAAAATCACTTTTGAATCGAGTTTGGGATTGACATGAGTATATATGTTTTATACGGTTCTATCTGGCTAAACTCTAGCCTCAACTATTCGAACCATCGCCTTGCTCCACTGCAACCAACGTCCAGAGTAGATTAATTCTAGCCTATCATATCATTTCACTATTGTTGTCAACAACTCAAGGTGACTAAACCCTAGCAAATAATAAGTTATTTTTTAAATTTTGATTTATAAAGTAAAACGTAATGCAATTCTTTATCGAAACTTAACAGAATACAACTTATGTATCAAATCTAGATAGATCGCTCTGATATAAAAGCTATTTGTTTTGTTATATATGAACATAAAAACATGACATGTGCAATCTCTTTCAAACGTAGGACTTTACCTAGCGAAACATATATTTAGTCATGATTAATCCCACATTATAATCTTACGAGTCACTAGCAAAATTGATTTAAAAATTTTAATCTTCACTTGGTAATGAAATATTAGATAGATGGTGAGACGCACGGTACAATAACTAACGTGGTAATGAAATTTTAGATAGAGGTCAGATAATTACAAAGTTATTTTTTCATATTTAAAAAAAAAATAGTCTTCACTTTTTATATTTAGAATAATATTTTATTATTATATTTTTAAATATATTTTGAATTTAATTTCTATTGATTTTTTGTATATATAGTAAGAAAAAAAAAATCAATAAACATCCTCCTAGATATATTTTTTGAATTATTATTTTAAATTTCTACTTATAAATTACAACATAAAATGATTTCCCGTCGAAACTCGACGGGTTATAAACTAGTTAATTATGTGTGGATTCGACATTTAAGACGAAAGATAACATGATGAGCACAAGGCTCGTGCCTTTGAATGCAATATTTAATCCTATTTTATATGCACGAATATTAGTTAATTACAATACTGAATTAATTATAAAATTTATGATTCATGTGCGGCAAGCTAAACCTAATATATTAATAATATTCGAATTTGAAATATCTTAGCCACAAACACCACACTTAAGAAGTTGGCCATCTCCAAAAATTCATAAATTACATTTTTGGTGCGTGTGCGTGTATTTGTATGAAATATTTAGCCGTTTTAATTATGAACTTCTTATGTTTATTAAAGTTGGTTCAATTATGTCAATAAAAAATGTCTCGAAAAGATGGATCGCTGAAATATAATATTGTAATAAATTAGAAAATTACCGAATAAATAATGAATTATTGAGCATTTTACAATTTTAACACCACTTTTAAAGTTAATAATTATATATATATATATATATATATATATATATATATATATATAATTAGAACTCAATGACGAGTTTGGCATTTGAGGTTGAGGCTTTTTTGCCCTCAAAATTTAGTTTAGTTGATTAAGAGTTAGCAGATTTATAACAAGATTATGATTTTTTAGACCATTTGATTTATCGTTTTTGCTAATACATTGAGGAGAAATATATACTGCACATTAGAGAATAGTTTGGCGGTTTAATCAAAGCTTCAAAACGACTAGATCATGAAATTTTTAACATGTAGTTGAGTGACATACAACCGTATTTTTGAACTTTTTTTTCTCGCCACAATAGCAAACAATTCATGCAATTAATTAATGGATTTTGATGTTTTTAAATATAGGAATATTTTGATATATGGTTAATTGATTATGGTTGAGTAGTGATCGATAATTTATCAAAAAAATATGATTTGATAGGTTGATTAGAGTTTCAATCGCAAAAAATAAAATAAAATAAAATAAAATATACATCATATATTTAATTACAAACTTTTACAAATAATGTTGAAATTTCAAATTCAATTATAGTTTGTGATTTATTTGGTAGTTTTTCTAATATATTATTATGTAATTGATTTGTTGCATTATTATTATGAATTGTAGTATTTATTTTGTACTAATCCAAAATAATTTTTTACTATTATTATGATTAAATCAAACAAGAAACAAGAATCTTTTATGATATTCTCTTTTGCTATAAAAAAAAGAGTAAGTTGTTCGAGACGGAACTAAAATTATGCGCTATTTTAGTATTGAAATAATTGTGTAATAGAAGAAATTCAAGGAATTATTGGAGAAGGTCTAAGGTGTGCTGAAAACTCTATGAAGTAAGTTTGACATAGAGGAGATTTGGCTAGTCGTATTTCAAATAGCTTATAAGTTTTAATAGCTTATAAGATGTTTTAAGAACTTATAAAAATATAATATCTTAAAAGTTTATAAGTTGTCAAAGTGTTTGTATAATTGGACTTATAAGCTAGAGAAAGAATCACAAGTTAGAGAAAGAAAATTAAAAATACGTGAATTGTTATAATATATGTTGGAAATCTCGAATTAGAGAGATAAAATTAAAGATATATTAATTGTTAGAATATATGTTGAAAATAATAAATCATAGTAATATTATTTTGGTAAATTCATTATTGTTTGTAAACTTATAAAAATTAAATTGACATTGAGGATCTTTTTTTAGGAGCTTATAAACTGTTAAAATGTATTTTAACAACTTATAAGGTGTTTATAAGTTGTTTTAAGAATTTATAAGCTCAAGTCAACCAAACCAGGACTGATCTTGAAAAAAAATGAGACCCGGGACGAAACAATAAAAATGGGTCATTTTCGATAATTAAAAAAATCCAATATAATATTCATGAAAAAATTATTTAATATAAAAAATACATTTTTTAGCTTTTTCACCTGCAAAGTCATTTACAATATCATTTATTTCATAATTTTTTAAGATATCTTTTTTAATACTCAAAATTATTTTTACAAAAAACAATACACTTTATCCACATGTTTATTATAAACTAACTATTCCAATCTTGTACCTCACCATTACTTAATTTTCTAATATAACGAGTATAAAAAATGTCTACATATATGGCCCAAAATTTTGTTTAGAAAATGTTCTGGAAACGATGCTAAATTACTGGTGAGTAATTATAATATTTTTTATATATGTATAATAGATTAATTTTTAGAATTTTGGGCCCCAAAAATTTGTTAAAAATGATGCCAAATTGCTGGTGAATAATTATAATATTCTTTTATATATGTATAATGGCTTAATTTTCAGAATTTTAGGCCCAAAATTCGTTAAAAGAGAGTATAATATATTTTGATATATGTATAATGGATTAATTTCCAGAATTTTGGGTCCAAATTTCGTTAATAAAAAAGCTGTTGGTGGAGTTCGAAGATTAACGAAGTAAGTGCTTTACCAATGTACCAAATGAATTACATTATTTATTCTTAGTAATAAATATATAAGGTTATGTATTAAATTTTTGGGTCCGTAAATTTTGGGCCGCCTGAACCAAGCAGCCTCATAATTACTGGAATTCTTCTACTTCCCCGATACACTATCCCTAGATGGATATATACGAATGATATTTTAGTTAATAAAGCGATACTTTTTAATCTAAATGGTACTCCCTTTGTTAATTATGTATTTATGTTGGTTCATTTAGTTCTATTTTGATATATCCATAAAATTTGAGTATTTTTTTTATAGGTATGGACCCCACTATAATTCAACATTTTTACCTATCTATTTATTTTTAAAAAAATCATTCATGACCAATTTTTTTCACTCACATAACATATTATATTATGTGAGTCTTAGATTCCACTCACTTTACACTAATTGCATTTATTAAAACTCGTACCGATAGGGATGGATCCAGAATTTGATAATGAGGTTGACTGAAAAATAAACACTTTAGCGCATTAAATTTTATAATTATCAAAATATTTCAGTGCTCCTATAAGTTGTGTCTCGCGAGACTTTAATACATAAAATTCATCAATAACTAACTCTATATCTATATCTTTAATAAAATCTCTTTCAATATAAAGTATTAGTGAATCTTCAAGTAAATCATCCCCCATCTTGTTAAGAACTATCATAATCACTTGTTTCATTGCGGAAAATATTTATTCAGTTGTAGCAATAGAAACAAGGTATGTCAAAATTAATTAACTTAATTAGTATATTTAACATAATGTATATATTTGGCTTTTCACTGTTAGTAAGTAGTGGACTCAACTCAACAAGTGTAGAAACTTGAAACTCTTGCATCAATATCACATCATTTTTATAATGTCTCAACTATTTTAATAAACAATATCGTGATCACTGAATTCTTCATGATATAATTTCTTCACAACTTTGCAAATATCATTACTATTAAATGATTTCAAAGAAATTGTGGGATGTAATATCACACTAAAAGAAAATAATTCAACAAACAATAACTTTATTTTAATTTTAAATAATTTTAAACTAAGTTAATTTTGAATTCAACTAAAATAATACATGAGTATAAGAAAAAGTGTGGGGTTTGTACTGGACTGAAGTCCGATGCAAGCCTCATTTAATGTCATACCCCGTCTTTCTCAATAGGATTAGAATGACTTTCGAACTTAGAATTTTTAAAATGATTCGTACTCGGTGAAAGAAAAATTTTAAATTCCAACAAAAAGAAATTATTTCATTAAATATTATGAAGTGATTACGAGAATTATTATATAAAATATAATAAACGAATATGATTTATACATATAAATCATTATATCAATAATATTATGCTAATGTTTAATTAATTAATAGCCTTTAGGATCGAACTTGAGCCCATAAGAATAAATTATTTAATAGGCTTTAGTTTAAAAAGCCCAAAAGTAAAGCCCATTGAAAAATCCAAGTTCTACACTATACAAGCCTCACTTCTCATTTTTTTGAACCATAACCTCACAATTCACCCATTCTCTCCCCAGCCTCAACAAGAGAAATCCATAAGGTTTAAACTTTGAATCTCTCATTCTTTTTAATGTGTATATGCGTATATGTATATGTGTGTGTGCGTCGTCGTGTATGTATGTGTGTGTTGCTGTCGTGTGTCTGTGTTGTCATCGTGCGTGGGTTTACAGAGAAAGAGAAAGGCAGGAGACGAGGAGGGTGGCTGCCACCGCGAGGTCGCCGAAATCGGCACAGGGGTGGCGGCAACGTGAAGAAGAAGGGAGAAAGGAGAGGGAGTACGAGAGAAGAGGGAGGGGCCTGTAAGTGGAGTGAGAAATAGACAGAAGGGGAAGAAGTGGTGGCGGCGGCGCTGAAAGGGTAGTGACGTGGCGGCGGCGGCACAAGGGTGGAAGAACGGCGTGATCGGCCGTCGCCGCGTGTGTTTGTGTGCGTCGTCATGTGTGTGTGTGTGTTGCCTTCGTGTGTGTGCGTGCGTCGGACCGAGAGAGAAGAATCGAGAAGAGAGAAGAGAGGAGGCCGTGACCGGCGACGTGGCCGGCCAAACGTGGAGGCGGCGGCGACGGTCTCCGCGTGTTTATGTGTTGTGAGTGAGTGCCGAGAGAGATGTGGGGGCGAGAGATAAGAGGAGAGAAGAAAAAAAAAAAAATGTGAGGTCGTCGATTTTGGCCGTGTGGCGGAAAATGACGCCTAAAATGGGAGAGGATATAGGTTTAGGGTTTGTGAGTTGGGTTGGGTTGGTTTTATTTAAATGTTGGGCTGGGTTGTTTTTAATTAAATTTAGTTGGGCTTTGTTAAATTGTGGGCCTGAAAGTATGTCTTTTGGGCTGGGTTTGATTTTTTTAATTCATGTGTGGGTTGTACTTTTTAATAAATGCTGATGGGCTATGTTTTAATAGTGTGCCGATTTTTATAATAAAGGAATGGGCCAGAGATTTAAATAAGCATGGGCCTTTACTGTAGGATTTATCTGGGCTGAGAATTAAAAAGAAGTGGGTCGAAAATAAATGGGTTGAGCTCCAGTGAATTAATTAATGGTTGGGCTTTAGTTTAATTAATGACTGAATTTGCTTTAATTAATTAAATCTTTGGACTTAAATTAATTAGATAAATAAGGTTTAACTTTGGGACTTAATTAATTAAATTATATTAATTCTAATTAAATAAATAATTAACTTAAACATAAATATAAGTTTCAATTATTTAATTATGGTAAGTTAATTAATTAATTAATTAATTGCTATTAAGTTTAATTAATTAATTGACTAAGTCAAGGTTAAGTCCAAGTTTAAGTTACTTTATTTATGGTTATGACCTATTTAATTAATTTAATTAGATTCTTTTTAATGAAATTAATTAAGTTAGAATTTTTAATAAATTAAATTATGTTGACAAGTACATAGTTTGAGAATTTTATTATGTGTTATATTAAGCGAGATTCCTTAATATATATATGAATTTAGTATGTATTTCAATTGCATTATACTTTTGTAAAAAGTATTTATCATAAAGAGATTATGAAATTAAATACGTTTTTAAACGAAAAGACGAACAAGGATATTGTTGGTGCCCTTGGCAAAAATATATTAGTTTTCAAATTTATTTATATTTTGAAAACCCGGGTTTAACGAATCATAAGTTAGTATCCTACTTTACTTGAATTTAAGGCTAGCTTTTCGAGACCTATTAAGATTACTGCTTCTTGTAGGTTTTGTCGATCAAGGGGATTAGCGTTGCTTTCCCAAGACGCGTACTATAGTGATTTCTTCAGACTTTGTCCTATCAAGGTGTGCTTTATTTACAAAAGTATATTTGAGTTATATGCTCTGATATTTCATGAAATGCAAACTGTTTATCCAATAAAATGTTTTTGTGCGCTCTACTCTATTTAAGGCTCGTGAATGTATTGATCGAGATTCTCTTTTAAACTTGATATGTTAATTGAAAATTGTGTACACTAGTTAATTGTTTCGATGGGTTGATCTCCATCGGGCACCAACAAAATCATGAGGCGTTATAAGGGTGATTGTCCGGATGCGCTCAAGTAAATCATGAAATTATAAATTTGTCCGGGTTACGTCCCGATGACAATAATGTGGGCATGTGATCCGACGGTGGCTAGAGGTCCGGGATCAAAGCGAGTAACAGAAGAGTCGTGACAATGGGCCCAATGAATGAAATATTTTCGCATGCTTAGAAGTGATCTCTTTTTAAAACCTTCTAAGTCATGTTATCATGATTGAATAAACTGCTTTTACGAATTTATGAAATACTTTTTAGCAAATGCATGTCCACTGAGTACATTAGTACTCAGCCCAAATATTTTTAAATGTTTTCAGGTTGATCAATGGACGCTGACGGGGCAGAGCTGAGATTAGGGTTCACTCCGTATTTTTTACGGATTATTTCCGTATTTTGACTTCCGCTGATGAGCTAGCTCTAATTACATTTTTCCTTCTTGTCTATGACTTGAATTATATCTTTTGATGAACTTAGACTCTGAATCCTTGATATTAATATCTTGATGTATATTGACTATCAGAAGCACGAAACTAAACTTGTGATCCGGAGGATAAATGTTATTTTGATTGGATTACATCATTCGATACCTTCAATTTTCATTCAGGAAGCTATTATCAATTCTAAGGTGCCGGCTGGTATGCAGGAATGAAATGAGAACGGAATGGTGATTCCTGCGTCCATTCCCATTCTGATGGCTAGTAAGATTTTTACGTCAGGAATCATCATTCCCGAAGGAATGCTTATTACCATGAACATGGGATTAGTCATTCCTCCCCTCCCCCATGGTATTAGCTATTCCCATGAATATGGGATTAGCCAAATTTATTTATTTTTTCTGAAAAATTATTTTTATTTATTTTTTATCTAGTAAAAATAATAATAATAATAATAATAATAATAATAATATTTATAATAATAAATAAATAGTAGTTATTAATAATAAATAATTTAATATAATAATAGTGATAAAAATATAGTTATTAATAATATTAACATAATAAATAACAATAAATACAATAAATATTTATATTAAAATAATAATATTATTAATAAACATCATAATAATAATAATAATAATAAATACTATTAGAAATTAAAATAATATTGACATAAAATAATAATTAATACCAATAAACATTATATTAAAATATTATTATTAATTAATTAATTATGATAATAAATAATAGTAGTTATTAATAATAAATAATTATAATATAATAATAGTGATAAAAATTATAGTAATTAATAATATTAACATAATCAATAACAATTAATACAATAAATAATTATATTAAAATAATATTATATAATAATGATGATGATGATGATGATGATGATGATGATGATAAATACTAGTAATAATAATATTAATAATATTCTTAAGTAATAATATTAAAATAATATTCCTAAGTAATTATATTAAAATAATATTATTATTAATATTAATTAATTAATAATAATAGTAATAATATTCCTAATCGATAATAATAATTATTAATTAGTATTAATAATATTCCTAAATATTAAAATACTAATTATTATTGTCGTTATTATTATTATTACGATAATAATAACATAAATTATAAAATCATAATTATTTTATTTGTTTTATTTCATTCATATTCGTTCATTCATTATACATACCAGCCATAGGAATCACATATTTCATTTCATTCCATTCCTATCATCATTCCATTCCATTCATATTCAATTTCATTCTCGCATCTGGTAGTCACCTAGGGTTTATTGCCTTGATCATTCGAGTCAACTTACTTACTTTATATTTTTCCGTATTTTTATTGGTCGCGCCTCGATTTACGAGCTTCCATTATATTAGGAATTGAGGCTTGACATTTAAATTCGTCCATACGTATCGGCAAAAGCCAAAACCATATATAAGGATGGATGGAGTATTACTTTTTTTTTGTCAATTTAATACAGAAATTTAAAGGCTACGTCACGGTGGACTCGAAATCGAAATCTTTGGCCTCGTGCTTTAACACTCTACCACTAGGCCAACACACACACAAAAGAAAAGAGAGAGTATTACTTTTATTAAGACTAATAGACAGTCGTTTGAGACAATTTTTTTCAATGTTTTTTCTCTCGTTTTTCCAATGATTTTTGACAATACATATATAATATTAAATCTGTCATTATTGTGTATGTAATGGGCCAGCCAGAATGTCGATTCGCAGCTGGAAAGAGAAGTACGGCCCGTTTTAAGTTTATCCACAAATTCTACTTTTTTATGCTTCTCAACTTTATTTTACTTTTTTAATTATTAAGTTTCCAACTAATATGTTATAAGCTTAGTACGATATAGGTAATAAAATATACATAAAACCAAAAGAAAAATAATTGAAAAGAGAACAATACAAAATCTAGTCCATGAATGCTACAAAGTTGCTCCAATTATTTATTGTATCAAATTTCTAGGCAGTATGATATTATAACTAACAAGCTATTTCGATATTACAGAATTTGTAATATTTTACCATTCCAGAACTTTCTTATTATACAATTTGATATTCAGATTTTTTGTTGAACGTGTTTGTTTTAAATAGTTCAATGTCGTTGAATATCATAAAATAATTTGGGACTCATAAGAGTTAAGTCAGTTTTACATTGTGGTTTAATTTTTATTTTATAAATTCCAATTCAATAATGTACCAGGCTGGGGTATTCTGTAATATTTCCAAAAACTGATTAAGATTGAAATAAATAGAGGGTTGAGAATTTCAAAATAAGGTTAGTAGCTTTTGATTTAAGGATATTATTTCTTTATGAATTTCAAATCCATATTGTAATTCCTTCAATGCGACACACAAACTTAATGTTCTACTTTTGGAGATTAATTGATTTATTTTATTTAAAGAGTTTTATTTTTAGCTAGTCAACGCTTCCCATCATCTTCTAATTAAATGTTTAGGATTCTTATTAAAAGATTATCTAATGAAATAATTTCAAGAACTAATTAACTAACTCGACGCTAAGTACTAATTGTTCTTATATCGATACACACCACACGTTTCTCAGAAGTAATGATTCTTTTATTATTTTTTATGTTTTATCACTGCAATTAATGCACGAAAAAAATGATTATTATTAAAAGTTTTGTTATTTCAAAATATATTATTAGAGGCATTCCAATAAAAGAAATCATATTTTTATCACAAAAACTCACGTACATTCGTCCGTACCGTACGAAATGACAAAAGTATCTTCCTCCATGAGAGTGATTGGGGCGTGGACATAAGGGTCTTTATGATACAATCAACAATTCGCTTCGTTTTCAATTAGGCCTTGCTCATCAAACTTCTTTAGGCGTTATTACCTCATTGGTAGTGCAACACATCTACTCTTAATTTACCTGCTTATGCATTCATAACACAAGACTTTACTATTCAAGCTGCATTATATATCCATCACCAATATATTGTTAAGAAAAATATTATTTACATTAAAGAAACATATCATTTATTTTTTATTCTATAATTTAGAAAATATCATTTATAATAAAGAAAAATATCATTTACACTCAAGAAAGATCAAAATCAGTATATACGGACTGATGTACAAGAGACCACCTCTATGCTTATAGGACACAATGAATTATTATTTTGGAGCAATAAAACTAAATAAATCATATTAATAGGAGTGGGGTCATATTTAATTACTTAATATACAAATCTTGATAAGGTAGCTTTTATGACTAACACTAAAAAGATCTTTCATATTGGACAAAAGCATGCACTCTGTTGAATCTTGGAAATCGGCAAATTAATATAAATGGAACTCCAACACTGAATCCCATGACTCAGAGACTTCTGCTTTCTATTTTTAACATTCAACTTGGTCGATTTTAATAATTTCAATTCTGTTTAATTTTTGGGAAAGGTGTGAGTTTGGATTCAAAGTATAAGAGCAGATTTAATTTTAAATTATACTTTAGATATTTACATAAACGATTCTCATAAACTTAACTCAGCTCAAATTCAAAATTCGCGCAATGTTCCTACTCAATCTAGATTGTGTCTAAATTGTTTCATAATTCTTAGAATAGAAAAAGGTTTTATATAATGCACTATCAATATATATAGTTTCCTAGTATAGAAAGAAAGAAAAGAAAAAGATTTTTGGGAAAACGTGTATTAATATCATTGAATATGATGCAGACAACATGCATTTTCTCAATTTTACACTTGCAAAGAGAAGAAATTGTTTCAAATTTTGCAGCTTTTCCGATGAGTTATAACCACAAAAATGTGGCACGCATATATTTTATCACAACACACACACACACACATATATATATATATATATATATAGTTTGGTTCAAATAAGAACCATTCTTATCTTAAAAACTAAAAACCAAATGAATTCGTTATGAAAGTTGATGAATCCGTTGAGAAAGTTAATGAATTGAAATTGAATTTTTCACCCGGTTCGAATCCCATGAGGCGAAAATTCTATTTTTGGATTCGGTAATTTTCCAAGCGGATTCATCAACTTTCACGATGAATTCATCGCTTTTGGTTCTCACGCTCTCACAATAAAATGGTTCTTACGTTAACCCTCCCTATATATATATATATATATATGGGGGTAGAGTGTTTTTTCTTACACATTAAACCACGTAGGAGAAAAGAAAATATACCAGATAGAGCTCACACAGAACTCTTATGATGAAGAAGCAGGGACGGAGCCTTCGTTTCCAGACAATATGTTCAATGGAATTGAAGGATTTCTTTTTCTTTTTTTTTTTATATTGAATGTGATATATTATGTAGCTCTAAGGATTGGTATAGAATTATGATCGGTAGAAGATTAAGAAAGCTGAAAACTTAACAACACATGTTTTTATTTTCAGAAGGCTCAAAGGTTTATTGCTTCTCGGAGTACTTGGGATGATTTTTACAATGTAAAGAATGCCTATTTGTCGGCAAATATATCGGACAACAAATGGTGCCTACACCTATCCACCAACTAATAATGCATATTACTATTCACACCACTAAAATAATGCCTATTACTATTCACCTATCTACCAACTAAGGCGTAACATATGTGTAACACCTGTTATCCTATATAATGCTTTCAATAATACATATATATATATATATATATATATATATATATATATATATATATATATACTACAAAACAATGTACATATATATGATTGGAAATGATGAAATGCTGCAAGTGGTATTTTTTTCTAAGTGGTTTCGTTTTCCAATACAAGAATTTTTACTATTTTTACATATATAAGATTCAATGGTGTGAGGAATTTTAGGTTGTTAGGAAACGATTTTTCAATTAGTGTTATAATTGTGGAGAAGTAATTTTTGTATATATTAATGCAATGGTTTATTGAGATATCTCGAGTTCAAATCAAGCATCATATAATTTTTAAAAATTATTTATCCAAAATTATAAAGTGATTTTTTAAAATCTTAAATCGTTAGGAGTTTAAAAAAAAAAAAATATGTGGGAGAAGGCGCCATCGATTTTACCAATTTAGAGTGTTTTATTATTATAATAAATCCTTGGATGGCTAATGTATTTTGAGGAAATGTATTGTTAATGTTTAAAAATTATTGGATTAATTCACCATGAAGTTTAATCAATTTGCTTTTAACTGAACTTGCCTGTTTCGACTTTTTTTTTTTGTGAGCATAAGAAATCAGGCTCCTATTAAAAATAATTAAAGAAAATATAAGTGTGTACTCCCTTCAAATTATACGTCATTAAGATAGTTATTTGAAAACAATTGTGGTAAATAGATTACCGTTTGATTTAATATTAAATAATTAAGCCACGAAGATACATGAAATATATTAGTTGGGAAACTTAATTAATAGAAGAATTAAAGAATAAATACATTATAATTAAACAAGTCTATATATTTTCAACGATCCAAAACTGGAAAGTGTGTCTGTACAATGGTATGGAGGGAGTTTATATTTGACCAAAATATTGAATATTATTTCATTAGAAGAATATAATATTATATACCTCACTACAAAATATATTTCAAATCTATGACGGCAATGTTTCAAAAATACATCTCTGTGTGTGTGTGTGTCTCCATTTCTTTTATCATAAATTCAGTTAAATTTAACCACATTTAATTTCCATTTTTCAAAATTCATTTCAACTAGATACTTCATACTGAAAATGAGTAAACCTGTTCCAATTTATAAAAACTCCATATACATATACAACCTTATATATTTTGGTCCTGAAAAATAAGGGGCCACCCCTTGCTCATGGACACCCATTGCTAGATTCATTATCGTCGTTCTAAATATATAATTTTTATATATGTAGTATTTTTTTCTACTACTTTTCATTCGCACATTTCATATATGTAATATGTTAGAGTTGGTTAACTCGGACTAACTCTCCTGATTTCAAGGAGTTAGGTATTGTATATTGTTTTGCCGTTTCTTCTCCTTAGTGTACAGGTTACGACATGTTTCGCGGGATGCGATGGTAACACACTAGGGAACACAGAAACAGATCGCTACATATCGGGAGGACTAAGTGCATTGGGTTCCTACTTTCCAGAGCAAGTCTTTCAACCAACCGACATGACTTAGTCACTACCTAGTGGGCCAAATCGTGGACCACTACTTGCGATCAAGGCCTCTTAACATCTATAAAAGCAGAGGCAAAGCGACAATAAAGATACACATTCATTGAAGAAAAATGGAGATCTGCTTTATGTTGTTGAGTCTGTTGTAACATTTCCAATATCACACGAAGTGTTTTAACTTCTAATGGTGTTAGAAGGTTGTCCTTTTAGTACACGAGTGTTGTGAGTAAATCTTTAGTGTTTTCATATATTTTGAGAGATAGCTTCTTAGCTTTTCATAGATCTCGATAGATAGTTTTAGTACTCAACTTTCCGACTTTATCTTGTGGTAAAGTAGTGAGTTTTGTAACGTCATTTGTAAATTTTATAGTGAATCATTTCGCCATATTGGCATCTGATTATAATTATAATCAGAAAAAGTTTCTTCGATGTTCTTCAAGTTTTTAATTCATTGCTTTACTCGTGTGTGGATAATCGCTACATAATGGTTGTGTTTTAAGCGAAGCAACACTTTCAATTGGTATCGAGAGCTTACACTCGATACATCGAGTGAGATCCCGTCGGTATCTTTGCTAATTTCGCCATGGATTCAAACAATTCTGGGTATTATCGACCACCAATTTTGGATGGATCGAATTATTCATATTGGAAGACCAGACTTCGCTCATGCATCAATTCCATTGATGTCAAAGCATGGCGATCCGTGGAGAACGGATGGTCGGTCCCAAAGACCACCGATGTCCGGGCGATGTTACCCCAACACCGTCGCACGGTGGACACGAGATCGAGTTGACGACGCAAACTTCAACGAAGGCCCTCAATGCCATTTACGCATCCGTGGACATGACAATGTTCAAATTGATCAAGAACAGTAGCGTCTGCGAAAGATGCGTGGGATGTTCTTCAACGGCATTGTGAGGGTGATACAAGCATAAATGAGTCTCGACTTCATTCTCACTTCCAAATTCGAGAATATGAAGATGGGAGAAGAAGAGAACATCAACGACTACACCAAGAGGATATTGGATATTGCCAATGAGTGTCAAGATCTTGGTGATGCGATAAGTAACAAGTTCTTTGGTGTCCGGCTCTTGAACCTTACCCGCAAGATTTGAGATGAAGGTCACGGCTATTGAAACATCTCAAACGGTTGCAACCATTGAGTTCATGGATCTCATGAATTCACTCAAGACATACGAGATGAATCGGAGGAGAAAGGTGCAATCAATAAGAAGTTCGATCGTTGCCTTCATCTGGCGCAACATCCAAATGGAACATCGCGGAGATAATCGAGTTGGATGATGAAGAAGAGCTGCAGGAGATCAAAGCTGGCGATGATGTTGCTCTAATCACCAGGAAATTCAACACTATGGTAAGGAAGATGAACAAGGAGAAAGCTCAATCCAGGCCTATGGATCAAAGTCATCGAATGGTAGAATATCCGTCTTCAAAACCTCAAAGCTTCACTCCACCAAGACCAGTGAGGAAGCCTTTTTCCTCAGACACGTTTAGGTATGATTCCTCCAACATTGATAGTATCCAATGCCGTGAATGCAAAGGGTATGGACATTATGCAAACCAATGTGCGAACACGCTAAGGAAGAGAGGAAAGTCATACTGGGTATCATGGAGTGATGACGAAGCTGAGTTCTTCAAGAGGTAAATAATGACAATGACGTCATGCCAAGATCAAGCTTGTTGCCTGACTCCATGTCGCAGATTGCCAAAACATTGTCGATCGACGAGGAGATGCGATCGGTTTGATCTAGTATCAAACAGTCCGGTCTCGACTATTATTCAAGTTTGTTTTGCTTAAATGCTCTTGTGAATGATACAGATTGTGAGGCGATTACGATGAAGACTCTATCGCCATACTACAAGAGTTGAAAAAGCTATACAACGAGCTACTTGAAAATGGAAAGGACAAAGTCGAGATCTTGAGCTCACAACAAGAGAAAACACGAGGTCGAAAGCATCTTTGCTAAGCTTGAAGTCTTGGTAACACAAAGGAAGTCGAACTAAACAAGGTGACATGTCAACTTGAAGTGGCACAAGGTACGTTCGTAAAGTGGAACACAGTGCGTCTAAATTAGATAATGCGTTGTTAATGGGTAAATCACCATCGTTGGTTTAGGTTTTACGATGTGCTAACATCATTGTTCCCACAATTGTCGCCACAAATGGGAAACCATTCATTAACGAAGGTGAACCGGTAAAAGGGTAAAATGACACGAAGAAAACATAGAAAATACGTATGTCATTACTGCTCTACACCTGGTCACATTAGGCCTTCCTGTTATAAATTGAAGGCTGATTTTAATGGACATAGGATGATGCCTAGGTCATGTTATATGAACACTTCGTACATGCACCCCCAACGCTTTCGTCACACCGCAGCAAACACGACCAACAAGGGAACTGACTCAAAGAGAGTTTGGGTCAGGAAAGATGATATAAAATGCCATGTTGTTTATACTGCATTGAAAACTAACATTTCAGGTTCATGGTATTTTGATAGCGGCTGTTCCCGTCACATGACTGGTAACAAGCTGCCTTACCAACTATGAGTCATATGATGGAGTAGTGTATCATTTGGAGGTGGTTCTAAAGGAAAATCATAGGCAAAGGACTCCTAAATGTTCAAGGTTTACCTAGCCTCAAGAATGTCTTGCACGTACAAGGTTTAATGGCAAATCTTATAAGCATAAGTCAATTATGTGATGAAGAGTTGCAAGTTAAATTGACAAAGATTCTTGTGAGGTCTATAATGGTAAGAACACATGTCTCATGAAAGGACGAGGTCATCCGATAATTGTTATATGGCCGACGAACCAAAGTGCAATAAGGCACAAATAGATGAGAGTGTGTTATGGCATCAAAAGTTAGGACATACTAACTTTAGAAATCTTGACAGTTAAACAAGATGGAAGCGATCGTGGACTACCCAAGTCGGCGTGTCGGAAAGGTGGTCTGTGGCGATTGTCAAAGGGGAAAATAGACCCATGTTCCCCATGCTGTTGTACAACATCGCAAACAACATTATGGTACAACACGATGTTTTGAACTACTTCACATGGATTTAGTAGGACCAGTCGAAATCGAAAGCTTGGGTGGCAAGAGGTATACATATGTCATTGTGGATGATTTTTCAAGGTACACATGGACATTCTTTTTACGAGAAAAACAGACACGTTTGAAACGTTTAAAATCCTCTTTGCTAGAATTTTTAACATGTTTGGTGTTCAGTGTCAAGAATTGATCGGATCATGGAAGAGAGTTCGAGAATATCTCTTTCACAAATTTTGTGAGAAAAAGGAATTTTCAAGAATTCTCCGCCAAAAACACCTCAACAAAATGGTGTGGTGAGCGCAAGAATCGAACTCTAATAGAAATGGCACGAGTTATGTTAAGCTCGAAGGTGCATCCAAACGTTTTTGGGCGGGTCATTAACACCGCATGTCATATCAACAATCGCGTGAACATTCGACTGTGTTCCTTCAAAACACCATATGAAATTCGAAGGAAGAAACCGAATCTCAAATATTTTCACGTGTTTGGGTGTGTTTGTTACATCTTGAATGATAGAGAGTATCTCACCAAGTTTGATGAGAAGAGCGATAAATGAATTTTCGTAGGTACTCTAAATAGTCAAGCATACCGTATATATAATCGAGATTACGGACCATTCAAGAGTCCGTAAATGTTGTTTTGATGATCTTGCTAATCTCGCAGGAAAAGGCAAGATGAAAATGTGGTGAATTAATAGAAGATCCCGTCGATAGGATGCTAGCGGCAGTGATGTCTCAACTGCTGAAGCCACAGCCACTGGAACAACTACGCAAACATCTCAAGATTCGGTGACACGGAGGATGAAGGTGAAACCGACGTCCAACAACAAGAAAGACGAGATCCTCCAGAAGAATACGTAAGAACCATCCAATCTCTCAAGTCATAGGTGACGCCCAAGATGGTATTCGAACACGGTACAACACCATTGAACTACCGAGAGATGGTATGTTTTCATCCATATGTGTTTAATGCCGGGTTTTATATGCTTCGTCTCTAAAATTGAGCCTAAGAATATAAAAGAAGCTTTGGGTGATGAGTTACGGTAGTTGCTATGCATGATGAACTTAACCAATTTGTTCGAAATGATGTGTGGTATCTTGTTTGAGACTGTTGACAGGAATGTTATCGAACAAAGTGGATTTTCAAGAACAAATCGATTTAATTTGGTGTCATAATCCGCAACAAAGCCGGACTTGTCGCACAAGGATACACTCAAGTGGAAGGCATAGACTTTGATGATACATTTACACGGTTGCACGCATTGAGTCCATAAGGTTGCTCCTAGCCATTGCATGTTATTTGAACATCAAGCTATATCAAATGGATGTCGAAGGCGTTCTATATGGTGAACTCAAAGAAGAGGTATATGTTGAGCATTGAGGATTTGAAGATCCACATAAGCCTAACCATGTTTTCAGGTTAAAGAAGGCATTATACGGTCTTAAACAAGCACCGAGAGCATGGTATGGTCATTTAACAAAGTTCTTAATTGATTTCGGGTTTGTTCGAGGGAATGCTGACAGAACATTGTTTATAAAACGAAGTCAGCATAACATTCTTATCACACAAATTTATGTGGATGATATGATTGTTGGATCTACCTCACAAAAAATGCTTGATGAGTTTGCAGGTGCTATGTCGTCTAAATTTGAGATGAGCATGGTAGGAGAACTAACGTATTTCTTAGGTCTCCAAGTCAAGCAAATGGATGACGGAATTTTCGTGTCCCAAAGCAAGTATGCACGGGATATGGTGAAAAAATTCGAGCTGGAAGGAGCAAAGCATATGAAAACGCATGATGGGGTCAAGTGACAACCGACCGTAGATGATCTTGGAGAAGATGTTGACCCAACACTCTACGATCAATGATAGAAGTCTCCTATATCTCACACCACACGACCGGTTTGATGTTCGGTGTGTGTGCGCGCAGTACCAAGCTAAGCCTAAATGTCACATTTAAAGGTCACAAGCGTGTTATCGTGTATGTTTCTGGAACACTGGACCTTGGCATTTTCTTTTCAAAAGACACGAACACGAATTTGGTTGGATTTAGTGATTCGGATTGGGCTGGGGATACGGATGATAGAAAGAGTACGAGTGGGGGCTGTTTCTATCTTGGAAATAATTTGGTGTCTTGGCATAGTCGTAAGCAAAATTGTGTCTCCTTATCTACTGCCGAGGCAGAGTACGTAGCAGCGGGAAGTTGTTGTACACAACTCCTTTGGTTGAAACAAATGCTTAACGACTATGGTATTGTGAGCACTGAGCTGTTGGTATATTGTGATAACATAAGTGCAATCAATATCTCTAAAACCCCTGCTCAACATTCTAGACAAAACACATAGATATACGACACCATTTTATAAGAGATTTGGTGGAGGATGAGGTAATCGAGTTAGATTATGTGAAACCGAAACCAAATCGCCGATATTTTCACTAAGCCCCTAGATCACGAGAGATTTATGAGTCTTCGTAGATCTCTTGGTCTTTGCTCTCGCCAATAAAGCTTAAATATATTTGTTTGTATCAAAAAATGTAATATCCGAAGGTGATACAACTGTTTTGATAACACTTACGTGTTGTTGTTTGTTATCTAACATGTTCTCCAATGCATGCACTCAATATGATGAAGAATATCTAGTAATCTGAAAAACACCAAAGTAGTTTGGGGGCACGGCGTCGCGACGACGATGCTACCTTACAAAAGCAGTGCAGCCATGATTGTTTTCAAAGCCTAAAAAATAGTGCAATCGAATTCTACATGGGTCAGTATTTATATGTTTTATTCGATTAAAACGAGCTTATGTTTATGGAGATGTTGCGATGACATTCATGCGATACCCTAAAATCCGTGAGTAATCCCGAATTTTGGAATTTCGTTCCTTAAATCCCTATTTTTGGAGATATCACGAGAAATTGGTTATGTTGGTATCACATTTATTTAATCGATTTTGTCTCAACAAATCCCCATATTTATCTCCTATTGAAAGGTACCGTATTATGTGGTGTTAGTTCCTTTAAATTAGGGTTTGTTACTGAGGATATTATTTGTTTTGAATCACATCACCGCATGCCTATCCTTTTGCACCTGCGCCGCTTATAAATCTGCCAGACCGACACGATTATGTCACTTATCAAATCACGGTGCTTATACTCATTGCAAAAGGGTCAAACGTTCCACATTCATTTATTTTGGTACATTTAACCTCTCTCCCCATAAAAATGGATCCAGCCACATCCGCCTTGCTCGCTGGGTTTGCTAAATTTCTAGAAAACTCACCGGAAATGCAACAAGCACTGGCGGCGACCCAAACACAGCCTGAGACACCTGGACCAAACACGACTCCGGTGGTACCAGAAAAGGTTCCAGCTCTTGAAATGGAACCTGTGAAGGCAACTCCCATTCTGACGATATATCCCGAGGAAGGTGAAGCGTCGAAGCAAACGGAGAAGGGAGTGAAAAGAAAGAGGGGAAAATTGCCAACAAGAAGATCGGAGCGTATACCACGGCAAACACGTCTACAAGGCCCAGGATCACCGGTCCATGTCGACATTACTGGGGAGGAACCGGTGATATTTCTACCGACGAAGGAACAAAAGGAAAAGAGGGTCCCTCCTCCTAGAGAACCCTCACCAGAGTCTGACAAACCGCGTGATGGCGGGGCGCTCTCGAGTCATCCTCCGAGTCGATGAAGAAACATGGGTTTCCGGGTGACTCCTCGGATCCCGGGAAGAAGACGAGGTTCAAAACCACAAGAGCACGACCACCAACCTGATTCGAGACTCAGTGAGGACGACATCTCACTAGCAAAATTCTTCGTGAGCTTAAGAAAGCGGCAAGATTGAAGGAAAGAAGAAAGAGAGTACGGTAAAGACTACGGATCCACCGCTCATACTGTTCCCACAGCCGCTGCAACATCTGTCCCTCTGACTGTTCCAACGGCATCTCCATCCACTGATCCACCGGCACCTCCAAGTCCCTACTCGGAGGAAGAAAATTGGGACTCTAGCTCGGAGAACCCATCAATCTTTGCAGATTCAGATATTGAGGTGGAAAGAGCTCTGTCCTTCAAGTTCTACAACAAAGAAGGCGAAAAACGCTGGGAACAATTCAAGCACTTGAAATGCTTGAATGAGAGGAAAATTGATGAGGTAACATTTTCTCTACACAACCTCGTTGATTTCCTTAAAGAAAGAAGACTTTTTAACACTGTCACGGCTATACACCCCTATCCAAAGAATGTTATTCGACATGTCTATGCTAATATGGACAAGTCGTTTGCTGATTGCACATCGAACAAATACTGCAAGGTGTATTTCAGACGCAAAGTTTTTAACATCTCTGCGTGCGAAATTAATGCATTCTTTGGGTTAGATGAGTTAACAAATGATGTGAATGTTGATGATAATGATGAGGTTGCAAAGGAAATAACGAGGGCGTGTTAAAAATGGAAGAGTCCAATGTCTAGTGGGTGTTTGGCGATTTGCATTACTCGCTTACGCTTAAGCTTATGACGACTAACTGGATCGTGTCGTCAAATAGTACGATGGTTACTATGCAACACGGCATTTTGTTGTATAAGATTGGAAAGGATACCATTCAACTTTGGTAAGTTGGTGGTAGAACAACTAGGTCTTTATTGCGGTAAATAGAATCGAAGATTCTTGCCGCTTCCATCATTGTTGTGTCAATTGTTGAAGAAACAAGGTATGTCGGATGGGTCCGAGACGCCTTGTTCAAGACTTTCAAACATTCTCCATCAAGAACACCTTATTTTCCGGAATAAGCTCCCAAACTTGCCATGGAATAATCCTTCCAAGTCAACGATGGACAAGATTACAAGCTAGGTCCGACGAGATGATCTCTACCCCGTCAAGCGTGTGTGATATGTTGGACCGAGTTCAAAACTTGAACAAAGTTTTTGGACGATGTACGTCTGCTCGAATTGAAGTTCTGAGTACTCGTGTTGACTTACTTGGACTCCTTTCTTCTCAAAAAGGAGAACAAGTAGGGGAGTGACTGAGTCGATCTTTGGAATGACAAGTGGAGGTGACGGAGCTGATGCTGGAATGACAAGTGGAGGAGGAAATATGGATGTGGACATTTGAATCATTCTGAACTGCTGTTGATGCATGTTGATGCATTCTTGAACTTTTTATTTTCTTTTGATCAGGAACATGTTTTTTTGTTTAAAACAGGTTATGGTTGGTTGATGATGCGCGGACATCGTATTTTTTGATGAACATCTGATGATTTCTGTTTATGGAATGCATGTTTTTATATGATGCCTGCTACTTTAATGGTTGAAATGCTGTGATGGTATCATTGTTTGGATGATTGTTGATGAATGTGTGGCGAGGCTGTATGATGATATTTAAAGTAAATGTAGATTGTTTAAGGAGTGTATTCTATGTATATTTGGGATTCAGGGGGAGTACTGTATATATATACTGTACAGTGTATTGTATATACAGGTTTTGTGAAGAAAGGCAAAAAGGGGGAGTTTGTTAGAGTTGGTTAACTCGGACTAACTCTCCTGATTTCAAGGAGTTAGGTATTGTATATTGTTTTGCCGTTTCTTCTCCTTAGTGTGCAGGTTACGACATGTTTCGCGGGATGCGATGGTAACACACTGGGGAACACAGAAACAGATCGCTACATATCAGGAGGACTAAGTCTGTTCGGTTCCTACTTTCCAGGAGCAAGTCTTTCAACCAACTGACATGACTTAGTCACTACCTAGTGGGCCAAATCGTGGACCACTACTTGCAGTCGAAGGCCTCTTAACATCTATAAAAGCAGAGGCAAAGCGACAGCAAAGATACGCATTCATTGAAGAAAAATCTGGAGATCTGTTTATGTTGTTGAGTCTGTTTTCGTAACATTTCCAATATCACACGAAGTGTTTTAACTTCTAATGGTGTTAGAAGGTTGTCCTTTTTAGTACACGAGTGTTGTGAGGAAATCTTTAGTGTTTTCATATATCTTGAGAGATAGCTTCTTAGTTTTTTCATAGATCTCGATAGATAGTTTTAGTACTCAACTTTCCGACTTTATCTTGTGGTAAAGTAGTGAGTTTTTGTAACGTTCGCTGTAAATTTTATAGTGAATCATTTCGCCATATTGGCATCTACAGATTATAATTATAATCTGTAGAAAAAGTTTCTTCAGTGTTCTTCAAGTTTTTAATTCATTGCTTTTACTCGTGTGTGGATAATCTGTCTACATAACAGTTGTGTGTTTAAGCGAAGCAACACTTTCATAATACATACATAAATACGTGTCTCCATATATAATATATAGATTTGTACAGGAATCATATAATATGCAAATCTGAAACTAGATTCTTTGTTGGGTGTGACCAAAATGGGTTATAATTTGAATGAGAATTTGGAACATTCGATCTGCTGCTAACCTACTATATTTGCGCCCTTATCACATTCCATAACTTTATTATTTCCTGCCCTCATTTCATCCCTAGAAGATAAGATAAGAGAATAAAATAAGTAAAATTCACACACACTGCCTCAGATTTCATATGATATATATTTTGTGGATTTTGCTATGTATTACACAAATACCTGCAGGTGTAAATACTGAAAACAAAACCTGTCAGCATTTTTTGTAATTCAAAAAACACACACAGAAAAAATGGCTTTTCCCCAAGATCAAGAGCTCACTGCTCTTCTGATTAATACCAAGATGATAATCATGACTTGTTGATTATACAAGTAATATTTTTCTAATATATAATGATTGTTTTCAATATATGCTATAATCTTTGTGAAAAAGACTAAACATTTATGTGGGGTTCTTTGCAAATGTTTTTATTTTTATATCTCACACACACAGACACACACACACATACTATAATTAATTTTGTGCAGTAGCACTGGATCGAGTCCATGCATGATGCATTTTAAGGTTGGCAAATGATGGCACTGTTGATTGATTCATTGTACTTGGGCTCTAGGGCAATAAAAGCATAAAGACGGGAAGAATTTGGGTAAAGGAAATTAAAATTAAAATTAAAATTAAAAAGAAAACTTGATACTTACATGAATAAATAAATAAAATAAAAACTAGTGGTATAGGGATATTAGTTCCTTGAAAGGATGGAAGAATTGAGATGGAGACAGGTCCCATTTGCCATTTGGGTTTTGGATACCTTAGGCTCATTAGTGCTTCCATGCCAATGGTTTCCCACCCCACACCCACTCCACAACCAAATATAAAACACACACACACAATATATATATATATATATATATATATATATATATATACTCTCCACTACTAAAAGTGACTCATTTTCTTTTCTATTGCTCCATTAAAAGTTGTTCATTCTAAAAATTAAATCATATATAAGGGTGCCTCGAATTCTGAACAATTATTTTTACACACAAAATACAATATTCCTTAATCTACATGTCCAAAAATAGCATGTCACTTTTAGTGGGACAGAGATAGTGGGACAGAGAGAGTATTATTTTTGCATGTATATACACAGTAAAGAGTAAGCAGTCATTCCAATAAAATACTATTAGGTTTTAGGTCAATCTCCACGAACCATGTTTCACCTTAACAATTTTAAAATGCATCCATGCAACATAGAAGTTACTTGCTTTATATGTGCATTCTTGTGCATAATATATTTTGCGAGTCTGTGTGAGAGTGTGTGTGTGTGTAGAGAGAGAGAGAGAGAGAGAGAGAATTGACAACTTAGCCCTAATTTCAACCGAGATTGTGGTAGCGTCTGCGTCAATATTGTGCAAGATAAGCCGTGCATGATATATCAAGCTATCAACTATGATATGAGAGTTATGTTAAGTCACTTGCAAAGTTAACGACCAAATTGCCTAAGCTACAACGCATGTAACATCCATGTCCCTATTAATTATAATTAGAATCTTCAAAGCAAAATTAATAATATTGATGATCAGGAGGCCTCCTCAACTTGAAACTTGAAAAGCATGTTCACTATCTCATCCATCAACTTGAATATATTATTCGTTATTGACATGTTTTAGAAATATAATCAACTGATAATTGTCCTCGAGTCAAAACCCTCATCATATTTCATAATGATTTTTATAATTAATAGGTATATTTACTTATATCACATATGTATACCTAACTGCATCAGTATGATTGTTAAATCAGCGTCGTTTTCAAATCTAGCTATTATTCCTTGCTATTGTCATTTATGGTTTATACATGCTATCTAATTTCATCAAGCGCGCGGATAATCCTACTTTTAAACTAAAAAAAAAGTGTCATTTACTCCTTATTGGATATATATTTAAATTATGAGAATAAATTACAAGATAATATGAGAGACGAGGCAGACAGCAACAGAAAAATATGATTAAAGATGTCATCGTCATTTTAAAGAAAAGGTGAATGAGAAATAGAAATGTAATAAGGATATGAAATCTGTAGTGGATTATGGTTGTCTATTTGTAGAAAATGTACGTAGACCATGGAATCAGGATATTTTTCAAAATATCATCAAAGTTGTAGGCATTTGAGATATTAACTTAAATCTAAAATGTTTTTAGAATCTTGTCAAAATTGGAGGCATTTTAATGTATGAACTAAAATTAGAGATATTTTTAAAATCTCTAAGTTGGAGTAGACATGCACGTTTTTGAACCGGTGGTTCGCCCTAGGCCCGCCCGGCGGTCAACGGTTCGAGCCGAACCGCGGTCAACGGGCCTGAACCGAAACCGTGAGCTAGGGCCTAGGGCCGGGCTCGGTTCACGCGAAATCGGACCGGAACCGACGGGCCTAGGGCGAACCGTGCGCCTAGGGTCGAACCGTGGGCCTAGGGCCGAGGACGAACCAAGCGGGCTTTAGAGCCGTTGGAACCGTGGTCCGCCCTAAACCGGCGGTTCCAACGGCTAAAAACGGCTAGAAAACGGCTATTTTCGATTTTCACCCCAAAATCACTCCTATAAATATATCCATCATCCTAACTCTATCCTCACTTCAATCTCTCATTTCTCAACCTTAATTCACTCATTTACATCTAATTTTCAAGCTTTCAAGCTCTCATTCTCACTCTCAAACTCAATCTCTCAAGTTCTCAAGCTCTCTCAATCTCTCATTCTTCTTATTCTAAACTCTCAAACTTTCTCACTTCATCAATCATCATGTCTTTCTTTAAACGATTAAACAAGGAAAGGAAAGGCCACGATGAAGGAGCTCCAGTGAGGAGGAGACATTCCAATTCCAACTCAACGTTCACGAAGGGCCTTAGCGGCGGAGGAAATCTCAAGGCAAGTTGCCGAAGGTTACAAGTCAAGAAGATGCTCGATTTGTTGAAATGGTGCATCGAATGGAAAGAAGTCCCAATTTCGGTGACGTAGCTCGAACGACCAAGACGACGAAGAAGAAGCGACGAAGAATATGACGACTTTGACCAAGATATCCGCCACAACCACCAAAATCAAAGGAACTTAAGTCCGACGCTTTTGTGAAGCACTTTAGTACGTAAATTTTTACGTTTCTTACAAATTAGTTTCACAATTTTAATTTCATGTTCATAGTTCTTACAATATCTTGTTATATTTTCTTTAGAAAAGTGGAAGTGCTAGGCGAAGCACCTCTTCCCGACGGCCGAAGAGATCGTTGCTTATTGCAACTATTGCACGAAAACCTACAAATGGATCGAGAAAGGAGGTTACGGAACGCTCAATAGGCACATGGAGGTTCTCATCCTCATGAGTATGGAATATCAACGAACCAAGCTCAAATTAAAACCCTTCTCAATATTCTACAACGGTACGCCCACTTTATTTAAATTTGATAAGGAAAATATGAAGATCGATGGCTAGATATTGTGCTATGGAAAACTCCCTTTAATTATGCCGATAGAGTTACGTATGAAGAATGTTATAAAGAGGACTTGGTCCTAATGCATGCAAAGTTAGTAGAAGTATTATGCTTAAGAAGATTAGGAGACAATGCATGGAAAAAAAACATGATTTAAAGAAATATTTGGTTCGTTTAGGTCATAAAGTTTCTATTTGTGCCGATGTTTGGACGGATGCTTATAATAAGAATTCTTATATGGGTATTACTTGTCATTGGATTGATTCGAAATGGGTTATGCAAAACGCTTAATTGCTTTTCGAGAGTTTGAAGAGCCTCATAATGCTTTAGGTATTGCTAATATTATAATTGGTGTGTTAAATGAGTATACTTTGATTAATAAAATTTTTCCGTTGGTTTTGATAATGCTTGCAAACACCGCTAGTATTCCTCAACTTATTGAAGCATGCGCACCTTCTTTTGAAGGAAAATACTTTCATTCTAGATGCATTTGTCATATTTTAAATTTATGTGTTCAAGATGCACTTAGTATTTTTCAAGAATCCGTTAGTCCTATTAGAGATGCTATCAAATGTTTGCATGTTTCAAAACTTATGGGAAGAAATGGCAAAATATTGTCGATAAAAATATTGCTTATACATGTTTCAAATTGGATGTTTCATCGTTGAATTCTACTTATGAAATGCTTAATAGTACTATTTCATATAAGGGTCATTTATGTGATTTTTAGAAAAGAGTTTACATCTATTCAATTACATCTTAATGAGTCTCATTGGGATGCTTGCATGGATTTATATCGATTGTTAAAGGTATTTCATGGTGCAACGAAACAATTATCGGGAGTTTATTATTGTACTTCGTTATGGTTTTAGAACATTGCATGCATATTGCCATGTCTTTTCGTAGTTGTTTTAGTAAACCATCTTTATGTGGTGTAATTTATTTTATGGTTCAAAAGTGGCTAAAATATTTTGGGAGATACCTACAATATTTTTGCTTGCTAAGTGTTTAGATCCTAAATGGAAATATGATGGTACTTGTCAAATGCTTAATGTTTATTATGATGCTTTTAGGCAAATGGATTTTCAAGGTGCTAGTATAGAAGGAGAATTAGTTTATTTTGATCTCCGGATGTAGATCAAATCAAATATAATCTTGAAAAGAATTTAAGAAATCTTTTCAAGAATATAGGTCTAAATATGGTAGTGATGATGATATTCAAACTCCACCTCCTTCTTCTATGATGTCTACGATTAATTTTCCTTTTGATATGAATGAGTTTGATCCTTTGGTGCAACAAATGACTTGATGTACCAAAATAGAACATTCGAAAGGCCGAGAGGACAAGGTAATAGTGAATTAGATATATATTTGCAAACTCCTTTTTGTCTTTGGTGTTGAAGATAGCGGTCCTTCGATCGATGTCTTGAAGTGGTGGTCGAAGAAGAGAGTACCCAATCCTCTCAATCATGGCAAAGGAGTTATTTGCCGTCCCGCATCCACCGTATCCGTTGAACAAGCATTTAGCATTGGAGGACTAATGCTTGATCAAAGAAGAAGCAACATGAAGCCGTGAACATTGAAGCTACAATGTTGCTCGATGATTGGTGTAGGGCCGACCTTAGAGCTCAAGAACCACAATGGGAAGATGGTAACGAGAGCGAAGACGAGGCCTTCACCGAAACGGATCGATCGGAATCGGTGCGGAGACGGAGTAGAGCATTTAGAAATTAAAAGAACTACATGGACTTTGATTCCTCTATGATTATGAGGATATGTAGGCAACTCAATTTTAGAAATTAAATTGAGCTCAAGTCCTTTATTATTATTATTTTTTCATCCCTATGTAAAAGTCATAAATGGATTTATGTAATTTTACTCATCATTTATTAAAAAATGCAAAGTGTTGACACATATTTTATATTTATACGTATTTTAACATCACTTCTAATTTTCAACCTTAATTCACTCATTTACATCTAATTTTCAAGCTTTCAAGCTCTCATTCTCACTCTCAAACTCAATCTCTCAAGTTCTCAAGCTCTCTCAATCTCTCATTCTTATTCTAAACTCTCAAACTTTCTCACTTCATCAATCATCATGTCTTTCTTTAAACGATTAAACAAGGGAAAGGAAAGGCCACGATGAAGGAGCTCCAGTGAGGAGGAAACATTCCAACTCAACGTTCACGAAGGGCCTTAGCGGCGGAGGAAATCTCAAGGCAAGTTGCGAAAGGTTACAAGTCAAGAAGATGCTCGATTTTATGAAATGGTGCATCGAATGGAAAGAAGTCCCAATTTCGGTGACGTAGTTCGAACGACCAATTTCTATATACCGTATATTTGAACATTTACGCACAGATTAGAATACGTAATCGAATTGTAATTGAAAAGTTGAATCGGATTTAATGGGATTGGTTTTATTTTTCACTTTACAAATTTGCACGGTCATTTAGGGGCATTTTGTCAAATAAATGGCGATTGTTTGTCGAAACCCTCGTGAGCGTGACGATTGAATCACCGATCACCTCTCTCTCTCTCTCCTCTAAGTGCCTCTCACTTTTTCGGTCTTCAATGGGAATTCGGGTTAGTGTTAGTAATACTATTAGCAAATTCTTACAAACATCTTGTGCATCGACGCCAAGATTCACGCATACCTGAACGTATACTTTTAGGTACACTTGAGGCATATTGTTTGTCTCACATCTTCTCGCTTAGTGCACTTGCAAACCATCGCTCACTTTCTCTCGCCATTTTATTACTTTACTTGGTTTGCAACCCAACACCAAGCACATTTATTGTTGCGTTTGATTTTGCGATTGATTTTCTATGCGAAGAAATTACGCACGATTCTTGTTTGAACATCGTTGTTTGGCGTGTTATGATTATCATAATACTGACGTTTCCTTTGGTTAGTGCTAGGGTTTTGTGATGGGACAACTATTATTTTGTTCCGCCTCGTTTGGAAAGCGTCTCTTCATTTGAATTTTATTCTTCGCCTGCAGCTTTCAATAGTTTGATTGCACGCGGTCGTGGTTAGGATATTTTGTTTAGGCGGCGAATAGAGTAAATATGATTTTCCATTTAAGATTTTGTTGAGTGTTCTTGTGTTTGTGTCGATCGATTCTCGTCACATTTCTTCGTCATTCAAATATCTATTCGTTAATTTTTGAGTTGGATCTTTGTTTTGTGTATGGGTCCGACGTTGTACGCCCATCGCTCATATGGTTAGATCAAGTCTTTGCGGGTTAGACCTTGTGCGCGTGTCAATAACACCGTAAATGATACTCATAGTGTATATTAATTATAAGATATAAACGGATTTATGTATAGAGGTCTCAAGCAATTGTTTTCCCTCTATCTTTGTACTTAATATAAACTTACCTCTCACTTTTAGTTACGTATCCTCAATTTTAGAAATTAAATTGAGCTCAAGTCCTTTATTATTATTATTTTTTCATCCCTATGTAAAAGTCATAAACGGATTTATGTAATTTTACTCATCATTTATTAAAAAATGCAAAGTGTTGACACATATTTTATATTTATACGTATTTTAACAAATGCAAAGTATTTACAAGTTCAAACATAAAAAAATCACTTACAAATTTAAAATATTTACAAGTTTAGTAGTTTACAAATTTTACAACTTTAAAAATATTTACAAGTTTATTAAACTTTAGACTTAAAAGTTAAAAGTTAAAACTTAAAAGTTTGTTAAAATCTTGGACTTTGATACTTGTTGCATATTTGATTGAATTTTCAGAAAATTGAGATAGAATTGGAGATTTTACCTTCATAAGAGTTGAAGTATATCGCGATACGAGTTCGTGGCGCAAAAACGGATCGAAAATCGGTTCTGGACGAGAGAGAATCGGATCGATACAAAATCGTCACATGACAGCCGAACCACGGCCATTTCTAAACCGGCGGTTCGAAATTCAACCGATCACGCTGCAGCCTACTAAACCGCTAACTAAGATGTAGGCCGGGCCAGTCACATTTGAACCGCGGACCACGGTCCCGCCCTAAACCCATGGTTCCGGCCCGTCAACACGTCTAAGTTGGAGACAAAGATTATAATTATTTCTAAATTTATTTAAATAACTTTATTTATTTTCCTACTTTTGCAGATACAGTAATCCGGAGTGTCAAAATCGGAGGGCCCAATACCATTTCCCACAGTGAGTGAGGCCCTCAGACACGCCCACGTGGCTAGTCACGTCTTCCTGGGCCCCACACACCATGGCTTCTGCTTGTGGTTACATTCCATGCCTCTCTGCCCCACCTATCCATATCCTCTCTCTCTCTCTATTCATTTATTCCGGCCGGCGGTCGTTATCGAACTTCCCGGCGGCTTTTCCTCAATTATGCATGCCCCACTCTACCAAATAAAGAAATACTATCCAATACTTTCAAATCATTTTTTCCCCAACTAAAACTTTTGATCAAATTTATCCCTTTTTCTCTAACTACTTTTTCTTCCCTCCCCGCATATAAAACGAAAGCCCACAGCCACCATTTTCCCCACACACAATAATATACGCCTTACACACAATTTCCCTCTGTGTGTGCTGCGTGAAACCTGGAAAACAACTCCGTCCATCAAAACACTATATATCTCAAATCACATTTCTCACTTCTCTTTCACCCCCAACTCCCATCACACACACAAATAAAAGAAGAGCAAACTCTTGAAGGGAAAAAAAAAAAGAAAAAAAGAAAAAAGAAACTTGCTTGCTACTAGAACAGTAGTTTCCCAGAGATGTTGCATTGCCTCAACTCGACTTCGGAAAACTGTGAAATGAGCGTGCTCGAGCGGCAGCGCTCTTGCCTCAAATGGCAGCAAGAGCAGCTGAGCCAGCAACCACCAAATCCAATGGCTTACTTCAATGGGAGCGACCAGCTCAGCCACCTAGACACCACCGGCGATCAAGGCCTCTGCGAGCTTGTGGTGAACGGGGGAGCAATGAAGCCGGACCCCGGTGTCGAAAACGAAGATTTCCGGAGGTTTCTGAATTATGGAAATGCCACAGACTTCGAAATGAGCTGCGCGCTTCCTAGAACGGTCAGCTGCCCACCCAATGTGGCTGCGAGCATCGGCTCCGCCGCCGGGAAAGAGAGCTGCAAAAAGAGGAAGAGTAAGGTATATTTCTGTTTCGTGCTCTGTTTATTTGATTATCTGCAGCATGATGATTTGTTGATCAAGAATTTTTTAGCTGTATTCAGACAGCTGCAGAGGAGAAATCAGAGGAGAAAAAGATGAAGGATGTGCAGAAGAGGAATCTAAGATGACAGAGCAAAACAGCAACAGCAAAAGCACTACCACCACCATTAGCACTTCAACGAACAAGAACAGCAAAGGGCCATCTGCCAATGCAAAGAAGGCCCCCGACGCGCCCAAGACCGATTACATCCACGTCCGAGCCCGTCGCGGCCAAGCAACGGACAGCCATAGTTTGGCTGAAAGAGTAAGAAAAATAAGCCACTTCCTATTTTTCTTTAAAAAGGCGCTTTGTTTTAATTCTAATGGAGGAATTCTACGGTTTCGATGGTTGCAGGTTCGACGCGAAAAGATAAGTGAGAGAATGAAATACCTGCAAGATTTGGTGCCGGGATGCAACAAGGTAACTGGGAAAGCCGGTATGCTCGACGAGATCATCAACTATGTCCAATCCCTGCAAAGACAAGTAGAGGTAGATAAGATAAAACAGAGATTATCAATTGCCATTGTCTTGCAATTATCATCATAATTATAATACCAAACTTATAGATCCATATCTATGCCAGTTTTTGTCAATGAAATTAGCTGCAATCAATCCAAGGCTGGATTTCGACGTCGACAACTATCTACTTAAAGAGGTAATAACATGTGCCATAAACATATGTCTGTCAAGTACAACCTGCTTATGACATCAAACTGAAAAATTCTTGGCACAGATTTTTCCGGCTTGTAATCCGACAATGGGGGCCTCATCGACCGGCATGGTTGATCACTGTCTGTTTAATACAACGGTACAAGGAGTTTCGGGTTCGGGTCTAGAAATGGTCGTGGATCCGATGGATGCCACGCTTAGGCGAACCATAAGCGCCCCTGTAACTGCCCCACAAACATTTCTTGATTCATCCAGTTTGAATGTGAGTTCTCTATTTGATTTTCTTTACTTAAAATATTAGAAACATATACATCTCAAGATTTTTGACAAAGCAACTACACATATACAGCAAATTCAGCAAGTAACGTGGGAGGATGAGCTACAAAATCTCTACAGTGTGGAGTACCAACAAGGAAGATCAGCATCATTTATTTCTCAGCAGATTACAGGTACACAGACATGTCTTTCAAGCTACGCCTTCGTGTTTCGGGTGGCTTACACAAATTAAGCATAAAGGATATTGCTGCACTCAATGAGAGACCATAGTAACCCCACAACACATTTAAAGAACATAGCTAACTAAAGTTATGTGGTCCTAAATAGTGCAGTTACTAATTAGGTACCTTATCCTTTTTTTCTGTCTTCCACTGAAAATGAACCGATGATCCAATCTACTTTTGACAATAATTCCGTAATCCGGTGCCACAGCGACATACATCTAGTTCACAAACTATTTGTCATCTAATTCTACCATTTACAGTTCTAGATGAGTCTTAACTAAAATAAACTTCTATTTTGCAGGTTTCCTGGAGGCAAACCATGTAAAGTTGGAGATGTGAATCAAATATACAAATCAATGAATTGAAAAAGTCCAATCCGAAGCGGTGCTGATCCTCATTTTTTCCTCCTTCAGAAGCTACATGTCGTGTATATTGCATCTACGTGTATATAGTGACAAATATTAGCAATGATTATGATTAGTAAAGATAATGAAAGATAATGCAGATTATGTATTAAATTTCCGTTGCTGATGTTAAAATCTTCTCATAAAACAGACATTGCATACGTTTACAGTAAGCCTCTGTTTAACAGCAAGCCAGAGAAGGAAAAAAAGAAAATAAAAAAGAGAGGGTAAATTAATCATGTTATAATCAGTATAGCATCAACGACTGGAATTCTTGTAAAAACAGTAATCATCAACTTGAACAAGTTGTGGTGTATGAATTATACATGAAAGCAATCTCTTCTATATATATATCTAAAGGATAAGAAGACAACAACGAAACAGTAAAACATGGTGTTCCTGTTAGGAGTAAGAATGAGACATCCCATTTATCAGACCTCATAATTAGAAAATGAAGGAAATTTCTCAGCTGTCCCATTTTTTCTTTTGTTGAGGAGTTGTGGGGACAGGCCGTAAATGAGCTGAAAGGTTCAATAGTCTTTTGGGATAGGGCAAAAGTATTTGAAAGTTTTCTAGTACTAAAGTGCAGACTAAGGCCATTAGAAGAAATGGCTACAAATGCGTAGACCATGAACTATGTTGGGAAAAAACATTAGCCAAATATCTCTTAAAACTTGCTACTACTTCTGCCCATGATGGCTTCAACAACTATCAAATATTCTTTCGGTATAGAGGCGAAGAAAAAAACATGATTAAGCAATGGAATATCAGGCATGTTATGATGAATCCCAAGACTGACTCCGAGATATTGATGAACTTGATTGACCAAGATGCATTGTCGTTGCAGAGTCTTTTAAGCATCATAACACAATATTATATTGAAGAAAGAAAAATGGGAGGATATCAGTCAAGACTGACAGAAATCGGGCCTATCAGAGCATCTTCTATCACCATGCTACATAGAAATTAGTGAAAGCTGTGAATTATGAAAAAAAGAAATTCAACAGGAAATATGTAATACAAATATCTGCAACAGCAGGTCTCAATCATAACATAGTACATACTAAAAAGACCCCTTTTTCTGTTTCCCTAATTCCATTTTTCCCTTTTCCTTTTTCTTTCTTTGGCATACAATTAAACTGAGACTGTTGAGAAGCCAACCTGTATCCTGAGGCTTGCAGAGTGTTTCTCAACTTTGGGACCTCAAAGGGCACCAATATCACCTTCATTTTCAAGCCATGTGGAAAAGATAAAGGCTGGATCTGGCTTCATATTATCTTCTCTATGATTCTCTCTGCCCCAACGGATGGTGAAAGAGAATTTTTCCTGCTCCAGAACTTCAAGAAAACAAAATTCAAAGGATAAAGAAACGAAAGCAAATTTTGCCTAGTCGTTGTCACGGGCCGTTCCCCTCTAGAAAAACTTCTTTCTCAAAGTTGATAACCTATAACTATAAAAGTTATAAACCTAGATTTTAATCTGTGGGGATGCTGTACAGCCCAGCAAACCTGAAAGAATGCCCACCAAGAATTCAATTCTAAGTCCCCTGTTCTAAATTAGACTTATAGAAATTATGAGACTGCTCTTCTCATTCTGAGATAATATTCTGTCAAAATAACTAGTCAAAATATACGTTGGGTAGAAAATACTGAGTAAATCAAAGAACAGCAAGCCTGCATGCTGATGTGAGATGGGAAAGGAAAATGGAGGGTTGGAGCATACAGGGTGAAATATCTATACTTTGAAAAAAAAAATGTCACTCCATAAAACCAAGATTGAAGTAAGAGGTTTAACAAAATGTACCCAAATTGAGAAATTCAAGGGCATAAACATTGCCACAGATTGATAACAGAAACACGTAGTTACCTACTATATTTTTGTACAATAAACATGGTTACAGGCAAACTGATACATGATCACACAACAGGAAAATATATTACAAACATCAAATTAATCAACTAATCATAATCTTATATCTAAGCTCACATCCAACAGAAAGAAATCTTGTCTTCATTAGAACAGATACAACCAACTGAAGAAATCAACTAATCATAATCTTATATCTAAGCTCACATCCCACAGAAAGAAATCCTGTCTTCTCTATAAGAGATACCATACAACCACCATATACATGCTTCTGACGATTCTTCAGCTGTTGATCCTGTTTACGATCCATTACAGCACATATTTCTCCCCTGCTTCTGCGATTAACATAAATATTTTTAGAATTACAAGTATGTTTATTTTATAAAAAAAATGATAATACTTAGTAGGGTTATTGGCTTGGATATTTTGGTTTTTCGCGACTTTAAAAATTGTCAATAAATCTGTGACTTAACATCATTGTGATTTTCTCACAATTGAATAACGATCAAAATCGAAATGACGTGGCGATCGACGTGACGCCACTCATCAAACGAAGTCGTTTATTTATACAATATATATTAATTGACGATTAAATATATGAACTTTAGTCTATTTTGATTTTCCACAAACTTTAAAATTTGTCAATAAATACACGAACTTAACTTTATTGTAATTTTTTCATAAATTGAATGATGGTCAAATTAAAGTCGACATAACAATCAACGTGTCACCACTTTATCAAACGACGTTGTTTTACTTATACAATAGGTATTTATAAAAGATCTTAAATACACCTCACAACTCTCCAACTCAAACCTTATCGTAAGTTGAGGTTAGAGAAAAGAGATGGGATGGAATGGGATGGATTTAAGATTTTTTAATACATATTGTATAAGAAAACGATATCATTTTAATAATGTGAGATCACGTCAATCGTTATATCGCCTTTAATTTTGACCTCATCAATTTGTGAAAAAATTACAATAATGTTAAGTGTTTATTTATTAATAAATTTTAAAGTTTATGAAAAATCAAAATAGATCTAAAGTTCATGTATTTAACCGTCAATTAATATATATTGTATAAATAAAACAACGATATTTTGATGAAGTGGCGCCGTCGACTATCACGTCGCTTTCAATTTTGACCGTTATTCAATTTGTGGAAAAAATCACAATGATGTTAAGTTCGTGTATTTATTGACAATTTTTAAAGTTCGTGAGAAAAACCAATATATGCCCAAAGTTCATGTATTTAGGCGCCAATAACCCTACTTAGTATGATTATTACAAGTATAACTTTACCCTGAACGATAATAATTGGTGCTGTCTTGCAATTGTGGAAGCAATATTCACTTACACTACCCTCAGACATAATCGAGAAAACATACAAAAGAACATGACCAAAAGCGAACATACATATGAGAATGAAAGTATGACGCGGCATGGAATATTGATTGTTGGATTTGTATACTGAAAGCTGAATTGTAAACTGAAAGCAGAATAGTTGAACTTGTATATAATGTTTCCCGTTACCACTATTCCGATCTCCTATCTGAATTATTTATTTGATTGTATATATTGTCTCATTATCTCATGCAAAAGTAAGATCATACCGTGTAGAAAATCACATAAGTCTCAGATAATTGGTTGCTAGTTGAGACATAAAAATCACGTAAAAGACAACTTTAAGACGAGTTGTTGGTATAGGTTGCGATAGATAAGTGACTTGACTTGGTTGCTTATCTATTTTGGTACGTTTGACGTATTGATGAATCACAATGAAATGAGTTCTTCTATCGATCGTCGTCAAGAACTTAGATCTTGATGACTTTACGTTGAAATAAATCTCGATAAGGTTTCGGTGAGTATGAGTTCTTGACCATCACTGACTTGTTATGAGTGAGAGTTACATGTGATAACCCAAGTTTCTCTGCATTTGATGGTGACAATGTTTGTATATCATGTTGATTATCTCAGTATCGATTCACCGTATCCGTTAAAGATGATGACGTCCCATTAAAGAACTCAAAAGGTTTATTATACTAAACTCTATATGTTGAGTTAGCTCAAGTACAATAATAAGGTTGAGTGGTACTATTTAAGGAAATAAAAAATTAATTATTTTTGAAAGTGTTGCTTGCTTAAACACACAATCATATGTAGATCGTTATCCACACACGTAGTAAAACAGTGAATTAAAATCTTGAAGAACATCGAAGAACTTTTCTCTGATTATAATTATAATCAGAGATGCCAATAATGAAATGATTCACTATAAAATTTACAAATGAACGTTACAAAAACTCACTACTTTACCACAACATAAAGTCGGAAAGTTGAGTACTAAAACTATCTATCGAGATCTATGAAAAGCTAAGAAGCTATCTCTCAAGATATATGAAAATACTAAAGATTTCCTCACAACACTGTGTACTAAAAGGACAACCTTCTAACACCATTAGAAGTTAAAACACTTCGTGTGATATTGGAAATGTTACGAAAATGACTCAACAACATAAACAGATCTCCGATTTTTCTTCAATGAATGCGTATCTTTGTCGCCGCTTTGCCTCCGCTTTTATAGACGTTAAGAGGTCTTGATCGCAAGTAGTGGTCCACGATTTGGCCCACTAGGTAGTGACCAAGTCATGTCGGTTGGTTGAAAGACTTGCTCACGGAAAGTAGGAACCGAATGCACTTAGTCCTCCGATATGTAGCGATCTGCTTACATGTTTCCCAATGTGTTACAATCGCATCCCGCGAAACATGTCGTAATCACGCACACTAAGGAGAAGAAACGGCAAAACAATATACAATAACTAACTCCTTGAAATCGGAGAGTTAGTCCGAGTTAACCAACTCTAACAAACTCCCCTTTTGCCTTTCTTCACAAAACTCAGATATACACACATCACATATATATATATATATATATATATATATATATATATATATATATATATATATATATATATATATATACATGATACTTCAATCCCAAATATACATAGAATACACTTCAGAATAAATCTCCCCACTTTACGGAAATATCATCATAACAGCCTCGCCACACATTCATCAACAATCCTCCAAACAATGATACCATCCCAAAGATTTCAACCATTAAAGTAGCGACATCATATATAAACACATGCATTCCATAAATGAAACCATCGATGTTCATCAAAAAATAAGATGTCCGCGATCATCAACCAACCAACAACCAAAAACATGTTCACGAGTTCATAAAACCAAATCAAATTCATCGGTCTTCAACCATATCATCATTCCTAGATGTTGCCGCCCCTGCCTCTACTCCCCTTTTGGGAAGAAAGAAGGTCCAAGAATTGATCTTCAAATCATTCATGTCAATACGCCACTCCGGGCTTTCTAAGAGGTTTGCTCCACTTTGTAATGCGCTCAAGCATGGAGTGAACCGACTTTGAGATCGTCACCATTTCTTTGGGAGCGTCCAAACCTGCTCATCAATTCCTTTAGAAGGATTAGTCCATGGAAGATTTGGGAGTTTGTTACCGTAAATAAGGTATTGCTATGGTGAAGTTCAAAATCTTCAAGAGTGCATCTCGTGCTCCATCGAAAGGCCTTGTTGCTTCAACAGTTGGTATATCGATGAGGAAACGGCAGTAATCCAGATTCGCCTTGCAAAGAATCGATCCAATTTGTTCCACAATCAATTTCCGAGGTTAAATCGAATCCCTTTCCAAGCTTATATAATGTAACAACGTGGGGCATTGTAACGATCGTGTTATTGGAGACACAATCAAGTTCAAGTCATGATTTTATAGAGAACAGAATGAAGATATGTCGTTACCACTTGACATTGGATTCTTCCACTTTCGACTCTTCCACCGCTTATCTCGTCACCGTTGGATTTGTAAACCAAAGCGCTTGGTTGAGCTTGTATACAATGTTTCGTGACCACTATTACAATCTCCTATCCGATTTGAATACTTGATTGCATATATCTCGTGTCCCCTTATCTCATATATAAGTTAGATCATACGAAGGTGTAGAAGATCACGTAAGTCCGTATGATTGGTCGAAGCAATGAGATATAAAAAGTTTCACACCGAGACAACTTAAGGACGAGTTGTCGGTTTAAGTCGCAGATAGATAAGTGACTTGACTTAGTTGCTTGTCTATCTTTGATGCGTCTCGACGTATTGAAGGATCACAGTGAGATGTGTTCTTCTTTTCGACCGTCGTGAAGAACCAAGATCTCGGTGACTTACGATGATCTAAACCTCGATAAGGTATTAGGTGAGTATGAGTTGCGACCATCACTTTGACTTGTTATGAGTGAGGATTATATGTTCTAACCCAAGATTCTCCGCATCTTGGGTGGTGGCGATCTTGTATGTCACGCTAGTTATCTCAGACGAGTCACCGTATCCGCTTAGGATGATGACATCCCTTAAGGAGCTCAAAGGTTTATTGTACTAAACCTGCAGTTGAGTTAGCTCAAGTACAATAATAAGGTTGAGTGGTACTACTTAAGGAAATGAAGTTATTAATCGCTTTAAGCCATCGATTGCTATAAATGATTAATGGATGTTCGATATCTTAAATACGGGATTCAGAATGTCTAAGTGCAAGCCCGACTCAACTTCGTAATAAAGGGTAAGTCAACATTCTTTCTCTAGTGGAATGATCGAATGTTTATAAATTAATTTATGTTCGGTTTGAACATAAGATAATTAATTTATTTGAGGCCCATCTTTATTCCTCATTTGATCCTGGGTTTGGCCCATCCAGGCCGTAGCCAAGGAAAATCGGCGCCTCATGCTCCCAATGGTAAGATTTTATTATCTTTATCCCACAAGGATATTATTATATTTATGGTATATGCATAGATCCTTTCCATATAAGATTATGGTAATAATCCGAGAGTATGGAAATAATCTCGAAAGTATGGAAATAATCCTAAGATTATGGTAATATTCCATATAGATTATGGTAATTTCCATATAGGATTATGGTAATTTCCATATGGGATTAAGGTAGTGCATTATAAATATAAGGTATGAGATAAAGTCAGTTAATGCTCACATATTAACCACAAGATTTTCGCCATCTCATGTAGCTTGAGAGAAAATTTTCGTGAGTTTTATTGAAGAGAGCAAAGGGTGATTTTCCGAAGCATTCTCCATAGATCGTCCTCACTCGACGTTGGAGATTGGGCAACCGGGATACAGTCCAGAAGGTCAAAGCACGAGTCCGATCCGTTCGATCCGTTCATCTCGTTCCATCGACCTCTTCAGATCCAAAGGTTAACACGTGAAAACCCCAACGTGTTGCGATTTAATTATATAGACGCATGCTAGGTTTATAATCAATGTATGGTGAATTAAATATCCAAGATGGATCCTCGGGCGAGGTTAACATATGTTTTCCTTGATTGGTATCGAGCACGGGATCGAATCTTGGCTCATTGGATTAATTCACGCCGATTATTACGCATGTTTTATTAATTGTGGATCCGCTGTTCATCGTGGCTCGCTTATTGTTTTGTTGGTTTTGTTTTACACCACGAGAAAATCCGTGGTTAGATTAGATTTTATTCGTAAATCTTATCCGTAAAGAAGAACGAAGACGAAAGAACGAAACGACGGAAAACAGGTCTCGACAATCATCTCGGTGGTTTCATGGCGAGCCTCGCGGTCGCGAGGGCGATCGCGAGGGCTGCGGCGACGGGCGCTGCTCGCGCGAGATCCTGGCGCCTAGCGAGCGAGCTCGCGATCGCGAGGATTACCCGCGATTGCGCGCGCCGTGCGAGCTAAGCGGGCGGCACGGGCGCGCTCGGCGCGAAACCCGACGCATGAAAGCGCACTCACGGTCGCGAGGTACGGCCACTGGCGACGACGCCTCGGCAGACGTTCGGCGCCGGGCGTGGCCACGCATGTTCGCTTCGTCGGTCGCGGTCGCCTTTAGCGACCGCGAGGTAGCCCACGGCGGACACGCGAGCACGCGGCGATGGGGGTGGGCGCGCGGTGGGCCTGCCTAGCGCGCGGCCCAAAGACGCAGATTGGGCGACCGCCCGCACCCGTTTTCAGATTTTCCGGTCCGTGCCCGTGCACGCGAGGCCCATTTGTTGAATCCGTCCGTGCCCGCACGCGAGGCCCGTTTTGAAGTTTAATTGTACTTTGTAAATCTATGTAATAGATTAGATTTAAATGTCAGTTTCACGATTGAGCGCGATGAGCGCTTTTATTTTATTTTTATCGCTCATATGCATGTCGTGGATGTTTAAATTATGCAGTAGCATGTTATGTATGTTTATATTACGTTGACAAACCTTTAAGTGTTTTACGTAATTGGATGCGCATAGTAAGCATGCTAGGTTTATCGCGTTTATCAAGCATATTTTAGAATTCTCGCGAGCATGTTTTACATGTTGAGTTCTATAGAAAAGCATGCTAAGATTACGTGATCTGCATGGACAAACCTTTTGAATAAAAAAGACTAAAGCAACCCGACAAATTAATTTTTCAAATTAAAATGTCAAGACCTCCACTTTTGATCTCTAAACAAAGTGAGACGACGTGAGTAAACGCCCACACGCGTTTGCTTGCACTGCTTATCATAAGTTTGTTAGATGAGATTTCTAAATAAAACATTTTAAATCTATTGAGAGTGAGAGTTTCATGTAAACGCCCACACGCGTGGGCTTGCATGTGCGATTTTCATAAGTTCTCTAGAGATAGATATAAAATGAGATAACAAAGAATTTGAATTGGGCGGTATGGTCCGGTGAGTATACCAATTCTAAGAATTCATTTTCTCTGTTAAAATTGTGGTCATTGCTTAGACATCACCTCAGTACAACTTCCCGAAGTCCCTTCTTGCGATAGTGATGTGGTCTAGTAAGGTTCAATCGTTAATTTCATTTGTCATAAGGATAAGTTGACATGGATTGAAATTAAACGACTAAAAGGTATATTTTAGTCCAGTCGGGGTTCATGTAAACGCCCACACGCGTGGCTTGCATGTGGGATTCCTTGGGCGATTGGAGGTTTCAATTAATATTGTTTTATCAAAAGGTTACAATATTATTATTACGAATTATTTGCGATCGTATGCTTATGTGTTTTACATTATCGCTTCGTATATGTCTCTTACGCGATTATCAATATGCTCGCACAAAACCGTTATCCGTCCAAATTTTATCGAGTGGAAACGAAACATGGAATATGTTCTTATCACGAAGAACACATGTTTGTTCTCACTACTCCTAAACCCGATGCCCTTTCGGACGATCGACTAATGAGCAATGAGAGTCGGCAGACTTTGGAATAAGTCGAACAATATGGCTAAATGCTATATGATGACTACTATGTCCAAAGGCTTGCGGTACTGCACATCGATCGATGGTAGACGCGATCGATATTTGGTCAAGTCTCGAGAGTAAGTTTGGGCGATCGGATCGGACGATCGCTTTCCACAATAAGAGAAATCTTGGCGTGTAAGATGGAAGAAGGAAGTTCGGTCCATGAACCTGTCTCCACATGACTCATCTCATGGATAGTCTTGATCGGTTGGGAGGAGGTATTGACGCGAAGCCAAGGTCGATATCATCCTCAATACACCGCCCAAGTCTTTTGAGAACTTTCGGCGTGAATGCGATCATGAGCAAGACCGAGTTTACACTTAGTCGACTTGCTTAATGATCTCGTTCTGCGGAAGGAGTTATGGGAAAAGGAGCACATGCTCTTGCTAGCACATCTAAGGGCCCAAAATTTTCATCGCAAAATGGAAATAGAAAAGGGTACCAAAGGTGGTAGAGGCAAGGAAATAGTGGGAGTAATGGGAGCAAGAACATGGTTGCCACGGAGGCTTGAGAGAAGCGAAGGAGAAGGCAAGTGCTTGGTGTGCGTAAGACTGGGCATTGGAAGGCCAAGTGCCCTATGCTCAGGCTCAAGGCACGCTGTTTGCTTTAGTAACGAAACATGTTTAGCGACTTGTTCTACCCATTCTTGGGTAGTAGATACGGCGAAATGATCATGTTTGTTACACCTGCGAGGGTTCCCGGACAAGGAGTCGTTTGATGGCGAGATAACGATCTCCATGGGCAACGCGGCGAAAGTCGGTCATTGCGATTGGAGATGTTTCTTTATGTTTTGGGACAACAGCTTTAGTTTTGAAAGACGCTTTATATGTGCCGGATTTTCATGGAACCTTGTTTCTGTTTGAAATTATTTACTCATGGATATTCTGTTATTTTTGATAGTGGTGTTTCTATCATAAGAAATGACGGTTATCTCGTGTTGGCACCTTATATAATTAAGCTTTATACTATTTCGCAAAACATAATACCTATAACTATGTTGCATCTACATCAAACCCTAAAAGAGAAAGTTTTCTTCAGAAGATGACTCTACTTTTCTCTGGCATCTTAGATTAGGTCACATCAATCTAAATAGGATCCAAAGACGGCTAAGAATGGGCGTTGGGTAATCTCACGGTTACTCTGTTCCCATCTGCGAATCAGTATAGAAGGTAAGATGTCGACCGCACCCTTCAAAGCGAAGGTTATAGAGCCAAAGAAATGTTAGAGTTAGTCCATTCGACTGTGTGGGCGATGTCCACACAAGCTCGTGGAGAATGCAGTATTTTGTCACTTTCATTGACGATTACTCCCATCATCTTCTTCCGTAGTGTCGAAGAGTCACTGCGGGATATCAATGTTTCGATTACGATTCGGAGGATGTCTCGTGGGCATTTGGCCGTCACGCGGTCACCGCCACGGAGAAGGTTCTGCGGCGTGGAGCGTCCTTTCTCTTTAGATTTTTGAAATCACCGTGTGTCACCATAATATCAATATGAATTGGTGGACTGGACCTCCCACCCGTGGTTGGCGAGGTATCCGTTCCGATCTCCTCGTTGGAACACTCGACCTTTTCTCTTCTTCCGGTCTCTTTAGGGTTAGAAAGGCTCACCTTCTCGGGATACACGACTTGAAGAGGTGTTGGCTTCAACGGTTCCAATGGAAACGCTAGAGTCCTCTCCTGCTATTTAGCGTCGCATTTGGGCTTGGCTCGTGGACGACTTTGGTGTCGATCTAACTTTGTTGGAATTAGGGAATTTTCAAAAATTTGGCAAGGTAGGTGAGTAGAAGCGGTCGTTGGATCCATTTCTTTTACGGAGAAAAGCGAGGTTAAGCGCACAAGGTAGATGAAAGAGATAATAATGAAGTGTACCACGAATTTGCAATGAATAAAGGCTCGGTGATTTGATCGTGTGTCGAGCGGCGGTTATAAGCGGTCTTGCGAGCAAGTGGATAGACATGCGAGTTGATGTGATTTAAATCCAAAAATATCTCTTGTAACAAACCCTAAAAAAAGGAACTAACACCACATGTCGGTGCAGTCAAATAGGAGATAAATATGGGGATTTGTTGAGACAAAATCAAATCAAATAAATGTGATACCACTTAACCAATTTTACCGATACCTCCAAAAATAGGGGATTTAAGGAATGTAAATTCTAAAAATGCAGGATTACTCACGGATTTTTAGGGGTATTTCACAAAATGTTATCATAACATCTCCATAAACATAGGCTCATTTTAATCTCGAATAAAACATATAAATACACCCATGTAAAATTCGATTGCACTATTGTGGGGCTTTGAAAGCAATCATGGTCGCACTTTTTGTAAGGCAACATCGTCATTGCTACGACGCGTGCTCCCCAAACTACTTTGGTGTTTTACGTATTACTAGATATTCTTCATCATATTGAAATGTCTGTTAGGAGAACATGTTAGATAACAAACATCAACACGATAAGTGTTATCAAAGCAGTTGTACCACCTTCTGATATTACATTTTGTGATACAAACAAATATATTCAAGCTTTATTGGCGAGAGCAAAGACCAAGAGATCTACGAAGACTCATAAATCTCTCGTGATCTAGGGCTTAGTGAAAATATCAGCGATTTGGTTTCGGTTTCACATAATCTAACTTGATTACCTCATCCTCCACCAAATCTCTTATAAAATGGTGTCGATATCTATGTGTTTTGTCCTAGAATGTTGAGCAGGGGTTTTAGAGATATTGATTGCACTTATGTTATCACAATATACCAACATTTCGAGTCTCACAATACCATAGTCGTTAAGCATTTGTTTCAACCAAAGGGTTGTGTACAACAACTTCCAACAAGCATGATTCCTCGGCGATGAGATAAGGACACACAATTTTGCTTACGACTATGCCAAGACACCAAATTATTTCCAAGGTAAAACAACCCCACTCGTACTCTTCCTATCATCCGTATCCCAGCCAATCCGAATCACTAAATCCAACCAAATTCGTGTTCGTGTCTTTTGAAAAGAAAATGTCAAGGTCCGGTGTTCGAAACATACCGATAACACGTTTGTGACCTTTAAGTGTGACATTTACAGCTTGGTGCACAGCCGCTGTTGAACATCAAATCGTGGTATGGTGTGAGATATAGGAGACTTCCTATCATTGATCCTATAGTGTTGGTCGACATCTTACTCGAGTCATCTCGTGGGTTTGTCCTTGACCATTGGCGTTTTCATATGCTTTGCTCCTTCCTCGAATTTTTTCACCATATCCGTGCTACTTGCTTTGGGACACGAAAATTCTATCATCCATTTGCTTGACTTGGAGACCTAAAATCGTTAGTTCTCCTACCATGCTCATCTCAAATTTAGGCGACATAGCGCAAACTCATCCATTTTTGTGAGGTAGATCCCAATCATATCATCCACATAAATTTGTGTGATAAGAATGTTATCTTGACTTCGTTTTATAAACAATGTTACAGAATTCCCTGAACAAACCGAAATCAATTAAGAACTTTGTTAAATGACCATACCATGCTCTCGGTGCTTGTTTAAGACCGTATAATCTTTCTTTAACTGAAAACATGGTTGAGCATGTGGATCTTCAAATCCCTTGAACATTCAACATATACCTCTTCGAGTTCACCATTTAGACAGCTCTTGACTCCATTTGATATAGCTTGATGTTCAAATAACATGCATGCTAGGAGCAACCTTATGGACTCAATGCGTCAACCGTGAAATGTATCTCAAAGTCTATGCTTCCACTAGTGTATCCTTGTGCGACAATCGCTTTGTTGAATTATGACACCAAATCTCCGATTTGTTCTTGAAAATCCACTTTGTTCGATAACATTCACATCGTGGTCTCGAAACAAGATACCACCATCATTTCGAACAAATTGGTTAAGTTCATCATGCGCAACTACCCGAACTCATCCAGCTTCTTTTATATTCTTAGGCTCAATTTTGAGGCGAAGCATATAAAACACGCGTTCAGCATATGGATGAAAAACATACATCTCGTAGTTCGATGACGTACCTCGTGTTCGAATACCTCTTGAGCGTCCTCTGACTTGAGAGATTGGATGGTTCTTACGTATTCTTCCGGAGGATCTCTCTTTCTTGTTGTTGGGCGTCGTTTCGCTTCATCCTCGTGTCACGGAACCTTCGGATGTTTGCGTCGATGTTCCGTGGTCGTGGCTTCGGCTTGAGGACATCACGCCGTAGCATCCTGTGGACAGATCTTCTATTAATTAACTTTTCATCTTGCCTTTTCCCGAGATTAGCAAGATCATCAAAACAACATTACGACTCTTGAATGGTCCGTAATCTCGGATTATATATGCTTGACTATTTAGAGTACCCTACTGAAAATTCATTTATCGCTCTTCTCATCAAACTTGGTGAGATACTCTCTATCGTTCAATACTACCCACACGTGAAAATATTTGAGATTCGGTTTCCTTCTTCGAATTTCATATGGTGTTTTGAAGGAACACGTCGAATGTTCAGCGATTGTTGATATGACATGCGGTGTTATGACCTCAAAACTTTTGAGATGCACCTTTCGAGCTTAACATAACTCGTGCCATTTCTATTAGAGTTCGATTCTTGCGCTCCACACCATTTTGTTGAGGTGTTTTGGCGGAGAATTCTGAAAATTCCTTTTTCTCACAAAATTTGTGAAAGAGATATTCTGAACTCTCTTCCATGATCGATCGAATCGACACTGAACACCAAACATGTTAAAAATTCTAGCAAAGAGATTTTAAGCGTTTCAAGCGTGTCTGTTTTCTCGTAAAAGAATGTCCATGTGTACCTGAAAAATCATCCACAATGACATATGTATACCTCTTGCCACAGCTTCGATCTCGCAGGCCTACTAAATCCATTGAGCGATTAAACATCGTGTTGTACCATAATGTTGTTGCGATGTTGTACAAGCAGTGGGAACATGGGTTTTTCCTGACAATCCCAGGACCACCTTTCCGACACGCCGACTGGTAGTCCACGATCCTTCCATCTTGTTTAACTGTCAAGATTTCTAAAGTTAGTATGTCCTAACTTTTGATGCCATAACACACTCTCTCTATTTGTGCCTTATTGCACTTTGGTTCGTCGGCCATATAACAATTATCGGATGACCTCTCCTTTCATGAGACATGTGTTCTTACCATATAGACCTCAAAGAATCTTTGTCAATTTAACTTGCAACTCTTCATCACATAATTGACTTATGCTTATAAGATTTGCCATTAAACCTTAAATAACATTCTTGAGGCTAGGTAAACCTTGAACATTTAGGAGTCCTTTGCCTATGATTTTCCTTTAGAACCACCTCCAAATGATACATACCTCATCATGACTCATAGTTGGCGCACTGTTACATCTGTGACGGCAACGCTATCAAAATACCATGAACTCGAAATGTTAGTTTTCAATGCGATAAAAACATGGCATTTATATCATCTTTCGACCCAAACTCTCTTGGTGGTTCCTTTTGGTGTTTCTGCGTGTGTGTGACGATAAAGTGCATGCTGATGTTCATATAACATGACCAGAATCATCCTATGTCCATTAAAATCAGCCTTAATTTATAAGAAGGCTAATTGACCGGTGTAGAGCAGAATGACATACGTATTTTCTATGTTTTCTTGTGTCATTTTACCCTTTTGCGTTCACCTCTTAATAATGGTTTCATTTGTGATGACAATTTGAACAACGATGTTAGAACATCGTAAAACCTAAACCAAGGTGATGTCGGTTACCCATTAACAACGCATTATCTAATTTAGAGCGTCACTGTTCCACTTTCACGAGCTACTTGTGCCACTTCAAGTTGACATGTCACCTTGTTTAGTTCGACTTCCCTTTGTTACCAAGACTTGCTTAGCAAGATGCTTTCACTCGTGTTTTCTCTTGTGTGAGCTCAAGAATCTCGACTTTGTCCTTTCATTTTCAAGTAGCTCGTGTATAGCTTTTCAACTCTTGTATGGCGATAGAGTCTTCATCGTTCGCCTCACAATCTGATCATTCACAAGAGCATTTAAGCAAAACAAACTTGAATAATAGTCGAGACCATCGTTTGATACTAGGATCAAAGCGTGCATCTCCTGTCGTCGACAATGTTTTGGCAACTGCGACATGAGTGTTGAGATCTGAGACTGTCGTGTCATTATTTACCTCTTGCGCTTATCATCACTCCATGATACCAGATGACTTTCTCTCTTCCTTAGCGTGTTCATGTTGTTTGCATAATGTCCATACCCTTTGCATTCACGATCGATACTATCAATTGGAGAATCATACCTAAGGTCGTACGAGGAAAAACTCTCCCGGTCTTGGTGAGTTGAAGCTTTGAGGTTTGAAGACGGATATTCTACCATTCGATGACTTTGATCCATGGCGGCGAGCTTTCTCCTTGTTCATCTTCCTTACCATATGTTGAATTTCGGTGATTGAGCAACATCATGCCTTTGATCTCCTGCACTCTTCTTCATCATCACTCGATTATCTCCGATGTTCCATCGGATGTTGCGCCCGGATGAAGGCACATCGCTCTTATTGATTGCACTTCTCCTCCGATTCATCTCGTATGTCTTGAGTGAATTCATGAGATCCATGAACTCAATGGTTGCAACCGTTTGAGATGTTTATAGCGACCTTCATCTCAAATCTTGCGGTAAGGTTCAAGAGCCTGACACCAAAGAACTTGTTACTATCGCATCACCAGATCTTGACACTCATTGGCAATATCCAATATCCTCTGGTGTAGTCGTTGATGTTCTCTATCTTCATATTCTCGAATTTGGAAGTAGAATCGAAGTCGAGACTCGTTTATGTCACCTCAATGCCGTTGAAGAACATCCCACGCATCTTTGCAGACGCATTTGCATCAATTTGAACATTGTCATGTCCACGGATGCGTAAATGGCATTGAGGGCCTTCGTGAAGTTTGCGTCGTCCTGATCTCGTGTCCACCTGCGACGGTGTTGGGGTAACATCGCCGACATCGGTGGTCTTTGGATGACCATCCGCTTCCACGGATCGCCATGCTTGACATCAATGGAATTGATGCATGAGCGAATCGTCTTCCATATGAATAATTCGATCCATCCAAAATTGGTGGTCGATAATACCCTAATTGTTTGAATCCATGGCGAAATTAGCAAAGATACACAGAAGATCTCACTCGTGTATCAGGTGTAAGCTCGATACCAATTGAAAGTGTTGTTTGTAAACACAACTGTATAGCGTATCCACACACGAGTAAAACGTGAATTAAAACTTGAAGAACACGAAGAACTTTTCTGATTATAATTATAATCAGATGCCAATATGAAATGATTCACTATAAAATTTACAAATAACGTTATAAAACTCACTACTTTACCACAAGATAAAGTCGGAAAGTTGAGTACTAAAACTATCTATCGAGATCTATGAAAAGCTAAGCTATCTCAAAATATATGAAAACACTAAAGATTTACTCACAACACTGTACTAAAAAGACAACCTTCAACACCATTAGAAGTTAAACACTTCGTGTGATATTGGAAATGTTAACGAGACTCAACAACATAACAGATCTCCGATTTTCTTCAATGAATGTATCTTTTGTCGCTTTGCCTGCTTTATAGATGTTAAGAGGCCTTGATCGCAAGTAGTGGTCCCGATTTGCACTAGTAGTGTAAGTCATGTCGGTTGGTTGAAAGACTTGCTCAAGAGGAACACAGTACTTAGTCCTCCCGATATGTAGGATCTGCTTCGTGTTCCGGTGTATCGCATCCCATGAGCAAACACGTCTAACACCACACTAAGGAAGAAACGGCAAACAATATACAATACCTAACTCCTTGAAATCGGAGAGTTGTCAGTTAACCAACTCTAACAATTTTAAGCAGTTATAATCTATAAATAATTAATGGACGTGCGATATTTTAAATACGGAGATTCGTAAGTCTAAGTCAAGCCGATCTAATTTCAAAATAAAGGGTTAAGTAACATTAATTCTCTAATGGAAATGTTATGAATTAATTTATATTACAAATTTGAACGAATAATTAATTCATTTTATCTTCATCTTTATTCTTTGTATTTGATCCATAGTCGACCCATCAAAACCTTCTCTTTTGTAATTTTAGACCACCACATAGGATCCCGCTAGATTTTGTTCTAATTAATGTATTATTTTTATTTAATACATCTCTAATCTAGATAGATATTATATGATATTATAAGATATCAATAAATTATTATTATAGAAATGAATTATCTTGAGAAAAGAAGATAATTATTGTATTGTCAAAATTGTATCTTATTAAAGATTCTAAGAAGAGCATTATAAGTGGTAAATCAGTTAGCTCTCCCCACAATTTTAAAATCACAATTATTCTATAGGTGGCAAAATTTTACAATTTTCTCCATAAATTATTTTCACTCCAATATTGATCGGGCATCAGAATATACTCCGAAGATCAAAACAAAATGCGCTATTGATCGGTTATGCTAAAATTCGTGATAAAACAGATAACTCCTATAATTACAATTAATTATATAGATTTATCTAAAATATAATTAATGTATGGTGAATTAAACATTGATAAATCCTTGGGGCACATGTAAATTCATATTTCCCATTAGATAATAACATTCATGAGATAGTGTGTGTGTTGGCTAGTGGTAGAGTGGTTAATGTCAAGAGATAAAGGTGCAAAGGTTAAATCATGCGTGTGGCCTTTAAAATTTCTACATTAAATTGACCAAAAAAAAAAAACATTCATGAGAAAAGGATGTGAGGAACCTTTGGATCAAGCTTCGGCCCCTGGTGCCCATCACTGAAGCAGGCTTCAACCTCTCTGCTTCTTGCATATTACTTTTCCTGCATCTCTTCCACGATCCTAGCCTTGGTCTTTACCTATTTCCATGGAAATACTTAGAAATTTGACATAAATTTATAAGATGATAAATAAAATTCCTAATTTCTTATGTAAATGCTTTAAATACAGCCCATTAATGTGCGAGAAGTAAACAAAAATCAAATCTATACACCACAATAATATGTTATTCGATCACATATTTACAAGGCTCCGTACTTGAAGCAGAATATTTAAGAAATATAATATTAATCATGAAACCTCTGAAACATGTAAAGTATCTAGGCATATGACATTAACATTTAACCATATATTTCTGTCTAAATCCCTGAAAAGAGATCTAAGTAGAAATTGGCCCTAAACACTTCCGTTCCTCGTCAATGCGACCGAATTTTTAGTTTGGGTAATGCCATTAAGCTAGCGTTCGATTCAGAAGATTCTCCAACTACTTTAATATACGGGAACTAGATGATCAAACAATAAATTTCATTAGATTAACTTGAAACATGCTTTTGTAATACATTTTACAATAAATCCCCATATACTCAAAATCAAGCTAAGCTACAAAACTCTGCAAACAATTTTAAACTGCTCGGACTTCGTTCTTGTAATCAAATTGATTCTCCATTTTTATTCAAGTAATGCTGGATTATAATCGTTCAAATAACAAACACCTCAACTCCTGGAACATAAGTTCATTAAAACTATTACCAAAAGAAAAAAGAGAACCAAGTCGTGAGACCTCACCATAGCAACCTGAAACCCTCATGCGAGCTTCTCCATGAGACCCTGGTCATGTCGTACACAATCTGGTTCTTCAAGCCTAGGTCAACCACCAATTACAACAACAAATTCTAAAATAGAATAAAGTAGCGCGCAAAAAACAAAAACAAAAATCGAAACAGCAAAAAAGTAGTAGTGGAGAATTGTACTAGAGATGGCGAAGACAAGGTTGGACAGTATCGGCGAGGCGGCAGAGGTGCGCAATCAGCGTGCTTACTTTTAGGATCCACCACCCGATCATTATGTCACGTTCTTCTCTCTGTCTCTCGGTCAGCTCAGGCTCTGGTGCAACTGGTATCAGCGACAGCAACACCACTTCTCTCAGTTGTACTCTTCCTCCTCCGTACCGTCTCATAACTCAACTTCCTCTGCTATCTATCTAACCAAGCTCTACTTTTGTCTTTCAAAATTAATGGATCGAAATTTCACTAAATATCACAAAAGGAAAGTTTAAGCTAATATGCGTGTATGTATATATACAGATAGGTTTGGAGATTGAATTGTATGCGATATGGATAAATTATTGGTACAAAATGAATTTGATCTAATTTGTAATTCTAATTTTGAATCAATAAACTATAATTAATAAATTTAATTATCCTTACTAAATGTAATTAATATATAATTATTTTAACAAAAAAGAATGATATGAACGAGTTCATCAAGTTTTATAATAATAATAACATACATTTCCTTGTAGTTTATATTTTTGTAAAGATGATTAAATATTCTAGTTTATTTTTTTGTTAGATGACTTAAATATTTTTAGTTTCTGATTCTACGAAATATCACGATTCTTGATAGGATATGGTACGTCGCTCAATGTTCTTGAAGACCCCAATGACGGGGCGACATCGTGACTAGGCCGCGGTTAAGCCAGGCTGTCCTGCAGACCTAATTTCGCTCGGC